>CM053504.1:47864710-48122270 GCA_028627145.1 Eidolon dupreanum | reverse complement strand
TGTCAAGCTGCTGGTTCAGACTACACTTTGAGAAGCATGTTTACATAGAAAAGAGACTGGTAATGGGATGGTAAGAGCCTCCACTAGGAGTTGTGGGACCTGGAGTTTCTTCTAATTAACTATCATTGACTAAGGTCAAGCCACTTGGTTTTTGTAGGATTGTTCTGAAGGCTTCTTACAAATTCATGTTGAATATTGTATGGAATTACTGGCAAATAGAGAATTCTAATAGTGCTGGTTAATAGTACTTTATCAGTTCTTCCTGAAATTCTTGTCTGATAATGAATGTTTTTCCACAGAACATTTGAAGAAAAAAAAAATTAGCGTGTCATTATCAACCAATTATTTTGTAATTAACAAACATTCAACTTCAGAGTCAATTGACTGTGTCTTGGGAGAAAGTTCTTATTATCCAGTCAGGGCAAACCCCTGGGCCAAGCTCCATCATGCAGACTCTCCCAGATCCTCAGATGGCCACACAACTCATCTGTGAACATTTCATCTGATTTCATCTGAGCTGCTTTGATTCAAGACTACTTGGGCATCTTAAGGGACTAGGAAGGCTCATTATTTTCTTTTAGATTATGCCACATATGTTAAAAGTCACTAAGCAATAAGTTCTGAAAAATCTCATTTGCCAAAGAAGAGGAAAGCAGCAACGTTTATATCTTGTGTTTCAGGCAAGGAAAAGAAAAGCGGCAGATAACTGGGTACACTTTAGAAAGCATTATTTACTACACTGCTATGTTAATTGATTAACTATTCTCTATCTGAACTATCCCATTTCCAAACTGTCAGTGAAGTTCCTCTTTCCTGTGATGTTAGGATAATATGGGGGTAGGGTCAGTGCATCAGCTGAGATATTTGAGCTTCTTGAATATTGTTTTATCTTTTTAAATTTATATGTATATATAAATTCACAGATTTGTGTAATTTTAAAATAATTTTAAATTATGTAACACTCATAAATATATAAATTTTTAATACATAATAAAAATATTTTATTATGGTAAAGTGTATGTAATATAATATTACCATTTAAATCATTTTAAATGTATAGTTCAGTTGTATGAAGTATAACCAAGGTCATCATGCAGCCATATCACCATCCATCTCCAGAATTTTTCATCTTCCCAAACTGAAACTCACTACTCATTAAATAATAGTTCCCCATTTCATCCTCCCTTTAACCCCTAGCAATTGCCATTCTACTTTCTGTCTCTATGAATTTGACTACTCTAAATGCCTCATATAAGTAGAAATCATACAATATTTGGCTTTTTGTGATTGGTTTATTTCACTTAATATGATGTTCTCATGGTTCATCCATGTTGTAGCATGTGTCAGAATTTCCTTTCTTTTCAAGGCTGAATAATATTTTATTGTATGTATATACCACACTTTGTTTATCCATTTACCCATCAACAGACATTTGGGGTGTTTCTGCCTTTGGCCTATTGTGAATAACGCTGCTATGAACATTGTTGTACAAATGTCTGTTCAAATCCTTTGAATGTTGTTTTATCTGGAGGTTGTTAAGCATTGGATCATGATTCAGGATTATAAAAATTGGAATGATTTAGAAGTAGTTTGCAAGCCTCTTATCTAGAGGCAGCATGTAATAATATTTATTTTACAAGGCTCTACTGGGTATTCTACACTTGCCTCAGAATAGAACCACAATTCCCTTACCTAGGGAACAGAGACACAGATTTCCTTATGTGGAACCACCTGGGCATTCTTCTTGAAAACCAGTTTGGGTGTCATTTTATTTTTTTCATTTTTAGCTGATCATGAACCAAGAGAAGAATGGTGACCACGTTCCTTCTATGGATACTGATAGAAAAATATCTGATTGTATGTACCTGGCCATTTCTCTGTTAAGTCATCCTCATTCCTTTTTTGGACATCATTTTTCTGGAATAGATCAGCACTTATTTTGGTTTAAAATCGGCTACAAAATCAAAATATTTTGATGGGTAAGAAAAAGCCAATATGTTTGCCAATAGGCAAGAAAGGTATTTTTTTTATAGGTGTGACTACAATTCCAACCCTATGTAAAAGTTCTTTCATTTCTGCAAAATGATTTCATCTCACACTTGGAAAAGAATAAATATTACATAATGTGGTGCATTTAGATGATGACATGAGGTAAGTATAACGAACTGGAACACGTTTATGAGAACCATCAAACCACAAGTTGAGCATACTTTTCTCTTAAATTACCTTTGAACTAAGAAAAGGAACAATTAAGGCTAATTTAAAGAATATAGATTTTCAATAAAATAGAAACAATTATCTCTCAATTTTAAATAACATTCTGTGAAAGATGATAATTGCTTATAACAATAATACAAGAAAATTTCCTGTCACCCAAAGGTCTCAATATAATTTACAATTTTAATGATTTCTTTAAGCATTAAAAAAGTTGATTTCTGAGTATTATGAAGACACTGTATAATTAGTCTTTTAAATGTTATATAAATCAGGAATGAAAATACTATTAACTTCCATTTGAACTATACTTTACATATTTTTATAAATGACTTTGTGAGATATAATGCACAGACCATACAATTCACTCAAAGCATACAATGCAATCATTTTTGTGTATTCACAGATATGTGCAACCATCATCACAGTCGATTTTAGAATATTTGATCGCCTCCATTAGAAACTCTGTACCCTTAAGCTATCACCCCTCCCCACCTACCCACTCCCCAACCCCCTCAGCCCTAACCAAGCACTAATCTCCTTTCTGTCTCCATAGAGTTTCCTATTTTGGACTTTCATACAAATTAAATTATATAATATGTGGTCTTTTGTTCCTGGCTTCTTTTACTTAGTACAATGTTTTTAAGGTTCATCCATGTTGTAGCATATTATCAATATAATTCCTTTTTATGGCCCAATAATATTCTTTTGTATAGATATATCACATTTTGTTTATCCATTTTTCTGTTGCACATTTGGGTTGCTTCCAGCTTTTTAGATATTATAAATAATGCTGATGTAGCATCTGCAAACAAGTTTGTGTATGGCATATATTTTTATTTTTATTGAATAAAGGGAATAAACCTAGGAATAGAATTTCTGGGTCATATGGTAACCCTTTGTTTAATTATTGGAGGAACAGCCAGACCATTTTCCAAATGGCTGCACCATTGTACACTCCCACAAGCAGTGTATGAGGGTCCCAATTACCTCACTTCTCACTAAACTTATTATTAGCTGACTTTTTATTCTAGTTAACTTGGTGCGAGTGAAATGGTATCTCACTGTAGTTTTGCTTTGCATTCCCCTCATGACTAATGATGTCAAGCATCTTTTCATGTGCTGATTGACTATTTATATATCTTCCTTGGAGAAATATATATTCCAATCCTTTGCATATTTTTTAATTGAGATAGTTGTCCTTTTATTATTGAGTTACAAGAGTTCTTTATATATTCTACATACAAGCCCCTTATCAGATACATGGCAAATACTTCTCCTGTTCTGCAAATATTTCACTTTCTTGATGGTGTCCTTTGAAGCAAAAAAGTTTTTAATTTTAACGAAACCTAATTGATATTTTTGTTGTTGTTGCTCATGTTCTTGCTAGCATATCTAAGAATCCTTTGCAAAATCCAAGGTCATGAAGATTTACTCTTCTGTTTTCTTCTATGAATTTTATAGTTTTAAGTTTTACCTTTAGGTACTTGATCCATCTTGAGTTAATTTTTCTGTGTTGTATGAGGTAAAGGTCCAATTCCATTCTTTTGCATGTAGCTATCCACTTGTCCAGCATCAAGTACTGGTAAGAATGGTTTAATATAGGAGTATCATCAATTATTCCAGAAGGAAGGAGCCTCCAGGAAGTAGAAACAATAGAACAACTGTGTTAGAGGCAAAACATGATGAATCAGGAACTTGAGGGCTAGGACAATAAGGTTCTGAAGACTGTGGACCCAAAATGACAGTAATATCACCATGAGACAGATATGACAGAAAAGATATTTCTTCAATATTTAAGAAGAAAAATTAATTAAAAAGACAGTGATAGGACAAGGAAATTACTCAGGAAAAGATGATCTACCTTCTGCAGAAATTACTGAATTGCAAAGACATGATGAGGCAGCACCAGGCTTGATTGAGCAAATGCCACACTTCAAGATGGCAGAGCCACTGAAGAAGCATCAACATGGTTGGCTAAAGCAGTTTTCTGCCCAAACTAGGAAAGCCCCAGTTCTACTCACCAAGAGTTTCATCTCATTCAAATTAAGGAGAAAGAATTTGAAATAGAAAAACTCCCTGGCCTGGGGGAAAAGGTCTAATGTTGGTACAGCTGTACCAAGGAGCTAGCCCAAGAGAAGGTAAAGAAAAAAAGAAACAGAAGGCCTAAGTGGAACACAGCAACTAATCTGTGGCAAAGAAGAGATGAGGATTCCAAGGCAAGACAGGTCTAGGGAAGTTAAGCATAAAATTCATGTTCTTGGAAAAGGAAATTATGACAGTAATGAGCTCATGGCAAGAGAGAGAATTGGAAGAAGTTGTCAGAGTGTTACCACAGCACCATCAGTCCCAGTTGGAAAGGGTGAAACAGATAATACAGCAAGAACAGGTAGAAGAGATTGTTGACAGAGCAGGAGCAGAACTTAGCACTGCAACAGGACTAGCCACATCCTAGCTCAACACACAAAAAAGCTGGACTTTTGGCTATGCCGCACATTTTCAGAAGATTTGCCTGGGATTGCTGATCATGTACAAAAGGTGCTCTGGAGCTGAAGTGGGAAGGTTCAAACAAAGAACAGGTGTTTCAACAGCTAATTCAAGAAAAATAAGCTTTGGAAAGGCCCAGCAGAAAGGTTTAGGGGATCGAGTAGCTCATAGAATGCTACAATGGAAACCTCACATTGAGAAGTTCCTCAAAGCAAGTGAGGTACAGCATGGGACAGAACATGTTCTGCAAGTGTTGGAGCAGCAGCACCAAGGCCACAGGAGACCATGCTAAGAGCAATAAGAGGGCAGCTGGCATGTCTGCAGGAGGATCGCTGATGGATTTGGGTTCCTAGGGCCCAAAAGGGTGACCTCTGAAGGTCCTATGGCAAGAAGGGAAATACCAGGTTAAGGCCATTTTGAGAGTCTTGAGACAGCAGCAGTTATCACAAGAAAGTCTCTTCTGGAGCTGTGAAGCTTCTAGAGCATTAAGAAAAAAAGAACCTCATTCAACAGTTGGTTAGGCAGAGACAATATTCCCCCAACACCATTATAAAATCAATGGGAATTGAGTTTCCAGTACCTAATTGGTGAATGTGATCTGAAGGGAGTAGAGCAAAAACAATGGAAGAATAACAAGATGGACACCTGCAAAGAAGGCACAGGTGATCAGAAAAGTCCAGCAGAGGTACCTCAGCAGACTAAAGCTGTTCCAGGTCAGCACATTGAAGACTTGATAGATCAAGGTCCAGAGGCATGTCATAAGACAGACAGTGACATGGCAAAAAAAAAACAAAACAAAACAAAACAAAACAACAACAACAACAACAACAACAAAACAGCCAAAATGATGAAAAGAAATTAAAAAAAGAGGCCCTAAATTATTTTATAGGTATTCCAATAGCCAATCATCCGTTAAGAATATTTTGAAGCTTTTATGAATTTTCTTTGGGAGTTTTAGGAAAAGGTGTGAATAGATGTGAGTTTTTCAATATTGCCAAGTCATCAATATACTTAGTTTAAAAAAAAAAAAGCTTCTTACACCCAGATATCCAACTTTCTATAAATATCTTTCAAATTTGTAACCATTACTCATTTCATTCTCTCTTTTCTTCTATTTCAGCCTTCTTCTCATTCTCTCTTTTCCCTTAGAACATTACCTGCAGTTTGTGACTTAATTACCTTACAGCTCCAACCAAATATGGAAGAGGAAGAAAAATCAATTTAATTTAAAATTTTAGATCTTACCATGAGAGATTTCAATGTTTGTCCTTCATCCTGTTGACCACAAGCTAAACATGTAGTAGATCCACTTGGTTCATGAGAAACTAAACTGGAGTTGAGAGAAAAGTTGCTGCTTCTTGAAATATATGTGGTCCTACTTTATAGTTTGCCAGGAACTGTGAAATGTCTGAGAGTTTTCCCTACTTGCAAGCTAAAAGTTAGCCTGCCATAGTTTCATGGATGCTTCTAAAAGATATGAGACCCCGCGTCAGAATGAAGGATTGCTTATACTGGCAGCAATAGCGGTAACCAGAGTATCAACATCTTTGCATTGGCTCCCAAGCTCCTATTTCTACAGGGTGCTGAGAAGAGGGCCACATGGCACCTGCAGATGTAGTGGGTTGTGACACAGGAGAAGATTCCTGAGCTGAGGGAAGCTAAATCTCCTATGATGAGTAATAAACATGCTTTTCTCTTGCTCTGAAGAAAGACGCCATCTTTATCTTCCAAGGCTTTTAGCAAACTTCCCCTGTGTTCCAAAAGGAGATCATTTGTTTCCAAAATCTAATTTATAAGTGCTTTACATTTATACTGCATCTTCTTATAGAAATGATATTGCCCCTAGTGGGTACAATAATGGTCCTATAATATTGAAGCATGTACCATTGAACCCAACTATTAAATGCAGAAGGTTTCTATAGGGAAATGCCTGGAAGTAGAAGAACTGGGACAGGGAGTGGTGATAGTGAAGAGTTAAAAAGAGATAGAACCCAGATTACTGTGTCTCATTTGGTTTTGTATTCATGATGGCTGGCACATAGTAAATAATAAATAAATGACTTAATGGTATACTTAGGTATTACAGGCATAGCAAACAAAATGAGATATCAGTACAGAAACTTATCTCCCAAATGTTAGAGGTTTAAATTGGTCACTGTGTTACATTTTTTTATCCCAATAAAGATAAATAATTACTACCCTTGCCATTTATGGCACACTTATTATATGCCAGGCATTACACAGATGAAATAACAGAGCCCAAGAGCAGTTTAGTAATGATTCTACATATCTCAGTTATATGCCTAGTATTTGAACTCAAGTTTGTCTGACTCTGAATCCCATAAGTCCTGCATTGTTCTACCTTCCTACCAAGAAACATGAACTTAGATACCCTTTGCCTTTGCTAGCTTTACTTTATAATCATCATATTGATTTATTTATGCTTTTTTGGTACAGTCCTTATAGAAGCAAGCCTTTCCACTAATAAAAAAAATGATGGAAACTACTAGATTATTTTCCTCCTTTATGTCCTTCCATTGTTGAAGGACATAATTTACTCAATCGGGACTTTTTAGTAGAAACAATAGTACCTTAGAAGGACCAGAAGTCCCTGGAGAACAGTTGTCTAGGGGACCATGTACATTCCCTCATACTGATTCCATTTCCCAACCTCAGTATTTGTGGTGGCCATCCCACTCACAGTATTTGGTAGCAAGTATTTTTGGCTGAACAGAATCATTGTTATAAGAGAACTGAAAAAATTCTCTGTGCAGATAAAGCTGAAACAGATTCGGATGAAAACTCTCTTCCCAATTGCTCTGGGAGACCCAGCATTCCAGATCTTAGATATGTTGGGAGTAAATACCCTTCACAAGGTGGGCGAATTCTCACAAAGGGTTTCATGAGCAGAAAGATGCTAACTCTTCTTCAAATGGCTCTGCAGACCAGAGAGCAAGAGGAGAGGTGAGTTCTAGTCCTTCTGAGATTGTTTATAAATCTCTGTGATTCATTAGACTGAGATGGTACTACAGTTGATAGTGACCATAGAGTCTAAGCCAAAAATCAGAACATATTGTCCAATGAACTTTTTTTCTGATCTGAATATTAACTTAAAGGGAGAGCTTACTGTAAAAAGTGACAGTTAAGAAATTACTTCTTACTAGAAACAAAAACATTACATAAAATACAGATTACTGATTCTGAAAGGGTTATCTTCAGATTTTCTGCTTTGGAATCCACCAGGATGCCTGTTAAAATGCAGATTCTTGGGTTCTATTAAATCAGAATATGCCAGAATATCTGTTAATCTGCATTTTAAAATAATTCAAGACATTTTTTTTTGCATATGAAAGTTTGAGAAGCAGTGATTTAGGATAATTTCTTTTCAGATTTGTCTCTATAATTTAATGTAATATTTCAAGTTCGGTATTTACATGTGCTGATTTTGTGTAATAAGAAGAGGTCACCTCTCTCTGAATGAATATGAGTACCCAAGGGAAAGGGGTTTAAAACTCTTCTATGTATTTTAAAACCACAATTGTATATTAAATTATGTCCTTCTTAAACTCTTCTCCTTCATATTTTTATTTAGGAATTTTTTTATATAAGTGGCTGAAATATTCTCTATCTCAGATTTCAACTCTAATTTCTACAAGTAATGTTGGATTTGACACTTCCTTAGAGGGTAAGGTGGTTGGTATAAAATCTAATCTAATGTATAGGCACATTAAATCTCAACAGATCTAGTTCAATATTCTTTAAGGAGAGTTGGCATGGAGCCTCACAGAAAGTGCTTAGCAATCTTTGAAAGGAAAAAGTCTTGTACTGGAAATGTTGTAATGCCCTATGATTATTCCAGGATGTTTTATTTATTGCTACTCACTCATCTGCCATCACAGTTGTAATGTTTTAAACAAATTTTGCATCTTAGGTAATGGAAGAGAGTATGTGGGGGTACTTAAATTTAATTTTCATGATTGAATAGAGAAGTTAATGGTTTAACCCTATGCCCTGCTTACTAAAATTGAATGGCAAGAGGCCATCCAAATTTATGGAAAAGGTCTCATCACTTGGCAGTAACATTGAATTTGACCTGAAGAAGGAAATGAAAGACCTGAGTTGTAAGAGGAGTTGAATGAAAACTATTGGTTAGAATTCAGTAGAGAAGTGATGTGCATAGAAGTAAGGTAGGGGGATGTGTTACTTTGCTGGAGCTGCCAGAAAAGAGTACCAGAAACTGAATGGCTTACACAACAGAAATCTGTCTGACAGTTCTGGGGGCTGAAAGTCCAAGATCAAGGTACTGGCAGGGTCATGTTCTCTCTGAAAGCACAATCCGTTCCAGGCCTCTCTTCTAGATTCTGTTAGTTCCTTGCCTTGCAGCATCTTAACTCTGATTTTCACATCATATTCTCCCTGTGTATCTATTTCTCTCTGTGTCTAAGTTTGCTCTTCTTACGAGGGTTCCAGTCATATTGCATTAGGGGCCCACTCTACTCCATTATGCCATCCTCTTAACTACTTATACCTGCAATAACCCTTTTTCCACATAAGGTCTTACATTCTGAGGTCTGAGGGTAGAACTTCAAAATTGAATTTTGGAGGGACACAATTCAACCCATCACAAGGTACATAAAAATATGTGAAATAAATAGCCTAAGAAAAAAGGATGTGAGTAGTTTATATTGATGGTGAAAACTTTCTTTTCATTTCTCCAGTGCTATCCTAGGGTCTATTTTTCTATCTCTTTGAAAAAATAAATATTCAATATTAAGGTAGAAAGGTCCTGACAGATCATCCAATTTAATATATTATAATGTAGAGAGTGCAACTGAAGTATCCAGAGTTAAAGCAAGGTGCTCAGAAAATCCAAAACTTGAACCCAAGTCTTATTTCCTAGACTCTGTCCCTTGTGTCTAGCTTACCAGGAGCAAGGGTACTGTGAATAGCTTTGTCTTTGGAACCAAACACTGGCTATCACTCTCTGTATATTAAATGCAAGGGATAACCCTTTCTGAAAGTGAAATTGGACATCTCTTAAGTTGCTCCTTTCCAATATCCATTGCACTGACCCTATGACTCTCCAAAGACAGAGACCAAAGTTTCGTGCTGCAGCTTGGACAGTGCCCCGTGCTTTCTGCATTGCCCCTAAGCTTCTCCATCTCTCTTTCTGCAATTCCCTATGTCACTGTCTCAGAGCCCAGCCCATCTCCAAGATGGCTATCAAAAATGTGTTAACTTATTTGTTTCTTAACAGGTGATAGATAATATTTCAATGGTAATGAGCCAGTCCTTTCCCTCCTCCCTTTCCTAAGAGTCTTTGGGTTTTACGAGTGCCTATCTTTGGAGAATAAAATAAGACACATCATTTCCACGGTTCATTCTGACTAAATCAAAGAGCTAAGAGTTATTAAGTAAAATGGTGGTCATCATGGTATTCTTCAAATTGTCTGTTTTTAAGGCTTTGTCATCTTGAGTGGTCTATGACAAACAATACATTAATGAGTAAAGAGCTTCTATGGCAATTGGCATGCTGTTCAGCTTCAGGGTTTGTCTTGAGCTGTCTGGACAAACTCCACAGTGTATACTTTCCTCACAAATTTCATCTTTTTAAAACTCATTCAAAGATGAGCTTGAAACAATGTTTTCATGCTGCTTTCACTTTATTCCCTTTATGCATGGGATTTCAGAAAGCTAAATATTGATCAGGCAACTAGCCTAGATTGTCTCAGAAAATATTCATTCCCCAAATCAAGCTATTACCTCCAGTTGCTTTTCAAAATGCATCAGTTTCACTCTACTGAATTTATAATTGGAAAATGACATGAGATTAATTATGGAAATGCTTTTCGATTTCAATAGTCAATAGTTTCGATAGGCAACTGTATAAAGACCACAAAAATTACATTGTCCTATAAGCATTACACTATAAATCTTACTTTAGCATATTTAGACTTTTAAAGGAGAATCTGATTAGCATTGTTTTTAAATGAATTTGACATTCAAGGGATGCATGAATTTACTTTGGATATTAGATTATAAATTAATGCTTATCAAATTAATATTGATTTTCTTTATTATCTAGGACCATCATTAGAGACATTATTTTTGCTTAAATCCCTGTCATGGTTGTCATTAGGTTCAGGTGTTAGATATAAGAAGGAATATCAACCCCAATGGACCCTATTAAAAAAATTCTTTCCTAATATCTTTGGGAGCTCTATACAGCTCTTAAAGATCTAGCCTAGTCCCTTAAACGAGGAATTTGTTTTTCTCCGTTCTGACCAAAAAGCAAAGTAAGGGCTAACGTAGGCTCTTGAAGTTGGTTCCGGAAGCATCAAAGTTTAATAAGTTTACGTTTAGATGAGCTGTGACAAATGTATAAACAATATTTGAATCAAGAAATACTACATTTCCGTCATCCTAGAAAGTCATATGGCACTTTACAATAGTATCTTGGTAAGAGATCTCACTTATTGCAGACCCACTGCAGCCCAAATTGCCTGAGTTTGCAGGTATCCTCACTTTGCCTCCTTTCTCTTTGGTGTTCAGAAGAATGGGAATGGCAGAGGCTGTTACTGATTCATGTACTCATTGGTAGCCCTTAGATCATCAGACATTTGCAGAGGCACTGGCTCTGGAGCCTAAGAAACCAGGTTTTAAGCCTTGACTCTGCTTAGAGTTTTTAAAAATGTCTGGCTGATGTTTCATTCATCCTCTCTGGTTAAAATTTTGAGTGCTGGGTCTTTTCTCTCCCTCTCCCCCAGTCCAAACAACGAATCAAAAGCATATATTCTAGTCTTTTAGGATACTGCATTTAAAAGAGATACTTTTCTAGTCAGAAAAACTAATCATTGCTAATGTATTAGTAAATGTGAATAATTTAAAACATTTGCCCTCCCAGGTATTATATTTGCATTTTAATTCAAGCCTTTAAGAGATGTTGTTTTAACCTAAATAAAGCGTTATGAACTAAAATCTCAAGAGATCAGGGGAATGGTATAATATTTTGGGTCAGGCAACTCTAAATTTCAGACAGCCATTCATCTGCTTGTGTGCACAGCTGTCTCAGTTAAGTGTAGGTAATTTTTCTCAGGAAAAGATTATGTGCACAGAGTTCAAGCAAATTTTGAACAAGCTGCTTTAAGCAGACTAATGCAGGCATTAAAATCAGCACCTGAAATCGAAATGCTATGTCAAGAAAGCTGCCTTCACACGGTTGGAATGACAGATGTTGCTTAGCAGATGAGAAATAGAGATGTGAAAATCAATACTGGGGAAGATGCAAGTAGCAAGCAGTGGCCACTCCCTTGTGCTCCTCTCAGTGAAACCACCTTGTGGTTTCTACTGGAAGCACAAAGAGTATATCAGGGAAGACAGCTGATCAGCTTCCCATTTAAAACATATTTAAATTCAGAGCCCCCAATGAGTGTCATCAAACATCCCAGGTGAGCATTGTGGAGGGGTGCCCTTGTGTGTTTCCCTACCTTTTCAAGCCCTGAGTTGATGGAGCACGGCTATGCCTTTGTTCTTCCTTTTCATTTCTTACAGAAAGTGGTTGCCAGCCTTAAGAACCTCCTCACATGTCAGTGACTATTTGAAGTTCTGCCTTACTGTCATGGATTCAAGCCCTACTCGCTACAGGCTAGTCCCTGATTTTGTACTGTTTGATTTTTCCAGGTAAATTGATGACCTTCGCTTTCATCTACAACTCTAGAAAACAGCAAAATTCATCTTGATCATATAAGTGATTCTGTGATTGAAGCAAAGTAGATTTTTCTTTCCTTTCTCTCTCTCTGTGACTTTGTAGATTTGATGGTGAAGAGAGTCAAAAGTGAACTCTTTTAGCTGTATGCAAATTTTTTGTCACAATTATGTTAGTAAGTCATTTGAGGAAATACATTCAAACTTAACCATTTCCTCCCCTTCTTTTTCTTTGGCATGGCATTTGGAGCCGTTACTTAATAGGAATTCTCACAATCAGACTGTCTATCAGGGAGCTGTATATGTTTGATCGTGGGCACAAATATAGTATAGCATAAAAAGTAAGAAAAAATAAGATTCTTATAATTATTAAATCTTTGGGTCCAAATTCTTTCTTTATGCCTGTATATTCAGCAGCAAGTTGTCAATGGAATACGTGGGTGGAATCTTCAGCATATAAAAAATATTTAATGAATTAGGGACTGAGGGGTTGGTGTGCAGCAAAATATTGTGTTCCCTTGGTCATTAATCTAGTTTACAAAGAGCTGCCCCAGTGGGGACTTCTTCATATTTCTTTTACTCTACTTGTCATTTAGCATTAATTGTCAATGTCAAAGGCATTAATCAATTAAATAGCAAGAATGGAAGTACCCAGCTACAGTAAAGAAAAACATGTCAAAGATTTTTCCTTCTTAATGTGACTAAAGCCTCCATTTTACCAGTGTTTAGAAGAGGAAGGATGGTAATCAATGAGTTTGATGAATGTATAAGAAATGTCAATGACCAATGAGTAATTAATTTCGTAGTTTTTCTTTAATCATCTTAGGGATTTTAGCAATATTATTTTGAGACAAAAAGCTGAGAAAAAATAATGGCCATGAAAGTCTTGAAGGTTCTGTTTGAAATAGGCCATTCGCTGAATCAGAAATAATCAGTTCTCCCGAATTCTTCCTTTTTTAAGTTCAATACTCTTTGCTAAGTTTGTTAAGACATCTGCAAGTCCTTGGACTTTCTAAATGGGCTGTGGAGTAAATCTGATTGTCCAAATAGTCAAGCACTTCAGCATAGGTAACCCAAAGGCTCCATGTTGCTCAGTACTGGTATCCCAAACCACTGCAGGCCCTACCATAGAAGATAAATGAGAAGTACTTTTCACCTATCTGTCCTTGTTTTCCACAGAGTGATCTTTAAATCAAAATTTTAGCTTATGTCACTAGAGAGAGAAATGAGAAGGGCTTTCAGGTAGAAGGGGACCTATGATTAAAGCTTGTGAAGGGTTGAGAACAGAAATGTGGCAAATGTGTTGTAGGTGGAGGTATATTTTTTCTAAATGCTGTCAAGGATTTAGAATAGACAACATTAGTTGGGACAGAATAAGGCAGTGTGATATAGTTAGGGAAAGGAAGGGTATATGTTTGATAAAGAATAGTTTCTCTCCATTCATAAGTGAATTTGATAGACAGCTACTACAAAGCATCAGGGCAAAGAATATAAGTGGAACCCAATACACTTAAACAATAATGGATCAAATACATTACTACATGCAAGAGAGTCTATCAGAAGAACCATAAAAAGCATCAAGCTCAGAAAAGGAAACCTTGCCTCTTCATTGGATTCAGAGGCCAGAACTGCTTTCTTGAGACTAGAGGGCCTCTGTGGACACTGCAAATCCAGGTCTTGTGTTGTTGATTCCATTCAATGTGCAGTGGGGTTCCTAAAGACTCTTGGGGTGCTGCAGGGTCAAAGTGGTATGGGATGATTGAGCTTCAAATAAAACAAAACTTTTCCATCTCAGGAACCCTAGAATGGATCCCTTCTGACCTGTCTCTATTTTAGTAGAAATAAAGGGAGAGGAAAGTTGTCCCCTCTAGCAAAGACCTCATCAACCTCCCAATGTTTTTATAGGAAAGTAGGCTTTTCTGGGACTTACTAGGCTCATGACCCAAAGCATTTTCATCAGAATGTGCACAGATTAGAATTCATGATCAACTGAACTTTTGCTGATGGGTATGTGTTTATAGGCGTGCATTCTTAAACCTAGAAGGCCCATAGTCCCTTCCACTGATACATTTTCCCCATGGATTTATATGTATAATATCTTATTTCAGAGGCTTTAAAATACATATTTTAAAGGATATAGGTAAAACTTTTCAGGGTTTGGTGTGAAACTGATAATGGTCAGATATGTAGGTAGTGATTTCTTCATGACCTAAGGCAACAGGTGAGCTGAGAAGCAGTCTGTGTGCACCATACACAGTATATATGGCTTCAACGTGCCTGGGGGAAGTACGTGGGTTGAAACCCATCCAGCCCTCAACTGGCCATGCCATGTGCCAGGGCTACACACCCTGGAGGAAGGAGCATCTGTTTGCTATTTGCTTACCCAGGAGGCACACTTCAATAATTGCATGGTATATGTACATGGAAGCATGGTTGAAAAGCCTGTGTCAAAGGAAAATAAGTTACTCTCGTTCAAGATGAAATGCAAAGAAGATCAAAATTATCTCAATTCTATGGGGTTTATGAAATTAACTGGAAACTTATTTAATCATTGTTAAAGCCTTTGAGTACCTCCTGAGGGCCAGACATTGGACTGGTGCTTAAGACAGCATGTGGTTCTTCCTACTGCAGGCAGCAGAGTAGGAAGGTCAGTCACATGAACAAAAATGTGATGCTATATAATTAGTGTTGTAGGAAAGTATACAGAAGATCCTAAACTGGAGCCCAGAGAGGATAGAGATTCAGCAGCAGCGTAGTTAGGGGAGAGTGGAGAAAAGGTAAGTTTCCTTCAAAGTTCTGTTCTCCGAGTCTTCAAATTGAGAATTACATAAGTGGTAGTTCAGGACTCTGATTCCAGTGATCCTATCCCTCTTATAGCCCTTTATTCCTTTCTGTTTGGGTGTTTTATCCTTATCCCAGGGACCAAAACCCCAAGTAATAAAACTCTACAGCCTAATCAATTCCTGTTAGAGGGTATCTGTTGTAGGACCCAACCCTTCAATGCCACATAAGAGAGAGATGAGCTAATTGGACAAATGAGTGTCTTCTAAAATATTAGTGGATGATTGTGTTTTATCCATTTATCCATTGTATTTTAATGGGGACCTCAAATCATTAACCTAAGAGATTCACTAATGTGAGAGTGGCAAGATGGCAGGAAAGGTGTTTGGGAGCAATCGGTTCTCTTGGATGATCTTACATCATAGCACATCTGCAGATGCTTCCTTGATCAAATGAAGTTATGAGAAGTTTATCCCATGCCAGAAAAAAAGTTCCGATTTAAAACTACAGAGCTAATACGCTCATTAGCATAGTTTTTTGATTCCTCAAAAGTATTACTGAGAAGGCCTTTGATGTATCAAATATTAAGCCTTTGATGTATCAAATGCTGTATGCCTGGAGGGATTAGTTCTGATTAGAAAATTCTAGTCTCTGGTCTGTCTCCTGAGCTTTAACAACTTGTGCGCCCTTTCATTAGTAGGCAAATGGCAGTTGGCATCTTTGGGGAAGGTGCCCGTATTTGTAGTGGCAGACTGTATATCTATCCATTAAAAGGTTTATTTCCTGTCCTGCTGAGGGGACTTGGGAGTGGTAGGCAGAAAAGGCTTGCTGATCTTGGGGATACTGTTCACAATATTACAATTAGGTATTCTCATGACCTCCTTAAGAATGAGCACTATTTTCTGAGTCCCAGGTACCTTAATGAGCTTTTGTGTGGGGTTTTGTTTTGTTTTGTTTTGTTTTTTTGTCTCCCAGGAAGGAAGGGAAATCTGGTAGTTTTCAGATATCTAATGGGCCTCTTTTGGTATGTGTCTTTCACCAGATCTATTTTGGAGTTGGAACAGAGCAAAACTAAAGCAGAAAGACTTTTGCAAGGTAAACTTCTTAATACGAATTATGGGGTGGGTCACTTTCCTAACTACATGGTATATATGAAGGCATCCTGAGAACACTACACTCTGGTCAGGACTGCTGGGTAGGTACCTGACAATGAGCTACCAATCACATCAAATCAGTCTTGGTTCATCTATGATCTTAAACAACTCTATTTAAATATTTATTGCTGTCATACCCTTATGTAATATTTGTTCTGGAGAAAAGAGGAAAGGTATCATTATAGGGAACAGAAGGAAGCTGTCAATTTCCTCAGTGTTCTGGGGGAAGTATTATCTGAAATGCCACTGACTATTGGTCTTTAATCTCCCCTCCCCTCCCTTCCTCTCATCTCCTTTCCTCTCCTCATGGAAACCACTGTGGGTTGTGGCTGTCTCTCAGGGCATCCATTCATGGAGAAAGCAAAAGCTTGAGGAATTCCAGCTTTTGGTTACTTTCTGTGAAGTCTACTGCCCATGGACATCTGAACACCTTAACTAAAGGAGAAGGCCTTTTGCTATTTGGTTGCAGTGACTCAAATTTTACTCTCTCAAACCTGCTTACTATTTTAAGAGTGAGCAGTTGAGCGATGCTCGGGTTTATAGCTTACCAGATGAACCTGGAATGGTTCATTTGTTCTTCCTAAATAACTGCCAGTCCCACAGAGAAGGGAAGCAATTTTTTTCCCTACCGGTGAACTTCAGGGTAGGTTTTTGCTACTGATGTCCCAGGAAGCAGCTATGTAGCATGGGATTAAAATACTCCTCAGAAGTAAGTTAGATCTCTGTGTGGTACTTTGGACTCATCATCTGGATAGTAGAAAACACAACCCAAATTTCCTTTAGAGGACTCCAATCAGTGGCTTCCCAGGAAGTCATAGGCACAAGTGCCATTTATAATCAGCAGTCCATCCGCCTTTTATGTTTCCAGAAAATTTGTTCCTAAGAGAGGCTGTGGCTTTAAAGTAGATGCGCACTGAACATGTACTTTTACTGGTTCTCAGTTTACACCACCTAGAATACCTTCCTAAGCTGGGCTCTGGGTCCTGAAATGGGCACTCACAGGGCTATAAGGAGAAAGGACACGATACGTCACCTTCACAGGGTTCTTGAGGTTATTTCTTCTTGTCCCTAAAGCATCAAAGACAAAACTTTCATGTGTTAAGCATCAGGGCTATGCTGAGTTGGTACAGGAGGAAGAGGAGAGGGGAGATCATGGCACAGGTTTGGTTTCTGTAGCTTCTCTCTACCCCTCTTAGAACATGGACTTTAGCTCCAGAGTCACACCTTGATTTCCAGGAGGCCCCCTGTGCCTTCGCCTCCTTAGCACTGAGGGAGATACACAGAGCAAGAGATGCCACATGGAGGTTTTGCATTCCCAGTTTGTTCTCAAAATAATTAAAGATCACTTCTTTTGGCCCTCTTTTCAGCATCTCTCCTCACAAGTTAGTCCTCACATTTGCATCTTTTATTAATTGTATTAAGTTTCTTCTTAGAAAAAAAAATTTTTTTTCCTAATTTTTGGCTTCCCAACACAGCAGGTTAAAACTGCATAGGAGGATGACTTAAAAAGGAAGTTATAACATTTTCACCTTTCCACACTGGGCCTCAAATGGGCATTTCAGGGTGCCCATGAGGTGGGTCTACTTTCCCCAGAGGAGCCAGCTTCTCCCGAGGGCCCAACAGGCGACCTTGCTAGAATACTATCCCAAAGGCTGCAAGAAAGTCTGTTGAACCAACTTCCCAATCTTTACTCCAAAAGATCAGAAATGACCAAGACTTGAATTTCAGTGTTTTTTAACTTGAATTTTCTTTTAAAGTTGACATCTCCAAAATCTTCTTATTTATGAGAAACATCATAGTGAAATTCTGAACTTGTACCTGCTCCCACCCCATTAAGGAACACACCTGACTGTCACAAATGGGAACAAGCACTTCTGTGAATTGCCCTGAAGTCAGAAGCAACTGAGAAGAGCCAACCAATGAGTCCCCTGGTCCTCTGCCTGACTGCTGCCTTGCCCACTCTGAAAATGAATAGATAATAGTTGCACATATTGTTGGACTGTTTTTACAGTATGCACTCCACTACTGCTTCAGTTGTAGGTGCCAAGGCTTATATCTGAATATCCCCAGGTTCAATGGATGTGGTCAGCAGGATATGGGTGTGAATTCATCTCCAACACTTGTTATTATCCCTGAGCAAATTCTTTAAATTCTCTGAGCCATGTTCTCTTCCACTGTCATAATATGTTCCATAAAGCTTGTTGTGAAGATTAAATTTGAATATTTCTAAAATCTCAACAGGCCTCTGACTCACGGCAACTGCCCAATGCATGTACTTGATGATTATGATATTAACCTGAGGGGTCCTTATACTTTTAAGCCAGGGGAACAAAGACACATTTCCCTCCCCAGGAAAGTGCTGAGTGACAGGACTGTGCCCAGGTGGCAGGGTAAGGTGAACAACTTTTGGGGGCTGATTCCAGACTTTAGGTAGATAGCTCTATTCATTCTTGTAGGCCCCAAAGTACACCCATAATTAAGAGGCACAGATGCAAATCCCATTATCAAAGAGGTTTCCTCAAAGTCATAGAATAATGTGAAACATTCTGAAATTGTTAGAGAGTAAAATAAAAGTTCCTTTAAAAAAAAAAATACAAATTCTTATGCAACCAAATCATGATCCAATTATCTCACAAATTCCCCAGACCTTACTGAAGATAGTCAGACCTCAGCCAGAGGAGGCAGCCAGAGGAACTGGGCTGTGCTGTAAGCCCTGTGGCTCCTCAAGGCTCAGGACTGGAAGGCACCTGGGACCTGGGACCTGAAGCCACAAAAGTGCTACTATGCTCAGAGCTGCATGCAGCTGTCTTTGCATAAGCCATGCCCTGGGGCTCAGAAAACTGCTCTCAAAGTTGCCTCCTTTAAAAACAGAATGAAGCTTCAATGCTGACAGCCTCTGGCTTGTTCATGGCTACCTAATGGTAACTCAAAGCTGGGAAAGGAAAGAAGTTTATTCTAACTTACATTAGAGCAATCCCTGCTTCTCAGCCCAACCGCTCAACCTTGGGATGCTGAAAGAAATAAAGAGGCCCAGACCCCGCCTGGCCTGCCCAATATTTAGGTTGGGTCCTAAGGTGATTCAGGTGTACAGGCCAGGCCCAGATAAGTAATGGTGATGTCCTGTTTTCAGCATGATGGTGAGTCGTTTCTACACCAAGCAAGTAGAAGACTATTGCTTTTACACCGCTGTCTTCTAAACCCTAAAGAAAGTGGAGGACCATTGCAGCAACTCAGAACCTGGGCATCATTTCCTGCGTGAGTAGCACTGCTCCTGTGAGAGCAGGTTCAGCAGAGAGCATGTTAAGGCTCTTTTACTTGGTAAAATCCTGCAGAGAGCACATCTTTAGTGAGGGAGGGGCCCTAAGCTCAGCTACCCCTGTTGTAAATACCATGAAATATCCAAAGAGGGTGCCAGAACCTAACTGCATTTAATGGGCCTTCATCAGCTGTGAGCTCATGGGTTTGCCTATATCACTTCAAAGCCACTTGAATGAAAAGCTACCAAGTTAGATATGCACATTGAGTTAAACTCACAACCTCATTCTTCTTCATAGCTTATATAGCCCTAGTGATGGTTTGCACTATGCAGGCCAATCACAGGTGCTTCTGTTTTTGTAGTGCCAACTTGCCTGAGAAGTTGGGTGTACCAGACAAAAATCTGTCTTTAATCATCAGATAATTCGAATAGGTGGGTATAATTGTACAGAAATAATTTTCTTCTGGAAGTGGCTCTTAGAGGGAAGTGTTCTTGTGAAGGGGCTATGAAACACTTGGTTGAATATAAGAGAGATTCCACTGTGGATTTGTAGTGGCCAGTGACCTTTTCTTACCTATAGTCCATGTAGCAGTAATCTCTTCAATTTGAACATTTGAGCCAGAGGGCGTAATCGTTTCTTCAAATCCATGGAATCATAGTTTACAGGTCTTCGAATCATTCTGGTTCAGGGCCCTAGTTTTGCCCCCAAGAAAGTAAAAACTTCAAGAGTTCATCAATTATTAAAACACAAGTGCATATGCATGCACACATCTTATTTTCTGACTCCTAGTGGAGGGATTTTTTTTCCTATGACACTGTGGTGCTTCCAATCTGATATCTGAATCTAATGAAATGAAAATACTTGTCACCCATTGTATAATAGTAGGATAGGCTGTGATAACAAAACCCTTCAAATCTCAGAGGCTTAAACCACTGAGGTTTATTTTTTAATCATCTCCTGAGTGAGTAGCAGACAGCTTGCTCCTTCTTCACTGTTACTCAAACAGTACGGCCACCGGAAGTGCCATCAGGTTGATGTAGAGTATTTGCCATGACGTTGAGATGTCATGCCTTCTAGGTGTCAACCTGGAAGTGACAATCACTTCTGCTCTCATCCCACTGGAAAGAACTGCGCATGAGCCCTGATTACAAGTAGTCTGGGATTCATGGTGCTCTGTATACTGAAGAGGAGAGGAGAACCTGATGTGGGTGACAGATAAAAAGGTCTGCTGTATTTAACAAGCATTTTTGGACACTGGCTCTGTGCCATGTACAGTGCTAGTTGCTGAGACTATTAAGAGAAGTCCCTATGCTAGAGAATGCATAAACTGTGGGGAATAAGGAGGTATGGAAAGGGCAAAGGGGCTGGACTTGCAGAGCAGTTACAACATGAGAAATGCCATAATGAAAGGATTACTAGAGTACTTTTGACTTCCGATATGGGAACTAAATGGGGGAATTGAGAACAGTTAACAAAGAAGATCACATTTGAGCTGGGTCTTGAGCTGCAGTCTCATTTGAAATAATTTCTTTGCTTTTGCAAATGTTCTACAGAGGTTAGTTTTAGTTCTGGAAGCTTCTTGACAAAGGCCCAACATTCTCTGCTTTTTCAGTATAAGAAAAAGACTTTAACTTCCCAAGAATCAAGTAAGTAATACATGAGCACAGTTGTCTCACTATTATGAATTGGAATTGTGTGACCCAGAGAAGCTGGGCAGAGACCAGGCAGGTACAAATGCAAAGTGTGCTAAGGTGACCATATTTTTAACGTAAGATCAGAACAGGAATTTTGTTCTTAAAAAGGCCATCGGGTAGATGTTGCTTAGATGCCATAATTTTGAAATTTCTGAAATATTCCAGAAGTTTGTAGCAATTAGGGACAGACTATGTTAAATATAACTGTTACCATCCGGGGGTAATTTGAACTCTGGTGTTGCCCCAGCTACAAGGGGCGGGAGTGACGGCATAGAGGTGCAACCAGCATTTTTTCTCAGTTCTTCCTCGCTGACGCAACTAACAATCACAGGTCAGGGAGATTTAGAAAAAGATTTATTAAAGGTATATTTTAGAAGGAGACGGGCCATGCTAAGGAAGGATGTAGCCCTGTGGAATTTGGGAGGTGGAAAGTTACAAGAAATAAAAGACAGGGAGGGGTGGGTTTTCAGCCAAGAGAGCTGTAACAACACAGAAGTAGAAAGGTCTGTATTATATTGGGGCCACAAAGGGTGATTACAAAGGTGTTCCTAGGTGATTGGCACATGAGGTCATTTCGATTGACACTTGGTTGCTATATAATTTTTTACCTAGTGCACATGTGCTTACCCAGAATTTAGTCTGTTATAATTAGATTCATGAACTTCCGGGCATAAATATGGTATTATAACGATGGTATAATGAGGCCGAGGTTGTGGGCAGGTTAGGACAATACCTTCTGTGCACGTGTCTATGGCTGGATTAAGCCAGCTACAGGTTTGTGACCCCCCCAGTCCTTTGTCTCTGGGGATGCAGGAGGGATTCTCTAACTACCAAAGGGGTGTTCTTTGGGCGGTCTCTAGGCTGGGCCTCTATTCCTTTGATCCCCTGTTGCTCATGTCTGACTAGCTACCTAACAAAATGATTCCAGAAAATCTAAGATTTGCTATCACTGAAACAATAAATACAGCTAGTGACTTGTACAACATCTGTTTACTGAAGACTTTCTCACTCAGGAGCACTTACTGCTGCTTTATTTTTCCCTTCCTCTAAAAATAAGGAAAACTTCTTTTTCCTGTTGTCTTAGTGAGAATCTCTACCCAAATTCAGAAAGGGTGATGATTTCAACAAAAACGATTATTACAACAGAATTTGTTACACTGAGGCATGTATTGACTCAGACTCAAACCATCCTAGCTGGTAGGAACCACCAGTATCTTCAACTTACAAAATTATAAATAGCTGTGGGTCACACACACTACTAAGTGGTGGAACTGTGATTTGAACCCTGGATAGTCTGACTACAGAGCCTAAATTCTTAATCATTCCACCACACTTCTTTCATAGAAGAATTTAACTTCTAGAAAAGGTGAATGACAATGCCACCTCTCCCATTTAAAAAAAATAAATAAAAGGCTGGTAGATTGGTTTTAAAATTAATAGCCTGCAAATATTTTCTTTCAGATATCTAAAGCCATATGAGTCCTATCTTTGCTTAAAATGATTCCTTGTAATATTTAGCCATTTTCAAACACTTCCTTTGCACTTCAAGGGCTAGGGCTAAATAGATTTTGATAAGTGATGAGAACAATTTGTTTGAAGTCCTTATGACACTGTGGCTAGGAAGCCCATACCAGGTATCAACCTTTTCCATCCCTTATAGGGAAGGGAAGCCAAAAAAAGGGGGGTACTAATGGCCTTTGATAAGATCTTGCAGTAGATTACCTGTATCTTAGTCCCTAATCTCCTTGTAGTCGGTTATTAGCTACTATTTTAAAATACCTACTCATGTGAACCTGAAGTCAAAATTTATCTGTTCCACCTTTCCTTTGAACTCTGGAATAACTACATACACTAAGTTGCTGCTCATTACCTTTGAAGGATATATTTTCTTAAGCTACTTAAGGTTATCTAAGAGGCCACAATTGACTTGTTGCTGGTAGAAACTTTAGACTAGTTAGGAGGGAGGCATTTTTTCATAAGAAAAATTTTTTATTGTACCTTTTCCTTTGTACTTTTAAAAAATGCTGGCCTTTTAGTAGAATATCTGTTTTTGAACCCAGAGCCCCATTTTGCTGCACACATCTCTTAAAATTGCATATACTGCAGAGACTATTTCTGGGTTCTGTGAAACTGCTGCCTACACAGCCAATCTGCTGCTTCTCCTGGAAGGGGCCTCTGCACACAAGCATATACATCGCACACAGCAGTGCAGGCTGAGCTTTCCAACAAATTCAGTTTACCAAGAAAAAAGAGATGCTCAAAAGTGCTATTAGGAGAGGTTGTAAAAGCTATGAGTCTCTAGTGAACAGAAGTCCCTGAATTGGTGCTGATCTTGGGGAAGGTGAGTAGTGGATGAAAGGTGAGGGGGTATAAGGAAAGAATGCAACAGTGGGGCACCTAGCATGTGATACTGATTAAAGGGAGAAATCCGCTTTCTCCACATGGTATAAGTTGAGGATACCTTAATCAGAGGGGATGTGTTTTAACAAAGTCACTTTATATGACATTATTTATACTAAATAGAGCAATGCTAATTTTGACTTTTCAGTGTGCAATGACCAAGGGACCATTTTAATACCTTTGACTATTCAATTGCTAATCATGTCGCCTTTGCCTAGATGGTTGGAATACAGCCTTGGACCCCATTTCCTTAACTGTTTGTAAATTACTTGTTTACCCAGAGAGAGCTTTTCATGAAATGAATATAGACGTCACAGGCAGCAAAGGCTTCAGATCCCACCTGACAGTCCTCAAGCTATCCAGAGCAGCTTGGTGAAAAAGAATGATAATCACGTTGATTAAATCATTATGACTGAGCTCCTTTTCAGCTGCTTCGATTTATTCTTTTGAGTATAAATGAGTTTTCAATGAGAATTACAGAATGGGCAATACCACAGAAAGAGTGGCAGCAGGATCTATGATTTGAGATGCTGTTTCAAATAATATTGAGTTCCTTGAGCTATTTAGCTCTCTCAAGTCCTGTGCTCCCTAAACCATGCTCCCTAAATGATGAGCCTAGATGGCTTAGTCATAGAAAAGCTTGTGTGCTCTTGTGGGAATAAAACCCTGATTTTTGTCTCAGTAGCAGCAGGCTTTAAGTAACAGAGCCGCATTGTCATGCCTGGCCCATGATGATTCCTTATATAATTGGGGTATGATAAATATTTGAATTAAGCTTTCCTAAAGCCTTACACCCCTTAAAATGGGTTTACCTACTTGTCCAGGTTTGTCCAGGACTTAACTGGTCTTGAAATGTCATAGAAAGTTCAATATCCTAGAAGCCCCTCAGTTTTGGGGACAAACTGGAATGGTTGGTCTCCCTACTTAAAAGGCACTTAAAATGCAGTTTCTCTAGGATTCTGTTTGCTTTGTGGTCTGGATTTCTCATTACATCAATATACTGTCAGTTACCTCCATTATCAGAATGGCCCCTGGGGTACACATTTAGCTGAGGGGAGGAGGAGGCATGTAGTAGGAGGGTGGGATAAGGGAAAAGAGAGCAGGAAGATTAATGTCATATTAGAGTTGGACTGTAGGGCCTCTTTTACACTATAAATATTGTATGAAGTGGCGATGTAACCTTTACTGCAGCATGACATGGGATTGGCTGTTTTTACGGCTCCTGATTAAAGTAAAAAACAAGTCTCTGATCAGATTATTATTTCCCCCCACAGACCCATGCCCTTCACATTTCCAAGAATGATATTTTATTTATGCAATCAATCAAACTCAAACATCAAAATATGTAGATCACAACCTAGAAAATATACAATAACAAAAATTCTGTTTATTCCTTACCTAAAATTATTCATAGTCTGATATATTGACTTTGATAAGCACTGCAGGGAAAAGAAAGAGTTGAGACTTGCAAATTCTGCCTCCTTTAAAAAGATATTATCTATATGTGGTAAAATCCATTGAAGTTCTGTTGATGTTGCATAAGAAAATGGATGGGTTTTTAATGACTTTACTTTGTTGCAATTGCAGATAGCTATATATAGTCAGCTAAAAAGCACATTGAGCTGTAAGGAACAAAATTTAATCTATTGGTTTTCTCTTTCTGGTCTTTCCTAGTCAGTAATGTAATTATTTGTGAAACTTTTAAACTTAATTGACTCCCATGGAATTTATCCAAATTAGAGGGTGTTTGGTGTTACACACATTTTATCTTTTGGTGCTGGTCCAGCAATTAGCAACTTTGCTTTATTCAGTCATAAAGAACTAACTCTCTTTGAAATGCCTGTGTTCAGTGTTTAAGGTCTTTAAACATGTCCATTTTTAAAATTCGGAACTTTTAGCCTTTTTGGTATGTGGAAGTGCAGTAGAACTCTCAGGTTCAAACTGAGGGATTTTTTGTTTGTGTTTTTAGCCCTTTATATTAATTTATTGAATGGGAATTTAAAAATTCAATTGTGAAGAGTGGGCTGAAAATTAAAATAATCCAGTATAAATAACACCAGAAGGTGAGCCCTCATAAATCAGCAAGTCTGAAGTTATAGGTCTAAAATATTCCTCCAGCTATTAGATGCCATCTACTGGTTATAATTACTGTTAGACAAAAATGGCCATCATTTTAATGCAGAGGGAGAATGGTCAGTATACCTATTGCTAAAATTCAAATAGTGTTATATGGCATTCATAGTTATTTTATGCAAATCAATCACTGCATAAGCACAGCTACATTTTGAAATTCAGAGTGCATTTAGGAAAAAGCTGTCATGAACTTAAAGGCTTGCTTAGATTTTACTTTTGTAAGTTTTGGTTTCCCAGGAATATCTGTGTGGTGGAACATCTGACTGCTACTGATTCTACAACCAGCTTCTTTCTAGATGTATTATCATGTACAGGCATCTGGATATAGTTCTTTTGTTATGGTACCTTAATATATTTTGCAAAAGCAGCCAGATCCCAGCTGTTTTCCATATAGTTTGTGGCAGCATACCAACTAAGATGGCTCATGTGCTATTGATTAACACACATAGGCTCTATCTGCATTTCTATATTTAAGAATGATTAGTACTGGTAACTATCATAAAGAAAGTTAGATGTATATGCACTTCACATCTGTAAATTTTAGGATTGGATTGTGGGGACTGTGCTTGTTCTCTAGGCAGAAGTAATAAGGTGCATTCTGAATAAGAGTTAACATTTCCTGGGTATCTCAGATTAGAGGGGAAAACACATACAGCAAATTCTGCTAACATTCTAGAACAAGGTGTTGCTAAACTACAACCTGCAAACCAACTCCAACATGTGCTCTGTTTTTGTAAATAAAGTTTTATGGGAACACAGCCATGCCCATTTGTTTATACATTATCTAAGTCTCTTTGTACACTGCCACGAAGAGCTGAGTCATTGAGACAGACACCATATGGCCCGAAAATCCTAAAATATTTACTATCGGGGCCTTTACAAAAATTTTGCTGACTCCTGTTTTACAAATTTAGACTATTTCATTGTCTACCTTTTATTAAAAATTCTAAATCAACATCCTCGCTTTAATCAGCATAAGCTTCGCAACAGCCATAGCTTAGCCCATGAGAGCCCATTCCACCAAGAGAGGGATAACGTGGGCTGCTTCTTTTTGCAGTTTGCACAGCAGGCCTCCCAGCTGGGTCAGCCCAGGCTGGCCTGCCCTTGGGCTCCCAGTGAAAGTCCATGGTGGCCTCTAGGTCACAGTTCCTGAACAGAACAGAAGGTACTTCTCTTTCACCTTTTGGTTTCTAGTTGTGAAATTCATGAGGACTATTGATAATAAAATTGAACTTAATGTTTATTGAACTAGCATTCCCAGAGAGGCTGTGGAGGCACATGTTTTGTAACAGCTGGATGAAGTGTCAGCAGCTTTGAGTTGTGAATAGTGTGACCACTCACAAAAAAAACTTCACATCATCCAAGGATAGGAAGAGCCAAAAAGGGAAGAAGCCAGAAATATATGAAAATCAAAAGTCCACTTGTCTTAAAAAAGCAAGAAAGCAAGAAGGAAGGGAGGAAGTGAGGGAGTGAGTGAGGGAGGGAGGGATGGAGGGAGAGAGGAAGAAAGGAAGAAAGGAAGAAAGGAAGAAAGGAAGGAAGGAAGGAAGGAAGGAAGGAAGGAAGGAAGGAAGGAAAGAAGGAAGAAAGAAAGAAAGAAAGAAAGAAAGAAAGAAAGAAAGAAAGAAAGAAAGAAAGAAAGAAAAAAGACAAGGAAGAAAGGAAAGAAGGAAGGAAGGAAGGAAGGAAGGAAGGAAGGAAGGAAGGAAGGAAGGAAGGAGAAAGAGAAAAGAAAGGCAAATAGGCCAATTGACAAGAATTTGGGAAAATGATATTTTCCTATACTACTGTAATGTGGAAAAGATATTGAGGAAACACCTAAAGGTGATTTTTCAAATGCCACATTCATTGATGTACTCAAGACTCTTCTTTTCATTAAAATTACCTCTGTTAGTGATAACAACAGAAAAAATAGAATTTATATAATTTCTTTCTAGGTACTTTCAGAGGCATCATCATTTATCCTTAAAACATTCTATGGTAAATAGAGAACTATTATTTATTTCCAATTTTAATGGAAAAAAGTAGGTTCAGAATGGAATGTGTCAAAACTGAACTGTGAGTTTGGATGACAGCTAACTATTTACTGGCTGTGTGATGTTGGGGTAAGTTATCTTCTTGGGGTAAAAATTCTCTAAACCTCAAGTTCTCTCAGCCATGAAATGAAGACAAAACCCAGATCACGGGATGTCATAAGGATTACATGAGGTGATATATGTAAAACAGCTAGAACAATGATTGTCCTCTCATGCACGCTCAGTAAAACGTGAGCCATGATGATGAGTTTCTTTATGTGCAGAAGAGTCACCATAGCAGGACTGAAGCTACTGTCCTTAGTAAGGCCTGCTTGCAAGGATAGCCCTTGGCTGACATCTGGAAACATTACTGGTAAACAGTTCCTGATAGTGATACAAAACTTTTTCTAATGAGAGTGGCTCACTTTGCCTCAGCTGTTCAGACAAACAATGTGGTTTTGTGTGGAACACCTGCTTTCTTTCTGGGAGTCTTGAATTTTGGTTTGTGCTAAACAGAGGGTGCCTATTTAACCATCTCCCAATAAAAACTTTAGACTCTTCTAACAAGCTCATTGCATTCTCTAATCTCTCTGGGCCCACTTGTTGAAGAAAGAGTCATGCTCAAGGGTGTCCCCACAGAGGAAGGAGAGAGCTCATGGAAGCCTATACAATGGTTCCTCTTGACTCTGCTATCTTTTCTTTTATGATCTGGCTGTATATCTTTACTCCACGTAATCTTAGCCCTGAGTAAAACTGTATTGCTGATTTCCTCTGTACCCTTCTAGTGACTCTCCAAACACAGGAGTGGTCTTAGGGACTCCTGACACACTCCATATAGTTTCTTTATATTTTAATGCAAATTTAATTAGGCTAGCCAAGTAGTTCCCAACCTTGTTTGTAATTAGAATTACTTGGGAAATTGCTCACAAACACACACACACACACACACACACACACACACACACACACACTTCCAACTGCCTGAGCCCTGCCTCAGAACAATTAAATCAGCCTTTTTGTTGTATAAGGACAGGTATGTTCCTTTAGGTTCTGACATTTCCATTTGTTTTTCTTTTTTAAAAAATAGTTTCTATGTCTTTGTGGAAATTGTTCTTCTCTTCAGGCATGTTGTTAGCCTTTTCCACTAGATCCTTTGGCATCCATTTTTCTTTTTAATTTTATTTTGAAATCATTTTAGATTTACAGAAAAGTTGGAAGAACAATAGAGAACCTACATAATACTTCGCCTTGCTTCCTCTAATGTTCGCATCTTGCATAACCATAGTATACTTACCAAAACTAAGAGACTGCGTTACACATCACTGTCACTAAACCACAGACTTTGTTGGGATATCATCAGGCTTTTTCCAGGGATCATTTTTTGTTCTGTTCCAAGATCCAATCTAGGATCTCACTTTGTATCTAATTGTCATGTCACCTTAGTTTCCCCAGTGCTGGACAGTTCCTCGGTCTTTCCTTGTCTTTCAAGACCTTGACATATTTAAAGATTACTGGGTTTTGTAGATAGTCCTTCAGTTTGGGTTTGTCAGATTTTTTTTTTTTTATTGGATTGAGGTTATGCATTTTTAGCAAGCACTGCAGAAGTGATGTGCTTTTCTCAGTGTATTAGAACAAGGGATACAAAATATTGATTTGTCTTATGTTGCTGCTGATGTTACCGTTGATCATTTGGCAAAGGATGTGTCTGCTGGGTTTCTCCATTGTGAAGTTATTATTATTCTCTTTATAGTTAATAAATTTCTTGAGGAGAAACATCGAGACTATGCAAATACCCTATTTCTCCTCAAACTCTTACCCACTAATTTTAGCAACCTGGTAGATCTTGCCTGAGACAGTATTAACTGTAGTATTCTAGAGATAATTTTCTATTTCTCTTATTTCTTCTATGTTTATTAATTGTAATTCTGTAGAAAGAACTGCCTCTTCTCCCTCATTTACTTATTTAATTATTATTATTTAATATTTAATTAAATATTATGGACTCATAAATATTTATTTTGTTTTGTGGGTTATACTCTAATACTATTATTATCTATTTTTTCCTCAAAGTGTTCCAGCTTCGACCCTTGGAAGCTTTTTCATGCTGGTGCGTGTGCCTTTTGACATATCACCATCCACTTTTGAGTACTCCTTTCTATAAGATGCTCAGTTTTATCTGTTTCTTTCACATCACTAGAGTCAATCTGTTTTGTAAGGAGCCCTGATTCCTTCAGAGAATGGAATTTAAAAACCAAGCTCTGGGCTCTGAGTATGCTCATTGCTGCTGTGGTACCATTGTTTCCAGTCCTTCTCAGTAGGTAGAGTTTGGAAATAGATTTATGTATATCAACCCATGTATACACATCTCTGTCTATTAATCTTCACATCTATCTATCTATCAAATCAACATTAAAACATACACCAAACACACACACACACACACACACACACACACACACACACACACAAGCACATGGCATACCCATGTCTCCAATTCCAGTTGAACATTTGGGGTTCATTCTTGTCTTCCTCCTTTCCTGATTTGTAACTTTTTTCTCTGACAGTGAACAACCTGACTCTCATTATCTATAATACACTTTCTTATTTGTTCAACCCTAGAGCACATATAAAGTTGAAGACCTTGTAAAAAATAAACAGAGTTCAATGTTTGCATTAACTGCTTTGTGTCTTTTTCCTTTGCACCTTTGTCAGAGTTATTTTAAAGCCCCTATCTGGCCATTCCAACATCTGGGCCATCTGGGTCTGCTTCTGTTGATGTGTTCCTATTTTTGATCTTAAGCCACTTTTTCCCTCTTTTTGTGTCTTATAATATTGGCTTTTATTTAAATGCTTTTAATAGAAGAATGGTTGAGACAGAAGTAAATAACATTTACTCCATAAAAAGGCATGCTTCTACTTGAGTTGAGTTGCTAGAGTGAACGGAGGAGGCTGATTCAGCCTGATCTGGAGTTGAGCTGGGTCTGAGCTCTGTGGCAGCTTTAATTTGACTTGGTTTATCACCAATTTCAAATGCCTTAAAGCAGGATCAGGGCTTGTTCTTCTAAAAGGCTAGGGACACAACTGGTGAGATCCTGGAGAGCTCTTTTGTTGGACAGCTGAACCACCATCAGCTTTTTGGACTGTAAGAGACTTTTCTCTGCTTTTTCTCCCAACTGCCAGCTGCCCCGGATACTTGGGGAGGTTTTTTTTTTATCCCACTCTGCCCCCTCAAGACACTTCTGAACTGGAACTTCTGGAAAGGCCTCCTGCCCTGCTGCCCAGCACTGCCCTACACTCCCTGCCCTCCCACCTCCTTTGGTGGGAAATTGCCTTGTACTTGTTGGAGGTACTTCATGTCTTTAGGGGTATGGTGCTCAGCTCTCTGATGTCACCCCAGCCTTTGACATACTACCTATGGTGGGCAAAATAATGACTGCTCTAACATGTCTACATCCTACTCCCCAGAAGCTGCAAATATGTTAGGTTACACAGAAAAGGGGAATTAGGTTGCATATGGAATTAAAGATGCAAGTCTGGTGACCTCAAGAAAGGAAAATTATCCTGTATTATCTGGGTAAACCCAGTGTAAACACACGGGTCCTCACAGTGGAAGTGGGAGGCAGAAGAGCAGAGTCAGAGAAGATGTGATGATGGAAATAGTCAGAGAGAGTTAATGTTGCTGGCTTTGGGATGAAGGAAGGGGCCACCAGCCAAGGAAAGAGGCAGCCAATTGAAGCTGGAAAGGGCAAGAAAATGGACTATCTCCTAGAGCTTCCTGAAGGGAGTACACCCTTGCCAACATCTTGGTTTTAGCTCTGTGAGACTGTTGAACTTCTGACTTACAGAACTGTAAGATGATAAATTTTTGTTCTTCTAAGCTAATAACTCTGTGGTAATTTGTTACTGCAGCAATAGGAAAATGATACACTACCTCCAAGTTTTCAGTGAAGACCTGTGAGAATGAGTTGCAGGTGGGGAAAGTCTTGTTCTGTGGCCAGAGTCCTTGGAATTTGGATCATTTCAACCTTCCCACTTGTGATTTTAAAAGCTCATTAAGAATTGGGCAGGTGTTATGGGCTTAATTGTGTCCCCACAAAATCCATATGTTGATGTTCTAACCATCAATACCTTAAAAAGTAACTTGAATTGAAAATAAGGTCTTTAAAGAGGTAAATAAAGTAGATAGGGTCTTTAAAGTGGGCTCTAAACCAGTATAACTGGTTTCCTTATAAATGGACAAAATTTGGACACAGACATATGTGTGCACAGAGGAAAGACCATGTGAAGACAGAGGGAGAAAATGGCCATCAACAAGCTAAGGAGAGAGGCCTTAGAATGAAACCAGCCCTGCCAACACCTTGACTTAGACTCCCTACTTTGAGGAAATTTCTGTTGTTTAAGCCACCCAGTCTGTAGAACTTTGTTATGGCAGTCCCAGCAGGCTACTATAGCTGGTCTCTCCTTACTCCTGTTTTTACAAAGGGCTTCTCCTTTTCCTGCCACTCCACAGGTATAAAAGCAGTTATGAATCTCAACTCCAATGAAGGGCTCGTCAGTTTCTAAAAAATTTAGCTTATTCATTCTTCATGTCTTTATATGGTTTGTTTGTTTTTTTTTAAAGAACTCTAATTTTGTAATTTATCCAGCTTGTTTTGGTTGTTACAATGACTTCCTGTATTGGATGAGGACGTCTTCAAGCACTGGTGTTTTTGAAAAGCTCTAATGTACAGCCACATGGAAATCTCCTTGGCTAGACCCTTTCTTAGTCTTCAGGCTCTAAATTTTTCCCAAAATTTAAGATATTAATCAACCCTTGGAGGAACATCGAGTCACAGACCCCTATGCCTTCATCTCACCAGAAATCTTGAGACAAATGTTCTTTGACCCATGAATTAGATAATTTTGGCCTTGTTTTAGGCCACCAGTGAAATACAGTTTAGGTGGTTTATTTTGTTTGTTTGTTTGTTTTTTAAATAATGACTTTACTTTTAAGACTAGCAGATTTTCAGTAGAATCTCAGACTACTCTATATGCCATATGCTTCTGGAAAATAATTGCAGTTTTGTGACAAGAAAAAATGCCAACAAAAATCTCAAATCTATGGAAGTTTCCAGTGACGGTACACTCTGTGGTACTATTTGAATCTTTCTTCTGAATTAATAGCTAGTAATTCTTACATTTATATTTGTATTACCTTTCTAATTATTAAAATATATCTGATGTTCTCTGCTATCTTTTATGTGGTAAGCTCTTTTTTAAATTAATCAAAGTTTAATATTTGAATTTCATTTTATGGGTACCCACTGCAGTAAAATTCTGCTTTAGAGAAATATTTCAGAAATCTTTTAGATACTTCTAGGAACTTTTACCCTCTGAAGATAATTTTCTTACACTTCTCCTAGAATGCATTAAATTTATATGCAGATTTGTACATTTTTAATAATTAGTTACTGAGTGTCTCGTTGTTCAAGGGAGAGGGCCAATCGTGTTCAGAAACCTCAAATCTTCATTCAATTAGTACATGATTATAGCTATTAGTAAGATAGACTAACATAGGAGGTTCTCAAACCAAGTGGCAAAGAGCAAAGTATTTAAGCATTGACGAGATATCAAGGTCATTGGCATAGAGATTATTTAACCTCAGTTGTCCTAAATGGAAGCCAGCTGCCCATCAAGGCAGAATCAGTCATCGGTGGCCCACTCCTTACTCTTGCACGTCCTTCTCATTCTTCAGGCTTTTCCCAAACTGTCTCATATGTACCAAATTCTCAAAGCATAAAAAGGTGGCATTGACAGTGAGCCCTATAACTTCGAGATTGACCACACTGATATTGGCTGTGCCAGTGCACATTCTCCCAGTTGGAAGTTCACATAAGAAGTCAAATTATTCTCAGAAGGTGGCTTGTCAAGCAGCAATTAGGACAGCAACAGGTCTTAGCAACTCAGTAATTGAGCTGTGATTGTCCTATGTGGCAGCTCCCACAGTCTGGCCACCAGAGAGATGTGAAACAGCCTGTGTGCTTGTTAAGGTACTTTGACCCCTGGGAACTGTTAGAAAGAAACTGAAGCTCTTGCTCTAGCTCTCGCTCTCGTTCTCGCTCTTGCTCTCATTCTCACTCTCGCTCTTGTGAGAGCTCCCCACCCCCATACATATATATGTATGTATTCCAAGATGACTTTGAATGTTCTGTTGATAGGTCTTTTATACTAGGATATGAAATATTGATTCCTTTTCTCTTAAATCCTTATGTGTGAGTTTCTTTAACCCTTTTGTAGTAGAGGAGAGTAGCACTCTTACCTGGTAGCCCCTTGTAACAGTATTTCTTATATAATTATATAGTAAAGTACTGGCAGCTAAGAGCTATTTAGTTCTTGCCATGTGCCAGGTTAAAAAAAAACAAAAAACATATGTTCCAAATGTAGTATCTCATTTAACCCTCAAAATGAACCTAGGAGGTACAGGAACTATTATTCCCCCCCCCCCTTTAATAGATGTAGGAAATGAGGTCTAGCAAAATCTAGTCACCCATGTGTTTTGATTGCTATAAGATCTTGTCTCCATCCACCATGATGGGCATGATTGATTCTATTAGTTCAATATTTTAGAGCCAGGCATTATTTTAATTGGTGGACATGATACAGTCTGAATGGTTGTATAAAATGTAATTCCTCTAATAACTCAAGGGTTCAAGTTGAACTTCAACTTCTGTTTCAGAACAAATCATGTTATATTGGAGTTTCATTGTACATGTTTTTATATTTCAGGGGATGATATAGCTCATGGCACATCCAACTCCACAAAACAAGAAAACCTTATCATAACAGAAAACAATTATGAGTATTAGCATACTCATTGGAAAAGCTTTTTTAGAACTAAAAAGCATGTGTAACCCCCATGCTTAATCAGAATCAGGCTGAAGACTGAATGTAGTAGAGCTTCTATAGGTTATAATTTGATGAATGCTTTGAGCATAAGGACTCTGCTTCCAGGAATGCCTACAGCTCAAGTCCACATAGGCCTTTGATGAGGGTGTGTTCAGAAGGCATATGGCCCAGAGTCTTGACAACAGAGCCCACTGGAGACTTTTTCCCTTCTTTTGTCATTCAGAATCTACCTATTAGATCAGAGGTTCTGAAAGCAGTTAGCCACTGGCAGTGATCCATGACAAGTTTCTACAGGTTCCTGATTTACAATAATATTAGAAATATGTACTTGGGAACATCTCTGCTAGAACATTTGACACTTGAGTCCTGTGTTCGGGCCCCAAGAGTTTCTGGGAGACTGTCCAGAGTCTGTGATTGTGAGCTATGTCCTAGCTCTGCATTGCTGGAAGGATCATTTTTATATTCGCTTCTAGTTTTAAGTTCATGTTTTTGTGTCATATTTGAGTTCATTTCACTTTTATAGCGAGGTCATTTGCAAGCTACTTAAAACCACCTGGACTTCTGGACAATGGCTCACATCTTAGCATTTTTCTTCCATTCATGTTCACGTGTAATAATCATGGTTCTCAACAAGGTGGCAGTTTTGTTCAATCAACACCCCCCCCCAAAGGGATACATGGCAATGTCTAGAGATATTCTTTGTTGTCACAACATCGATAACAGGAGCACTACTGGCATCCAGTGGATAAAAGCCAAAGATGCTGCTAAACATCCCACAATGCACATGCCACTCCACCCTCCTAACCCACACAAAAAAGAATTATTTGGCCTAAATGTCCATAGTGTCAAGGTTGGGAAAGCTTGGTTTAGGGAAGCACTTCTAAAATCATTAAGTTTTTCTTACTTATGCTTAATTTTAGTCTGTTTATGTAGAAATTTTCATCATGCTTTAATATTTTTATTAATTAAATGATGCTTGCCTACTTTTTAATTAGCATCAAATAACTTTTCCTATGTTCCATGGCTATAGAAAGATTTGTTTAGACTTATATAAAGAATATAATAGAAAAAAATGGCATAGATGATAGAGGCTCTGTTCATCCCTCTGGCGACTAAATCAAAATTGTGATGGAAACAAGGAGCAACAGCAAGGAAAAATCGCCTGGGATCTTCATGAACAAGCCATAAAAATAGAGAGAAATCCAAGAAATCACCCTGCCATGGCAGAAGGTAGGACGGGGCAAGGACGTGGGGCTGCCCAGTCCTGAGTGGCTCAGTGAGAGGGAGTCTGTGGCAGTGGCAGAAGCAGAGCCTCTTAAAGTGGCCACGACCATGAGCGGATTTTCACAGTGACGGACCTCCTCGCTCTGAGCACCAGTGCCAATTCAGCTCTGCACAGAGGGCACCAGAGACTTCCAGGGAGACATTGTCAAAGTGAGGGCTGAAGGAGACTCATTCTGTACAGAAGTGTCAGTGATATCCATTGTCCCCTGTTAAGCCCTCTCCCCTACCAGTGTGCGCACATAGCACAGCCATAGCCATGACCTCATTAAAACTGAATAACAGAGGTCGCTTGGCCCAGAGGATTTCCTGATACCCCACCTCCCCCAGCTTGCAGCTTCCACCCAGGCCACATCCAAGTATATCTTTAGCCGGTCAGGTGCTTCTTGCTGAGCAGTGCCTAGATTCACACTGGAGGCAGCTAGTCTTGGCTTCTGGAGTGGCCTTTTGAGGCAACTATAAGCACAGCATCTGTGCATTCCTTGATGAATCTTAACAAGTGGCCCCAGAGGGGCAGACGCTTGTGCTAAATTTGGCCTGCAACTGAGTCCCTCTCAGGACTGTACCACTGGACACCTACTTCAAAAATCCACACGAATAAGACAGGAGACTTAGCAGCTTTGCTTAGTACATAGAAACAGACAGAAAGGCAGCCAAAATGGGAAGACAAAGAAACAGAAACCATATGAGAGAACAGAACAGAGATCTAGATATAATGAAGTCTAGTAATCTAACAGATGCAGAGTTCAAAACACGGGTTATAATGATGCTCAATAAACTTTTGGGAAGTGTAGATAAATTCAGCAAAGAGATAAAAAACATAAAAATAGAAATTGAAAATATAAAAGGGAACCAGTCTGAAATGAAGAACACATTATCTGAGGTGAGAAGTATATTAAATGGAATAAACAAAGTAAATAAAGAAAAGTATCAAATGCCCTATCTAGAGGATGGGAAAGCCAAGGACATGCAATTGCAATGGCAAAGAAAAAGATGCCAAGACTATAAAAATAATTTAAGGAGGATATGGGACACTATTAAGGGTCCAAATATCCATCTGATCGGTGTAACTAAAGAAAATCAAGATGTTGAACAGCTGTTTGAAGAAATAATGATGGAAAACTTCCCTAACCTGGTGAAGAAAATGGACATAAAATCCAAAGAAGCTCAGAGAATTCCAAAAATCAGGGATCCAAAGAGGCCCACATCTAGACACATCATAATTCAAATGCCAAAGGTTAAATACAAAGAAAGAATATTAAAAGCGGCAAGAGAAAAACAGATAATTACTTACAAGGAAACACCCATAAGACTGGCCACTGATTTCTTGAAAGAAATTTTGCAGGACAGAAGGGCTTGGCAAAAAATATTCGACAGGATAAAGACCCAGGATCTATAACCAAAAATAATTTACCCAGCAAAGCTATCATTTAGAGTTGAAGGACAGATAAAGAGCTTCCCAGACAAATATAAGCTAAAGAAATTTATTACCACCAAGCCAGTATTACAGGAAATGTTGGAGGGACTTCTTTTTCGATAGAGAAAAAAAAACATGTATCGAAAACAGGAATAAAGAATAGTAATAACTACATTCCTATCAACAAGTACCTCAAATGGAAAAGAATTAAGTGCTCCAACCAAAAGATAGAGTGGCTGAATGGATGAGAAAACAAGACCCCTCATATGAAAAGGAAGGTGATAGAAAAAGATATTGCTTTGATGGACCTAGAAGGTATTTAAGTCAGACAGAGAAAGATAAACACAATATGATTTCACTTATATGCACAATCTAAGGAATAAAAAGAACAAATTAATCAAAACCAGGCTCACAAATATAGTAGACAATTTGGTGATGGACAGAGGAGAGCAGGGGTTTGGAGTCTGGGAGAATGGGGTGAAGGGTTAAAGCAGTACAAATTAGTAGCTGATGGATGGTCATGGGGATGCGGAGCAGTTAGCTCTCCATGGTCACAGCATAGGGAATGCAGTTAGCATTAATACATTGGGTAGGTTGAGGGTCAGGGGAGAGAGGGAGCAATTGAGGGGATCATTTTACTAATTATATAGATGTCTAACCAATGTACGGTATACTTGAAACTAATTGAAATAAATAAATTAAAAAAAAAAACAATATATGACTGGGGGGAAAGAAGAATATAATGGCAGTCCCTTTGGGACATAAATCTTCAGTAAAATTGATCTATGCTCCAGGCACAAGAAGCAAGAATCTGAGATTACCACTGTGAATATTCCATATATCTAGCTTCTGGGCATAAAGCAAGACCACAGAACACCAAAAAGGACAGGTTATTTGGGAGATATATAGATGCCAAAGTGCCTCTCAATCCAGTCCTAGAAGCCAGAGATATCAATAGGTGCTGCTGCTCTATTTCCTCTGTAGCAGGGGACAATGAAAATATTGCTACAGCTGAGATTGAAAAGAAAGTTATTCATGAGTGAGGTGTTAGTTTCAAATGAGATCTTCACTATTAATGGAGAGATTTTGTTCTAAGCTAGCACTGGAGCTTCTGCCAGTTCAACCAAATGCCGTGAAGGAAGATGAGGAATTAGAGAAAACAAAGCTGACAGATGGCAATTTGTGAAGAGCTGAATCAACTCTCATACTTCATCAGTGAGTAGAGAAAAGGAAGGATGTGCTCGGCCAATCACTGAGGTAGTAAGCACACCAAGCAAACTACTAGGTAACACTTGGTGCTGGACACAAGTATGAAGGTGTAGAGATGTCCCTTTGTTGGAAAGCCATTTTGATTACAAATCTTGGGTAGAAATCTATTTGAAACAATACAGTAAGTAAAATTAATGAACATTTGGAATATTGGAAGGCATCAGTCATAGACTACAGACAACCAGAAAAAAAAATCACTGATAACTAGATACAACTAATATTTTGATAGTAAACATTAATATCAATATACTTAGATACTTGGAAGAAGGTATCCAAGACTCACCAGCCCAAAATTCACCTTTTAACGGTATTTGAAATAAAGGTAAATGTTATTTTCTGAGGTGGCAAGAGCTTATTTAAACCACACATAAAATGTTCAAATAATCTTTTTTTTTTACCCTATAGCTTTGAAATTTGCTTCTTAGAGATTATGTAATTAACCATTAATTTTAACATTTAAAATTTCTTAACTATCTAGGGAAATAGAAAAGTCAGTCTGACAGCCTTAATACATTATAATAGCATTCGATATAGAGTTAAGTAATATAGGCATGAATATACATAGGAATGACTTTAAGTCATGGTAATTATAGCTTTAGGAGTTAAGGCATCTGTGAATTCAAATATGACAAAAATTAGGTGCACGTAAAATAAAAATGTTTGAACAAAATCTATTCTAAGTTTTCTTTAGTGTATTGAAGCTTACAAATCAGAACCCAGTCAGAATATTTAGACCAGCAGATGGCACTATTAGGAAAACAGTATCTGAGATTTTTTAAATTATAGAAGGGAAAAATTCCAAAGTGAATGTAAAATAAGTTAAAAGTCTATATTTCCATTACATATGTAAAAGTAAAGGGACATGTGTTTGAAAAGGCAATATAAGGCTTATGATATATCCTACTTTTTCTCTTATTTTGAATTATTATTGACTATTGGAAAAATAAGTTTTATAAATCTTGAAGATTGTTTCCATTCCACAAATATATTGTCTCACACTTCCATTAAAACAATTATTTAGAGATGCTACCATAGTGATTGTTCAACTGGAAAAAAAAGCAGGTGGCATATCATATCAGCATATCGATGGGCTGCCTTTTGAAAGAAGCAGTCTATGATTCATAAAGAGCTTGGTTGCCCTTCTGTACTCTTGCACTATTAGAGGATTTTGTATAGGACAAAACCTTGCTAAGGCAGAAAAAAACAGTATTTAATATTTAATGAAGTCATCCTCTGCTGACGTTTCATGGCAGATGTGCTCTACTTAGTAGAATGTCAGAAAGGAAATATAGAGGCAAACACATTAAAAATTATCAGACAGTTTCATAGCCTCTCCCTGTAGGTGTCTCTGAAGGGTGATTACCTTGTGCACAAGATGAAAATAAAATGGGAGAAAAGAACATTTTGTACAAAAGTACAATAAATGATTTTACCATTGGCAGGAATCATAAGCTCCAGATACATTATTTTTTGCTACTCCCAGTTTTTCTTTTTTTTTTTTTCAAGATGAATTCTGTATTATATACAGGACCTACAGAGGAACAATAAGAGTCTTTAATAATTCATATCTGAGAGGAGTGAAAATAGAAGGGCACATCTTATTACGAAGACATCAAATGGATTACTTATTCTAGCACCTAGGAAACACTGCAAACCATTCTAGTTCTTCCTGAAAAGGCACATTCTTTTTTTTTCTGTCTTAGAAATTTATGATATTAGAGGGTCTAAGAGCCTTGGACAAGAACTCTTTCAATGCCTAATGGTTTGTGCTCCTTTGGAATTTAAGTTTAAGATCTAGATATAATTTTGTCAGCTAGCAAGAGAAAAGGAAAGGGAGGAAAGAGAAAGGGAATAAACCTGGAGAGCCAAAGGGTCATTTCCCTTCCTGCTAAGTGTGTATTTTGATGTGAACGGGCAGAAAGCTGTTGCCTAGGAGCAGTGGTATAGGCGGCATCAGTGGAGCATTGTTGTTGAACGACTTTAAAGTGTGTGCAGCTTCCTCTCTACCCAATTCTGTCAGTCAGATCTGATCTGGCAGCTGTGTCAAAACAAGTTTGTATTACGTAGACCTAATTCCAATTTTTAAAATGCTGATTCAAAAGCCTGTGTAACTCAGAAATCATCAATTATATTTGTCAGTTTCTTTGGGAAGAGAATATCAAATCTAGGAAACCCAGTGAAAAATAAGATGTATGGTTTAAAAAACAAAACATCTAGGTATATAATAACACTTCAGAATACTAAAAGGAGGAGATTTTAAATAAGCCAGAGAAAAGATGAAAACTAAGACCTACAAAGAACCAGCTATTAGACTAATGCTGACTTCTCAAGCACAGCAATGAAAACTAGAAGATAGTGAAATAATAGCTTTGGAATGGTGGGAACTGACCATCTGGAATTCTATGTTCAGAGAGAATAGTTTCCAAGGATAAAGGCAATATAAAACACAAAATAAACAGAAACTGATGGTTTCCCAGGTTCACTAGCCAAAACCCTCACTAAAAGAAATACTAAAAATTAATGGACTTAAGTAGATTTTAAAAATTCTGGCCACTTTGGTTTAAAACAAAAATGTAAGAATGCATAGATTGACAGAGAATGGAAAAAAATATAACTGATAATTTTCAACCAAAAAGATAAATTTCAATCAAATATTTCAGGAGAGTTGACATAGCTAGTTAATATCTATAAAAGAGGTTCACTTCAAAATGATGAAAAGTTCAATTCATCAGGAAAATATAAAATACTAAAATTGTAATAGCATAATTTAATTTTTTAAAAATAGATCTGAAAAGAGAAAACAAATACATGTAGATTTGAACATGTCCCTCTCAGAAATTAATAGTTCAAGCAGACAAAACTGAGTAATGATATAGAAGGTTTAAATAGCATAATTAACAAGTTTAGATACTTGCCATATTGCATGTAACAATTAAAGAATGCATATTCTTCCAAACACCTAACAACATTTTCAAAAATTGATCATCTGGGAGACCATAAAGCTACCTCAATGGAAAAAAAGGACTGCTGTCACATAAAACACATTCTCTGACCAAAATGAATTAAGTTAAGAAAAAGAAAGCTAAAAGAATTCCATATGTTTGGAATTTTTTTAAACTTCTGAACTCATGGGTCAAAGGAGAAGCAAGAATACCATGTGTCAAAATGGTGAAATGCTATGGTACTAACAGGGAAATTTATAACTTTTATGCTTTCGTTTAGAAGAGAAAGGGTCATAATTAAGGCATCAAGCATCCAACATAAGAAACAAATAAAAATATCACCAACAAATTAATCCTAAAGGAACTAGAATGAAGAAAGGTCATCATAAAAATAAAAGCCACCATTAATGAAATAGAGAAGAAACATAAAGAACAGAATTAATGCCAAAAGTGGGTCTTTAAAAAACAGATAAATAAAATAGACAAGCCTCTGAAAAGGTTAATCAAGGATTGACAGGAAAGACAAGAAATATTAGAGTGAAAGGATGACTTAACTATAGATACTGAAGAGATTTAACTATAGTCAATTTTAAGCCCATTAATTTGAAAATTTGGATGGAATTGGTAATAGATGTAAAATTATTAAAATACATATATTTTGATCCATAAATAATTCATCCAGGGATCTAGCATAGAAATAAGGAAACAATCTACAACCACAGGTGTGTGTGTTACACAAAACAATTTAACTCCTCAAAGAAACAGCAATATGGCAACAATCAGGAACAGATTTAATATCTTATACCTAGCAATAAGGAGTAAAAGGTTTATGTCTGATTCTGATTCCACCACTCATAGAAATTATCAAACTCTATATTATCAATGTCCTTATCTAAAAAGTGGGAATAATTATAATACCTTCTTTATGGAGGTATTGTGAATATAAAATGAGATTATCAATGTCGATATTTTGCATAGTTTCTCACATATAATAAGTACTTAATAAATGTTAGATATTTTACTACTATTGTATATGAAGTATCATTCAATTGTAAAAGCAATTAAAATATTTCGAATTAAATTTACTTGTAGCAAAATGCATTCATAATATATCAAGTAAAAGGTTAACAAGACAGTATACACAGCCTACTTCTATTTTAGTAAAGAACAAAATTTATCAAAAAAATCTGTGAATATATACACAAGTTGTTAACATTGAGGTGTCCAGGTTGTTTATGTATTCGTTTACTCTTCTATGTATGTGTATCTTCTAATTTTTCTTCGCTGGCTCTAACCTGTGTAATATTTTCCTTAGGAACTGCACAGTATCCTTGCTGACACCAGAGGGCGCCGACGCTTGTGAGTTTTTTTCTGGTGTTAATGCGGAGAGTTGAAGTGAACTGTCCAGGCGCTGAAGAAGGCAACAGCCAGCCTCAACCCTTAAGAATGAAACAAATAGTAGTATCCCGTCAAAAACCAAACCAACACCTACATATTAGGAGCTACTGATGTCAAGTTCTCATCTCAGACAATTTTCATCAGACTCTCTGGGGTTGGGTTCAGACTTCAGCATTTAAAAAAAATTTTTTCCCAGATGATTTTAATGTGAAGCCAAGTTTTCAAATCCCTGATACATAAGGAAACAAAGCGACCTGATCCCAGATGCCATGAGGATTGGGAAGAAGTATGTCTGTTGCTCTCTTTCCCTCAAAGACATGGTTCAGTTGCCACGTGGGCCTTTGTCTTTTCCCTGCTCCACAGGGATTCTTATTTCTGTACTATTATTTTTTCCTATCCTCTTTTTCCTTCAACATACTCCAATTGCTACTAACTCAAGATAAAGATTAAGAAGGGAAAACAGAGCCTAATGGTAGTTAGAATGTTTTCACTAGTGAAGAGTAATTTCCCCAGTAATCTCAAAAAAATTTCATTGGCTTGGTTGTGTCATTGGATGCAAAGGAACAATAGCTTTAGATGCTGCACTTTCCAGGACCACTTCTGGTAAGCCTATCGTAAAGATCTGATGGACCCTCACACTTAGAGAACATTGGGAAAAGTAAGCACTATCCATATCAAAATTATCTGTTATCAAGTTGTTTCAGTTATCTCTTGCTGCATAGCATACCAGCCCAAATCTTAGTCACCTAAAACACAAGTTAATTATTTTTTTCACTATGCTGTGGAGTGGCTGAGGGTTCAACTACTGACCTTGCTGAGGTAGCTTCGAATGCTGGGTCTTTTGGTCTACTTGATCTTTCATCTTGGGCCTCTTCCTGGCCTGATGGATGTAGGACAGAATCCTGAATGACCTGGCAGATAGTGTCAGGGTGCACAGGCAGAAGCCAAAATGTTTCTGAGACTCCAGCTCTGGAATGTGAATATTACTTCCACCTCATTCAATTAAGGCAAGCTGCAAGTAGGAAAACAGACTCCATCTTTGGATGGAAGAAGTGGCAAAACATTTGTGGCCATATTTAATATATCACAACATTCTCATCCTGTGCACTAATTGACATTTTGAGCTAATTAATTCTTTGTTGAGTAAGGAGAGGGCTGTCCTGTGCATTATAGGATATTTAGCAGCATCTTTGGCCTATACCTACTAGATAACAGTAGCACTCACATATTTTGGTTGCAACAACCAAAAATATCTCTAGACATTGCCTAACGTCCCCAAGGGAGACAAAAGTCAGCCGCCTTAGAGAGCTGTTGATCTGCTACAAGTATTGTTTTTTATTTAAGATGGATTTTCTGTTACTTGGTATCAGCATCTACTTTTTTCAGAACAACCCTGACTCAGATCTGCTTGCATAAGTAAATATCGCTGTCTGGACTAACTCCTTTGGCCAGAACAACAAGTTCACATGCAAATTTATGGATGGATTCAATGACTCCACTGCTGAGCAATATGAGTACATTGTCGTACGGGACACTTATAACCACTAGGAAGCAATCAGCTTTGCTTCTCATTTCCCACAGTTATAGGCAGTGACCTTGGCAGGATCTATGGAGCCAGGATGAGCTAGAGATGGCCACCTCCAAAGAGAAGGGAAAAGAGGTTCAGTACACAGATAGGAATGGAAGAGGCATCTTATAATTTGTTGAGATCTGAGTTACCTCGATTTTGTTCACATACATAAAAGAAAAATCTGCTGCCTGCAACATTCTTAAGTCACACAGTTTTGGGACAATATATGTGGAGTGGCACATGTGGCTTATTATTATTATTTCAATAGTCATTTCTTCCCAAGCAATTATTAATTTTCATTTCAGGTTTTTCTTATACTTCTTTGTTCCCTTCTCCCAAATATTGGAGCTACAGTAATCATTAGAAAATAACAGGAAATATTAATACCTCCAAATACTAGATGCATTTCTTGTTTAAAATATATGCTTATATGCTCACACTATAACAACCCAGTTTTTTTCCAGCATGTCAGGGCTTTTGTGGTGATGATAATCTCAGCTGAGAGGTGTTGCTGACACCATTATTTCTTGAAAGAGATTGAAGGCCTAGGCATCTTTATGTTCATAAAGCATCCCATTTTGTCATCTCAGTTCTTTGATGTTGCCAGGAATCACTGAACTGTGAGAAGCTGAGAGGAAATTCATATTTCACAGAAAATATATTTTTACTCAATAAAGAAGGATATAATATTGGAGTAGAACTTTCTGCTTATGAGACTGGATACATGGAGAGGCCAATAGTGAAAATTGCCACGGAGACTCTGCCAAAATATTTTGTTCCATGGCTAAGCCCTTTCACTGCTTATCTTATAAATAAAGGGCTCCAAAGATTATCTTTCTTTCAAAAAAAAAACTGATTTTGGAGAAACGAGCCAGGTTGGACAAGTTACATGTGTCGTTAACACAGCCACAGTATTACCTTTACAGGACTGATGAATTGCTGCCAGATTTTAATTGAAACCTACACATGAAAAAGAGAGACTCTTTTGACTATAAATAATCAAAACACAGCGGAAATGTAGCTATAGAAATAGTTACAGCAAATAAGAATTTCCTTTGGAAAGCTGCAAGATCTTTTTTCCTTTTCTTTCTTTTCTTTTTACCCCTCATTAGCTCTTTTTGTTGGTTTGTAACCTTGCTTCCCTGTATCTAGAATTATCTCCTAACCTAGGTTTGTAATTTTATCTGTGCAATATTTGCTCACTTCTGTTTTTCTTTAATACTGGGCTATGGTATGATTTACCATGTTTTTCAAAAGGTCTGGTGTACATGATTAAAAACTTCATTTCCAGTAATGTATTGGTTTAGGTCCTTAAGTTTTATGGGGCAGGAGTATGCTTGAGTATTGAAATCACCAAATAATCAAGGTGTTCTCTACCTTTTGAAGGTACTGTATGTGTACTGTATGTGTACTGTACCCACGTGTCATTCACTCCAACTGTAAGCCCTTGAAATCAGGAATCACATTAGATCTTTGATATATATGTGTGATATTAAACAGGTTAAGACTGGCTCCTCAAAAACCACACACCTTTTATAATACTTAAAGACCCTAGGGACCTAGTGCCAAAGAAATATGTTGATTGAAAATAATTTATCATTCAAAGATCTTCAGACAGAACTAAGGCCTTAATCTCTAAACAAACATGGATTTCAGTTTTCAGGTTTTTTGTTTTTTGTTTTTTGGGTTTTTTTTTTCTTTTAGAATGGTTAAAGAATGTAATGTTTGCCAGGTGAGGCCATTTCACCAGAACCTTCATATTAGGGTATATAGACTACCGCCCCCAACACTCAGCCAAAAAGACACGTGTCAAAAGGTGAATAAGTATGAAAATCCTCGTTTCAGGCTCTCTTCTCAAGGAGTTACCAAGGCCAAGATAGTTACTCTACCAACCAAAAGTTCTAGGCTATATAACCCTCTTATCCCTACAGGAAAAAAAAAGAGAGAAAGCTCTTAGACTGACACCTGGAGTAATAAGCAACTGACAGCAAGCATTTTGCATTCCACTTATTGGAATAATTCATTTCCTGGTAAAAGAAAATTTCCTAGCAGTGAGTGAGTATGGGGATTTATATTCTGTACTTAGGGTAATGGTACACACACAGGCCAGGTACTTTTGCAGTTTGTAGTGGAGACCCTAACAAAAGACACAGAAAACATTCACTGAGAGCTGAATGATGTATCTGGATGATGAAAATAAGAATCCAAAGAGAAACAACTTACTTAGCCACAAATATTTTCAAGATTCATCTACTTTTATTAGATTGTGTTTATACTGAAAGTTTATTGCATATCATTTTCACATGTGTATATGTAATTATAATTATACTTATGTAAACTGGAAAGTTCATTTAATTCTCATTGAATTGAATGAGAACAATCATTTTGAATTATTTAGTTGCCTTTATAATAATTGAAATATAATAACTGAGTTAAAAAGCCTTTGCAGGTATTGTTACAGATGTGTGACATGGTCGGGGAAGATTTTGGTGCCTAGACTAACAAAGTTAGTTAAAAGCAGATTTTACTGAAGGCTGCCCAACCAGAACTTATTTCCCTCTGAGTGTTGTGAACTGAATTTTGTTGTCCCAAAACTCATAATTGAATCACTAACTTCTGGTACCTCAGAATGTAACTATATTTGGAGATTGGGCCTTTAAAGAGGTGATTAAGTTAAAATGAGGCCATTTGAATAGTATCTATATAAGAAGAGAAAATTTGGACATAGAGAGACACAGAGGAAAGACAATGTGAAGACAGAGGGACAAGACAGCCATCTACCAGCTAAAGAGAGGCCTTGGAGGAAAATGAACTTAGCAATACCTTGATCTTGGCCCTCCAAGCTCAAGAACTGTGAGAAAATAAATTTCTGTTGTATAAGTCACCCAATTTTTGGTATTTTATTATGGCAGCCCTAGCAAACTCATACACTGGACATGATCTATTTTATATTTCCACACTCAGGATAATGGATATCAGTGAGAAGAAAGCTACCCACAGGGGTTGTGATGAGGCTATACTTCTTAACCTTGAAGCAAGAAGGCAGGTATGATCTACACAAAAATTCCTTTAGCATCTTGGCCATTCAGATAAGTCTGGGTTTTCCTTGAGTCCCTATCGAGGAAATAATAAGGAGCCTTTGGATTCAGGTGATTCTGATGACAGTCTCTCTCTCTTGCCCCTGATAACTGTTCTCTCATCGGTGCACATTCTCTTGTCTGAGTTTCCTTGGAACCAAAGAACAAAGTATTTGAAAGGTAATTGATCAGGCTTAATAATAGAGTCTGGGGTAGTAGTTCTCTAACTTGAGCATGCATCAGAATCACCTGGAAGGGTTGTTAAACTTGTCAAAACACACATTGCTGAGCCCCACCTCCAGAGTTTCTGATTCCATAGTTCTGTGTGGAGCCTAAGAATTTGCATTTCTAACAAATTCTCAGGTTATGCTGATGGTGCTGGTTCAGGGCCCATATTTTAAGAGTCATTACTATAGGCCTCTGAAACAAAAGATATAGTTTTTATCTCTCTAGCTCCAGCTTTAGCCACCTTTGCTTACCAACAGCAGATAAAGTAGGCATTTTATTTTTTTAGTGTTGTACATGTTTTTAAATTAGGATTCTGTTGAGGTTAATGATAATCTTAAAAGGTATCAGGAAAAGGTGCTTTGTTGATATTAAATTTTCCTCAAATGAAGTTGCTGAGAAGGCTGGCCCTATCCAATATGAAAACATTCTCAAATTCCATTTAGTGAGAGCTTTTCTTTGAAGTAATTGGTCAACAAATATTACATTTAATTTTTTTTTCTTTTCTTTGTGAATAAGCATAAACCTTAAGGGAAGGAAAGTGTGTACCTACTACCGAGATTTATAAGCTAATGATGATAATTACATTTATCTAGGGTATCTATTCCATAGAATAGAAGCATTTAACTCATATTGAGCTACTGGCACAAAGAAAGGACTAGTAGGATTGAATCTTATTACAGTAAAACTGAAAGAACTGTTCAAACTATTTCATTCTATGTTTTTGTAAAAATACTTAATATATCATTTTTTTAAAAAAACTTTGTTATAAGAATGAGTGGTATGTAATTTGTCAAAAATTCTTAACTGTGAATTGAATCTACTTACTGACTGCATCACTTACTCACCCTCCTGACACTGAAATGCCAAAGGCAGTGCAAAGTGGAGGGCAAAGGCCCACCGACCTCCGCAATCAAGAACCTCCCTTTGTTAGCTGAAGGTCTTTTGCTTGAAAGCACAATAGCCAAGTCTAGCTAACAATCAAAAACAAAAACAAAACAGAAAATGAGGGGAATGGAAACTGGAATACTCTTGTTATAGCTAACCAAAACAAAACAAAACAAAACAAAACAAAAAAGAAACAAAAAACAAAACAGGCTTAGCATAGTGAGAGTTTTTCTTTCTTAGTCCCATTTTGGCATCTGGACATACCTAGTTTTTTTCTTCTTAGTCCCATTTTGGCATCTGGACATGCCTAGTTTCCCAGACTGACTGGTTGGTGCCTTTTCTGAATTTCTAACTTACTTCCCAAGAGTGCACTTTCCTCAGATACTCTTAAATGGTGTAAGATCTAATTTCTACATAAATACCTTATTCTATAACTCATATTAGTTCTGCTTCTCTGATTGAACCCTGATTAATGATTATTGGCAATGGAAATGGTTCCAGGGGAAAAGAACCTAAGGATGGGAATCTGGAACAGGTTCTCTGGCTTGATTAGATTAAAGACATTAATGACACATTTCTAGCGAGCAGAGCAGTGTCAAATAGTTACTTAAATTATCACTTTTAATCACCTATAATCAATTGCCTCTAACAGACAAGATGTTGGGTGATCAAGTGACAGCTGCCATAAAACATTATAGTAAAAATAAAGAGTATAGTGATGTTGGTTGGCTGCTTCTAAGCATGCTAGAGAGTTTAGAGAAAGAAAATTGAGTTCATGGCTTAACTTTTCCAGCTGTTTTAAGAGCTATAACTGTTCTTAGAAAACCATCATCTCTTTTAATTGATAAGTTGGGATTTTTAAAAACCAAAAATAAACTCTAATCTTGCAGGAGGCTAAATTATAGTACAAATTGAATATTAAATTTTGCAAGGTCCCCTAGAAATATAAAAGCTACCAAGACTAAATCATGAAGAAATAAGAAATCTGAATAGATAGGTATTACCGTAAAAAAATTGAATCAATAATAAAAAATACAAGAAAAAAAGTCTTGAACCTGATGGCTTCACAGGTGAATTTTACCAAACATTTAAAGAAGAACTAATCTGATTGTTTTCAAACTTTTCCAAAAATTGAAGAGGAGAGTACACTTCCTAACTCATCCTGTAAGACCAGCATTACTCTGATACCAAAGCCTGACAAAGACAATACAAAAAATAATAATAAAACAAAACAAAACAAAATAAAACAGACCAATATTCCTTATGAACATTGATGCAAAAATCCTCAATAAAATACAAGAAAACCCAATTCGGCAGCATGTTAAAATGATTATAAACCATGTCTAAGCAGGATTTATTCTGGACTACAAAGAAGTTTCAACATACAAAAATCAATCAATATACCACATCAACAGAATAAAGTAGGAAAACCATATGATCATTTCAACTGATGCAGAAAGAGCGTTTGACAAAATTCAACACCTTTTTATGATAAAAACACTCAACAAACTATGATTAGATAGAAACTACCTCAACATAATGAAAGCCGTATATAAAAAACCCGCAGTGAACCTCATGCTCAAAGGTGAAAGACTGAAAGCTTTTCCTCTAAGATCAGAAACAAGGCAAATATGCCAGCTGTCACCACTTTTATTAAGCATAGTACTGAAAGTTCCAGCCCGAGCACTTAGGCAAGAAAAGAAGATAAAAGTCATCCAAGTTGGAAGAGAAACGTAAAATGATCTCTGTTTATGACAATAAGATCATATATGTAGAAAGCCATATAAATTCCACAAAATAATTATTAGAATAAATGAATTCGACAAAGTAGCAGGATGCAAAGTCAACACACAAATATCAGTTGTGTTTCTACACACAAAAAATGAACAATTTTGAAAAGAAATTAGGAAAACAATTTTATACAATAGCATCGGAAAGACTAAAATACAGGAATTAACAAAGGAGGTAACACCTTGTACAATAAAAACTATAAAAATTTGCTGAAAGGAATTAAAGACATTAATAAATAGAAACACCTTCCATAGTTGTGCATGGGAAGATTTAATATTGTTAAAATGTCAATAAGACCCAAAGCAATTTATAGATTTAATACAATTCCTATCAAAATCTCAATGACATTTCTTCCAGAAATAGAAAAAAAATCCTAAAGTTAATATGAATTCTAAAGGAACCCCAAATAACCAAAACAATCTTTAAAATGAGTAAAACTTGAAGATTCATACTTCCTGATTTCCAATTTTAAAACTTATTAAAAGCTACAGTTATAAACAGTGTGGTATTAATACATATAGACCAGTGAAACAGAATAGAGAGCCTAGAAATAAACTCTCATATATATATTCAAATAATATTGGACAAAGATGTCAAGACCATTTAATGGAGAAAGAACAGTCTTTTCAACAAATAGTAATGGAAAAAGTGAATATTCACAGACAAAAGAATGAAGTTGAACCCTTACCTAACACTGTATAAAAAATCATTTTAAAATGGATCAAAAACCTAATGTAAGACCTAAAACAATAAAACTCTTAGAAGGAAACATGGGACAAAATTTTCACAACATTGGATTTATCAGTGATTTATTGGATATGATACAGGTAACAAAAAAAATCAATATATTGAACTTCACGAAAATTTAAAAATTTTGTTCATCAAAAGACACCACCAATGGAGTAAAAAGATAAACAACATAATAAGAGCAAATACTTGCAACTCATATATCTGATAGGGGATTAATACCCAAAATATAGAGAGAACACCTAAAACTCAACAATGATACACACAAAAACAAACAATATGATTTAAAAGTGAGTGAAGGAGTTGAAAAGAATTTCTCCAAAGAAGATATATGAATGACCAATAAATACATGAAAAGATGCTCAGCATTACTAATAATTAAGGAAATGTAAACCAAAACTCTAAAATACCACCTCATACTCAGAAAACATCAAGTGCTGGCAAGGATGTGAAGAAATTGTAACCCTCGTGCACTGTTGGTTAAAAGGTAAAATGGTACAGCTGCTGCGAAAAACAGTATGGTGGTTCCTCAAAAAAATTAAAAATAGAATTACCATATGATCCAGCAATTCTACTTCTAGGTATAGACTCAAAATAACTGAAAGTAGGGTCTCAAAGAGATATTTGTATATAAATAGTAATAGCAGCATTATTCACAGTAGCTAAAATGTGGAAGCAAGCTAAGTTGTCCATTGATGGATGAATGGATAAGAAAAATGTGGAATGTACATACAATGGAATACTACTCAGTAAAAAAAGGAAAAAAATTCTGTACTATGCTACAACATGGATGAAACTTGAGGACATTAAGCTAAGTGAAAGAAGCCAGTCACAAAAAGACAAATATTGCATGATTCCACTTATATGAGGTACTTAGAGTAGCCAAAATCATAGAGACAGAAAGTAGAATGGTGGTTGCCAGGAACTGGGGAGAGAGGAAAATGGGAAGTTATTTTTTAATGAGCATAGAGTTTCAGTTTAACAAGCTGAAGAAACGATGGTGGTAATGGTTGCACAACAATGTGAATGAATTTAATATTATTGAACTATACATTTAAAAATGGTTTAGATAATAAGTTTTATGTAATGTGTATTTTACAGACACACACAAAATTAAACAAGAGCAGCAGTAGAGCCCACTCCAGGGTAGCCTAGAAGAGTACTGGTGAAAGGACATTCTCTTGTAGGAAGAGCTTCAAGCAGTACACCTGGGTGTTTATTTTGCATAGGAGGAAAAATACCCAGAAGTAGGACTCTGCATTTATTCAGAGTATGTGTCAGAACTTAGAAGGAACTTAATAGAAAAATGGTGAGAAGATTTTTTGGTAAAGAAGTATATGGATAGCCCTATTTGGATGAGCACAGAGTGTGAAGATATTTGTGTCCCATATTAATATTCACTATAAAACAGCCTCTGTAGAGGAGAATTTTAATAATCAGGTACACAAGATGACACATTTTGTAAATTTTAGTCATCTTCTTTCCCAGCCACCCCTATTATTATCCAGTGGGCTCATGAACAAAGTGATCATGACAGCAGAGACAACTGTGAGCCCTCAAAATGGCACCAGACTTGATTACATTGGACCACTTTGTCATGAGAGTTTCCAGATTTTATTCTCACTGGAATAACACTTACCCTGGATATAGATTTGCCTTTCCTGCTGGAAATACTTCTGCCAAATCCACCATCTGTGGGCTTTCAGAATGCCTTTTTTCACCATCATGGTATTCCATACAATTTTGATTCTGACAATATCACTAAGTTTACAGCAAGTGAAATGTAGCAATGAGATTATGCACACAAAAATTACCAGTTTCAGTCATCTAAACAGCTGGCCTGAGAGAATAGTGGAATGGCCTTTTGAAAACTAACTCACAATACTGCTAAGTGGCAACACTTTGCAGGGCTGAGGCAATATTCTCTAGAATGTGGTATATTCTCTGAGTCACCAACCAATATGTTTTCAAGTTCCTCCTATAGCTATTATTCATGTGCCTAATAATCCAGGGGTGGAAAGGGAGTAGTTCCTCTCACTATTACTCCTAACAACTTACTAATGAAATTTTTGTTTCCAGTAGGCTGCAACTCTGGGCTCTGCTGGTCTAATGAACTTAGTTCCCAAGGAAGGACTGCTTCCACTGGGGAACACAATGTTAGTCTCATCAAGCTGGAAGTAGAGACTGCCATGTGGCCTCATTTGGCTATTTGTACCAATGAACCCACAGGCAAAGAAAGGAGTTAACAGTATCACTTATGGGATTAATTCTGACTGTCAAGGGGTAAGTAGTTTGCTACCACGTAATGGGGAAAGAGGCTGTATGGAATTCAGGAGATCCTGATGATGACTGTTGGAATTCCCATGTCCTATAATGAAAAATGACAACAACCTGACATAGGCAAGAAGGCTCCTGGCATAGACCTTTCAAGAATGAAAGTTTGGGTCACCTACCAGGAATGGAATCACAACCAGCCAATGTGCTGGCTGAGGGTGAAGGGAATATAAAGTATGAAAACTTTTTTCTTTTTTCTCCCCACTTTGGCTCTTCTTTTGTCTAACTTAAGATATATTAATAGTAGTTAACCTATTATATCTCAATACTTAAGCTACAAAATAGCAGAGAGTTGGATGTGACTTAACTACAAGAGAAATGAACATCACTTAAAGAAGAATACACTGAATTTATATTCTTTTTTATATAGAGAGGGTTAGTGTGTGTTTTCAGTTGCATAAGAGATAGTTGTATCATGTCGGGTGGAAGCATGAATTTCTTATAACTTTACATAGAAGTTAAGTATGGTTAAAGTTGTATATGGATGCCAAATTGACAACAGATGGACTCTGGTGTTCTTTCTAACTCTGTCAGCTTGGTTAGGCCGAATATATTTTTCTAAGAATATATAATGCACTGTATGATTCTGAGTTAGAGTTGGCCAAAAGATCAATTTGAAGGAGGAGGAAACAAAGCAGTAGTTTTCACTTTTAGGTTAGATGAAGTTGCTGCAGGTGCAGAGATGCCAGTAGGGTCCAGCTTGCCTTCATTCTGCTCCACCCCATGTCCAGCTCTTCTTCCTGAATGACGACCATTTGAGACATTGGCAGCCCCAGCCCAGGACACTGGGTGGTGGCCCAGCAGCAGTGGTAGTCTACAGATACACAGCTGACTACAGTGTCCCCGGAGTTTTCAGTTTGCATTCCATTTTGATGGCTGGACACACTCAGCTTCTCGGGTTTCTTACTCCTCTGATACTCCAAATTTCTTCCTGGACCTTCACTTCACCCAGTTTCTCCTACAGCTGTGCAAGGTCTCATGCCTATATTAAATCCCATGTTTCATAACTCATGATGCTTCTCCTTTACAATTGAATCCTGAATAATTCAAATTCTATATCAAGAAGGAATTTTGCATAGTGAGTAATTGAAAGAAGGATGCCTTCTAGGAAAACTAGACAATTATAGTAGCATAACGACTAATAATAATAATAATAATAGCTGGCATTTATCGAGCATCTACTGTATCCCAGACACAGGGCCTTATATACCATATATCATTTATTTCTCACAAAATCCTTCTGATGTAGATACAAATATTATCCTATTTTGCAGGTGAGAAAATGTAGGGCTAGCTCACAGCTGAAAATGTATGTTCTTAAGTATGAAATCTGTACACACACACACACACACACACACACACACATATAAAATGCCTCTACTTGTCGCATAGTAAAATTATTTGTTTACATTTCAGTGTCTACCCCTAGAGTATGCTATTTCAAGGTCAAGAGTACATTCTTTAATTGTTAAAAGCAAGTTTTTAAAATTAGAAGGTTTATGATAAATTTTTTTCCGAATGAATGAAATAAAAAGAATGGTGGTAGAGAAATAGCCGACATTAGTACTTCTGGTCAAGAAAAGTTGACAGTGACTCTCTTGTAATTGACGTTGGTTCACTTTTTCAGGATGCGAGCCTAGTTACATAAAAAATTCAGAAAGAATATGGAGTGAGATTATGCTACTTTTGAAAATAATGGAAAATAAGGTTTATAATGTAGATTACCAAATATTCTGACAAGGGGGAGGGGCAGCCTGTCAGGGCATTCATCTTATAGAAGAAGCACGAAATAATACCTTGAAACATGGCATTTATTTTTACTTTAGGGAGTACATACATCTATTTACCAGTAGGGGGAGCAAGATGCAGGGAAATCTGAAATTTTAGACTGCTGAACAAAAAACATGAAGATATCTGAATCAGCTAGGGATAAAAGGATGAGAAAGTGGTTTTACACAAAGCAGTCGAAAAATGAGGTGTCGATATGTTTTAACGTTCTATTTAAAACGTTTTGAATTTCTCAGTGGCGCTCTAGCATTCTACCGCACAGTTTAGAGGAGATTCAGCAATGATCAATATAGGTGTTCAATAATGGTAAAATACAATAGACTGTTTTTAATCTAAATTAACTGACTGTCCTTTGACAGTGGTAAAATTCCTACCATATTTATGTCAATTAGATCTAGCATTGAACCCTTTATTCTGGCCTATGGGAAAACAAAATTGCAATGAAAATTAATAATAGCATTTAAATGAACTTCTCTAGATATAATATAGTGTAATAAGATAAAATTGTTAACGCTATTGTTATGTTTTGCTTGTTTTGTGAATAAGACTTATATTCTGCCTTGAAATTAAAAAAGAAATTCATAGACTAGTTGTAGGAAGACTAAAGAATATCACGTTCACTTCAAGTGTATGATGTCTTCAGAAATGAATGTTTACAGTGTTACACTTTGAGAAGAGTTCTTTGAATACTCTCCATAGCAAATATTCTCTTAAAAATACCCCAACTAGCATCAGAACTAACACAAGCTCTTTCAAAATTATTCTGACCATCTCTGAATTTTCTAATTAGATTGAGGGGAAAAAATAGCCTGTATATTCAAATCAAGCAACCTAGTTGCATAATGAATTATTCCTATTTTATTTTAATTTAATTATGCAAATTTGGTCTGAAATCAATCCTATTGCCTGTAAAAAAAAAATGACATTTGTTTGGTTCACCTCACTTTTGGGGCTTTTTTCTAATCTCATTAAATCTACTTGGCAAAGCCCAGATCTCTAAAACATTCAGGTCTTTGCTTATGCTTATAATATTGACAATAGCAGGTCTAACGGGAATATAAACTATTTGATACGAAAATCAAAACGTAATATGAAAATCGACCATGGAAATCTTCATTGAGTCTTATGTATCTATTTTGCCAGTGTAAAAATGAGCAACTTTATTCCTAAACCTAGCCTATGATAGACTTTCTGATATAGAAATTAAGTTTTGATATTTGTTGATTTTCTTATGTTTACAGTCTACGTCATAAGAACTATGATCTGGTTTTCTTATATGCTACATTTTTTACTCACAGAACTCACAACAAGGCAGTAAGTTGCAGAGATGACCTTGCTTTATGTTTCAGTAGGTCCGCTGATGCACGTGTGTGCACACACACACACCAATCACACCTCTGAGATCTCCGGTCAGAGATCTTTTGCAACTTAAAATCCCAGGTATCCTTCTACGTAATACTTTTGTTATCAATCCTAAGTTTCATTTCAACAGCTCGATTCTGAAATCTGTAATTCTAGGCTGAGATGAGGAAAACAATCTCAGGCATTTATATCATTTTTAATATATTATAGTAAAAATGTTCCCAGTTTTAAGAGGCCCTCTGGCTCATCTCGACAAGCCTCCTTTCTCTGCCTTTAGGATTGTATGACATGCTTATAATCAAAAGATACAATGGCTGAATTATTTATTCTGAGCCCCAACCTAGTATCTTATTGCTGTCTTTCTCCTATGAATTAAGTATGATAATCAGGCAAAAGAGAAAGCATTAACGTATAGATCTGCATTGCTGTCAAAGTTGTTCTCCCTGACAGGGATAAATGAAATCAGAGAACAATGAGGCAAGACTGTGTCACTTCTGGGACCTCATCATTTTCAGTAGATGTAAAAGGCTCTGAATTCAACCACCAACTCCAAGGGTTATAATTCAAAACAGCCTATTAGAACTGGAACTTACCATTTCCTTTCAAATGACTGTGTGAGAATGGCTAAATAATTATACATCTCAACCATTGTGTAAACCAGTTTAATTAACATTTTTCAGACATGTCACATTTATACAATCACTAAATTTTCTAAAATTACGTTGCATTAGAAATCGCCACACATCAACTTGGATTATTTTTACTCATACCCCTAATCATGCCTGAAATAAGTATTTTCTTTTCATACCCCTTTATTTATTTTTTTTTATAATTTGGTACTTTCATCGAAGATGATTCATACTTACAGGCTGGCCAGATGCTCTATTCAATTTACTTGTAAGTGTTATGTTTAATTGCCATTGACTTAATCAAAGTTGGCACTTTTTTTCAAGCAGTAATAGCATTATTAAATTTCTTTTTCATTCACTTTATAATAGAAGAAATCTTAGAAAGCATTCACTCCCTTATCTCAACTTAGTCAGAATACACCATAACATTAAAGCAAGTTTTTAGTATCCAACATCTGTGGGATTTAAGAAATGACGAGGTTGCAAATATGCACTTTAACTGTGTTTGGCTTTTTGGAAGCACATGTTTCAAAAAGATATCATTCAATTTATTCTCTATTTGAGAATATATAAAAAATTGGGTACAAATAATTACTATATTATTAGTAAAATACTCACATTACTTTTAGGACTCCTTTACATATAATTATTATTATTACTATTATTATAAATGCACTAATTTTTTTTTAAAGTAGCAATCCTGAGTAAGACTAATAAAATCAAGAAAAGTTCTCAGTCATGAAGCTAAAATGAAATTAGAAATACAAATGGAAGAAATTATACAATCAAATGCACAAGCACTGAAGTGATATTTTGTGCTCCAAACACATTGAGATGTGTGGGTATAAAAATAAAAGGATTAGCATTTAGGTCACCAAATTAGTCTTTTGAATTTTCTCGCTCTATCAAGAATTTTATTTGCTTCCTGATATCATTTACCATGTCATATTAACCACAGCACTTTATCTACCAGTATTTCCAAAATTTAAACTGCTTACCCAAAAATATATCTCTACTAAAGATTTATTTAGTGGCTCTGATAATAAAGTTACAATCGATAATATCTGTTGAACTTTATCTGTAAGAAAAGTGTTTTTGCAAAATTCTCATTTTCGTGGATTATAAAAAAGAATAAACATATTTTTATTTTTGCCTTGACTGTGTTTATATATTAAAAAGATTTTGAAGAAATCAAAATATGGATAATTCAAAGAAATAGTATTTATTACTTTAATAAAATATTTGTATTGAAAAGTAGATTTTGAGGGCCTATCTTTTAGTTTGCACCTTCGTGAGTAAATGAAGTATTAGGTTGCATTTTTACAGTGTCAAACCAGTATTCTAGTCGAATGTGGTTTCGGCGAAAATCCACAAATGACTGGCTATTTAGAAATTAAAAAGCATAGTCTTGGTGCCAGTTCATAAAGAATATTTGTACATTTTTCATATGTATTTGCAACTAAACAATCTTTCTGTTTGCTATGAACATGGGTGTGAGAAAAAATAGGAATGGAATGCTTTATTAACAAAGATAAATTATTTTTGCTCAGATATCAATGATGTTACAAACTGATGTAGAATACATTCAGTTATCACATCCAGATTCTGTAAAAATGCCCTGTGTACTGACAAAAATAGTCCTCAATTTTATGCTGTTTCCAATCCTCACAGCACAGGGATCAACAACACAACATTATCCACCATGCTGGAAACATACAAACATCATTGCCAAGTGGCAGATTCCACGTCCAATTTTATCCACTTATGCCACATGTACAGAAATGATTTCCAGAACTTGAACATTTAAATTAAATGCTTTTTTTAAAGCAACATATAATTCAGCAAAAATCATTCTTGCCCACAGCTAGCTTAGGTCTATATAAGAATATGGTCTCTTAGTTCCATGTACTGATATTTCTCAGTTAAGAAGTCCACCTAGTCAAGGTCCACTGTTAAGGGGTTATAATTAAATAGCTAATGGTAGAGAATATCTAGTTTGAGTGTTTCAACACCCAAATCACTTTAATCTTAATTCCAAATATGTTTCTACTACTTATAAAATATGTTTCTACTACTTATCTATTAATAGATAGATGATAGCTGTTTTTTTCAAAGTAAACACCTTACTTTGTCTGAAATTGTGAGGATATTAGGGAAAAGACAAATATAAAGCGTCTTCTGATGATCTAGCTTATTAAATTGTGTCTTGCCTCCCTGCAGCTGCTCATGCTGGTTCTGCTGTTTCACGTACCTTCCCCCATTTTTTATATCTTGCTGGCATTTTCTTTATTTTTTGAGATTCAGCTGCAGGGTCCATAGCATAACTCTCTCATAATTCTTACATTATATTGAAATTATTGGTTATGTGCCTGTGTCAACAACAATACTACTATAAAATCCTGTGGCCCGGAATTTTGTCTTATTCATAGTTTAATTCCCTCCACCTACCACAGTGCCTACTTGACTCATGATAGGCAGTTAAAAATACATCTTGAACTTATCCCAAAATGAATTATGTATTTTACCAAAAGGGCAGCAGCTTCAGCTAAAGCTATTTACTCATACAGGTGAAATTATTTTCTTTTAAGTTATGTCTTTATGAAATGGAGTAATAAGGCAATTATCCACAAAACTCAAAGCAATAGCCAAAATCCTGCACTGAGACAAAGTAGTTTTTTGGCCTGTCTTGCTTCAAATGACCTAATACATCAGTTATAACAAATAACTTGCATATTTTTTTCCTTTGAATATATAGACATAGTGTAAAGATATATGAGTTTCTCAATATAAAGGCAATTCTTCATAAATTTGCCCATGTTTATTTTCCATTATTAAAATTATTGGATGTTCAGCAATTTCTCGTATCAAGTGGATTCATGTCAATAATGAGTTATGTTGAATTTCTTAAATATTGAAAAAAAATACAAATTAATGTCCAACCATGTATTTGCTGAAAAAAAACATTTTCTAAGGAATAAAAGTTACTGTAATGTTTCATTTTATGATACTTGTCTATTTCTTTGTCTAAATACAAATGATCTACAAACCAGAGTAACCATGTACTCATTTGTGAAACAAAAAGTTTTTCTAGTGACTCCAGCTTATCTTTTGTCTCTGTTCACAAGATTCTCTGTTTATTCCACCTCTGGGTCTGAGCACTGTTTTCCTCCCTTGTAACTGACAGTCAATCACCTGACACTTAGTGGGAATGGTTGACAATGCAGGGTCAGAAGCACAACTAAAGCAGCCCAGGTTATTGAGACATGTGCTTAATGATACTCCAAGTGAATCTGCATAAGCTTTTTTTTTTTTAGTTTTTTGACTGCGACACCACAAGCAGAAAAAAAAACTATTATTTTCATAATAGATCAGCCAAACATCCTGTTTGTCATGCAGGGCCGTACCATAGGTTAGCATTGTTGATGGGATAGAGATTGAGAGCCAGTTTAAAGTTGAATAAACACATTTTCAGATAATAGAAACCGTAAAATGCCCCTGGCTTGGGGCCAAGGGATAATTATAACGCCTACTGTGGTTCCTGCCCATAGGGCCCTAACAGCAGCCCAGTGACATCACAGAGAAATAGATGGTATACACAAAATAAGTCGCTAATCAGGTGTTTGGAGAGTGGCAGGTAGTTGTTGATTGAAGTTGTTAGTGCAAATAGACTCTCTAACTTGTGATGACTTAATATAAAAAACATAATTTTCATATCCATTTAAGTCATTAATTTTGAGAAAAAAATCTAAAAGATTATTTCCCTAGAGAAAAAAAAGCCTCAGAATGCTTTCCAGAATTAGCCATTCAAAAATTTAATCCAAATATTCATTCAAATATTTTTAGACAAAAAAAAAATAAAAATAAATATTAGTCTGGGTCTATAGAATACAAACTCCACAAACATAAATTCTATTCTTTATTTGGCTGTAAAATGTATTTTTATGTCTTGACGAAAATACTTTTTCTGATCAAAATACAAATGCATATACTTAATTTTCTCTAATTTTCTGTTGTTGGGTTTTTTTTTAGGTTCTCTAAAAAAAAAAAAAATTCAAAACTGCTTGTGTAAAAAGAACCCAAAATGACTAAAGATGAAACTAGTATAGAAAAAACAATTTAAATAAATCAACATGCACCTGCTCTTCACTTCAGGTCTTCATGGAGCCTTTTTCCCTGCCCAGCCAGCTCCACTGACAGAAAGAGGCTGTGACCACGGGGGCTAGACTGATCTTTCTGACGGGACCAGCATCAATAAATGGAAATGGAATAATCATGGCCAAATAAAGCTAAGCAAGCCAGCTTGGGCACTCGTTCATGGTTTTATAGTATTTTGATCATGAGGCCATAACAAGCATATATCTAGCTCCCATCAGTTCCATGTTCTATTGGGGGAATTGTAGTGACCTAAGTCCTCATTTTTTAAGGTCTCTTTTCTTTCTAATAAACCTAAATTATAACAACTTTTCAGTACAGTACATTTATCGTTGTCCCTAACAACTGAGGAGTAATTTAGCCTACTAATTACTTTTCTGTATTTTGCCTTACTAATAATAGTTAACATTTACTGGTTTATTTCTGCCAGTTGTTCCAAGTTCTTCATGTATATTAGTTTATTTAGTCCTCATTTGAATAATTAAGTCCATGAGCCAGATGCTATTTATTATCTCCATTTAACAGATATGAAAATCCAGATACAGTGGTATGAAAGCCACATTTTGAGCCACTATGCTATGTTGCCTTACACTTTAGATTTCTCAACATAACATTGTTCTATTAATAAAAAGAAAGGCCATACTTAATGATTCTACTTTAAATTAAAAAAAAAAAAAACATTTTATAACACTACGTGCCAAGTCTATTGTAAGCACTCTACACAGGTATTAATTCATTTAATCTTTGTTCCAGTCCTCTGAAGTAGGTACTATTATTATTCCCTTTGAATGGGAAAGAAAATTGGGAACAGAGAAGTTGAGTAGCTTGCCCATGGTCACCCAGCTAGTATGATAGATATTTGGGGGCAGACAATGCATATGTCAATTATTGCAATTATTTTAACATTCTGACTGCTATTTACCTTTAAACCAATAACTCTTTCTAATTTTAGCAATCTCATTTATAAATAATGGGTGGTAGGAAGGGATTCAATGATCTCTAAGATCCCTTCAAATCGTCCTATTGATTCGGTACAACAAATCCTGCAGTCACATAGGAAAAAATTTTGTGTATGCCAGTCTGAAGACTTAAATGTAAACTCCAGTTTTTAAACTGGCTGTGCATTCTAACACTTTTCTGCATATCTCCAAAGAATGGTCTCTGGAAAAGGATCTAGCAGGAAGCTAAAAATAAAGAAAATATTTTGATAATCTCCAGAAATGCCAACTTCAGCTTAGTATCTGCCAATAGGTCCAGATGATACTCAACACTATATAATATCTGACTCCACCATTTACCAGCTGTGGAACCTGGGCAGGTATTCCATTGTTCTGACCTCAGTGTCTTCTCTGTAATATGAGGATAATAATAATCCTTCTTCAAGAGGAGCAATTGAGATAACACATATAAGGCATGGCCCATGATAAGTAGCAAGTAAAATTTTAGCATTATCGTTGCAGAAAAACTTTTCTAAGAAAGAGAAGGGAAGATCATGAATTTTTCTGGTCATACTTGCAGAGGATTCCTTCTGAGGCTGAAAGCCCAGCTTCTGAAGATTTGGAAAATTGGGCTCATCTTTTTTCATCTTCAGGCACAAAAACAAATCAGTTAAATTGCTCAATGGTTAAGATAGATGTAACTTGATACTGAACTAACTTGATACTGAAGTTACTCAATTTCAGAGACTTTATGTCCTCGAGATCAGGATGAGCTAGAAGTTTTATTTAATTGGATTAAAATAACTAGGTAATCACGATTGTTAAGTCTGGTCAATTGGTTGGACTGAATTTTCTAAAGTTTGTAAGAGATATTATTCTGCCTACCCCTCTTTACTCAAAGAGGTAGTGGCTTTATTACTTACTAAATGTTTTAACAGTGCATTTTCTAAGGTCTGGAAATAGTGTTTTAGAGTACTGGAACCTGTTTTTCCTATGAAACAACCCATCAAAACAGTATATAAATTACCTAGTATGCAAAGTGATAGAGAAGAAAGCCTAAGGAAATTTGAATTTTTTTTTCCAGGTGTGATAAAACAACTGAGAATGTTGAAATTTAGCACTACCTGGAGTTTTGATTACACTAGTTTGTCATTCTTACTAGTAGAAACTCACTTTTGATATACAGAAGAGCCAAATAAATTAATCCACAACTTTAAAGCGAGCTATTAGCTTAATGCAGATTCAAGGTAGGAATAAAGTAGGTCCTTTTTAAATTGATTACAGGATGTTACACTCAATGGTAGTTTATAAAGTATATTCACTTTGCAAAGTTGTATGTACAAATAAGATATGATTATATCGAGGACAAAATAAACACCCTGAATTTAGGTAAAGCTTTTAGAACTGAAGGCAATCATAGAGATTATATTATCTACCAGAGGCCCAGAGGGATTAAGTGATTTACCTAAGGTTATGGGGATAATAAGTAGATATTACAGATTTTAGCTAAAGCTTTCTTGAGCTCAGGTTGAGGGAAGGCCCACTCTTCTACAACATATTCAGACAACATATTAGAATGATAATAATTACAATAACTATCGTTTATTAAGTATATACTCTGAAGCAAGTACTCTGCTAAGCTCTGTACATATAATTCTTTGTCCTCCACCTCATAGCTGTACAAGGTATGTCTAGTTGTTTCCATTTTATAGATCAGATGACCGAGATTCAGCATTTGTGACTTGTTCAAGGCTACACAGCTATCAAATGATGAAATTTGGGGTCCAGTCTCACTCCTGAATCTGCACTCTTTCCTCTAGACAGGCTGCTTCAACCACGAGGACCAATACGACCACATCTTTGACTGGATTTTCCTTTAAAATCTGTATTTTAAACTCTTGCATGATAGCTTTGGCTGTGTGCAACTGTAGAATTTGATCCAAATGGCTGAAATAAATACCAATCCCTATATTTTCAGCTCACACTCAAAGGAAGAGGGTATGAGAATGGTACATTATTTGCCTACTGTTCTTGAAAATTACCTCATTGACTTTTAATAAAATCAAGTGTAAACAATCTACCAAATTATTAAAACATTACCTTTTAGCCTATGTAGGCCATGGATTAAAGATCATGAACTTAAAACCAAAAATCTAACAGTCAACTCCAAGAGGATGAAAAGGAAATTTTAAACCTGGTGCTCTGTAAATTAATACTTTGAGGTAAACTAGAAGTATTATAGAAAATTACTATTTACTTCATGTTTCATTCTGTTTGAAAGAGAAACTCAAATGTTCAATACTACTCTATATTTAAAAGTTAAAGATACACTGAAAATTGAATGATGATGGCATTGGGCACTTTGGGGACAATAACTACAATCATAATAGCAGTGTCATAGCAAAATATTTTAGATTCACCAGCTGAACCATTGAATTTTTAATGTGTTAAAAGCATTTGTTCCAAGGCAAAATGAGGCAATATTATGTTTAACTGTTTGGAAACTTCTTTTATTAAAAAAGATGTTTAATATTAATGCTATTTTCAATACAGGTGTGATAATACTCAGTAAAGTATCAGGTACTTGATATAGTGAATTTAGGAATGTAACAGTCCACCTAGATGTTGACTCCCTCCTATCTCCATTAAGTTATGCTGGTAGCAAAATGTAAATATCTTTTTTAAAAATAAAGAGGACTTCAGGTTGGATGAGCAGAGTGGGGTGGGACAAGGAAAGTGCCCTTTCGGACATACTCATGCTTTTGGCTTTGACTTCATTTAGCATTATCAGTTCTGAGAGAAATGAGACAAATCTTCCTGTGTTCTGCAAAAGCATAGGAGAAAAAAAGCTTGTCATTCACAAGCAGCTATGGACAAAACCAGCGGCAGAGTACAGGGGTTAGGGAAATTAGAGATAAAAAAAAAAAAGTTGGGATAAAGTGCAGTTACTGTCAAAAATATATTATTTTGATCCTAAGAAAATTAAGAGCATTTTATCTAATGAACTAGATTGCTGACCTTTTAATACATTTGGTTTTCATGAAACATACAATCACCATCGGACATAAAAGACTAGTTCTCCTTTTTTAAAAAAATTGCTTGTAGTTATCTACAGAAATCTTGTGAATGCAATTCAAGGATAACATTCTGCAGCTCTTTGGGTATTGGATGATTTCCTCTGATAAATCCACAAGGAAAGAGGGTACAGTTAAATTCGCGGATTCAAGTGGGCATTTCTCTTATTTTCTCATTCCTTTCTTCCGTTGCTCCCTCTTTCCTAAATGCCAGTACTTTCCGTGTCTCCATCCTCTACCCCTATGGCATGAGACCGGGAAATCATGAATAATTTCTCCTTGTTTGTAAACTGCCTCTGCACTGGCTGAGGTGGCTGGGCCGTGGGGGGCCGTTGGCTGGGATCTTCCGGAGGGCTCTGCTCCTCGGCACCCAGGAGAGTGGTGGCCTCATAGTCCTGACTTTTACTGGCTACTGCGTCCACAGCCGACTCCAAGGAGGTGCCGGCCTCCCTCAGGGGAGTGTAGCCCTTATTGCTGCAGGTTGGGTCATCGTACTGGGAGCTCGGCGAGTCCAGCCTGGCGGGGGGCGAGTCCTCCAGCCGCAGAGGGGGCGAGAGGGAGACAGCTTTGGCCAGAAGGTTCGAGTCCAAGTCCGCGCTGCGCGAGAAGGGCGGGGGCTCCGGGGAAAGTGCCGCCCGGTAGTCCGGGAGTCCGCTAGTGCTGCGGCGCCGCAGCGCCGCGTACCTGCCGGTCCTGGGCAGGCGACCGCCCTGCCCCCTGGCGGTGAGCACCGTTGCCGCGCCCTCAGGCTCCTCCAGCTCCCTGGGCGCCCAGTGCGTTCCGTCCCTGTCACCACGGAGGTCCGTCAAGCTCAGGTCGTGCTCGCCCCGCGGGATCTCTCGGGAGCCGCTTTCCCCAGGCGACCTCTGCCAGCTGCAGCTCGCGCCCTCCACGACTCCGCCCGCATCGCAGTCCCCTTGCAATGGTAGCAGCGCGAAGGCGCTCAGCGAGGAGCCCACGAGGGAGCTGGCGGTGCTCTGGCGTCCCCAGCTCTCGGGTGGGCTGCAGGGCGCCGGGCTGCTGCTGCTGCTGGCGGCCGCGGTGGCGGTGGCGGCGGCGGCCACAGCAGCGGCAGCGGCTGCCCGGCGACGGCCGGCCACGCCCGAGCGCTCGCGGTAGATGCTGTACACCGCCTCTGCCAGGCTCGGCGGCTCCCGCAGACAGCGCGGGGACGAGGCCAGGTCCGGCGGGGACGCGGAGCCCCTAGCCCCGCCGCCACCCCCACCTAAAGCCGTGGGGTGGGGCCACGAACCCCGGGCCAGCATCGCCGTCGCCCCGAAGGCGTCCCCTGCGCCGCCGCAGACCCCAGGCTTCAGCTCCAGGCCCCGCGACTGCACGTAGCTGAGGAAGCCGTTGAGTGGCGCGGCCCCTGGGGGCGCCGAGGCGGGGACCGAGGACGAGGAAGTGGCGGCTGCAGCCGCAGCCGCAGCGGCCGCCAGGTCTTTGGCACGGAGGCTGTGCACGTCGATGACCGTAGAGTAAAGGTCCCGCAGGTTGATGATCTTAGTCTTCTTGTCTCGGTTCTCGTGGAGCACCGCGTTAGCGCAAATGAAGAGGAAGATGCCTATCCCCATGATGAGGGGCCCGAAGACCTTGAGTTTATCAGAGTGCAGGTAGCCAGAGAAGATGTGGAAGAAGAAACCCACAGACGTGGAGGAGGATGGAGAAGGGGCAGCAGGCCGCGCTGGAGGCGTGCTCCTGGGCGCGCCCACGGAACTGAAGTTGACACCCCCTGGGGTCTCCGAATGGCCCCTGGACCGGTTTTTATTGCCACTGCTGCTGCTATTGGCCGTGGTCGGGGCATGGTGCCTGCTGCCCACGGGCGGCAGATGCTTACCGCTCTCCCTACTGATCACGTTGGCCTTGGGCCAGTAGCCCACCACCGCCATGGCTATGCCCACCAACAGCACCAGGATTCCACAGAGGGCAATGAGCCCGGAGACAGAGCACAGCTTCAACTTGCCTTTCACCACCACCACGTCGTTCTTGCGTCTCTTCTTGGCTTTCCGCTTGCGCTTGGGGACCTGGCTAGTGGGGCGGAGGGGATCCTGCTTTCTGGCTGAAATCCTCAGCAGGCCGCCGGTGGCGATCATGACGAGCAGGTGGAGTGCGCGGGGCTAACTCCTGGGGCGGAGGCTTGTGCGGGAAGGGCGGGGGAGGCGCCAGCTGCCCACTAGCTGCTCCTCCACTTCCTCTTGCTGCAAAGCAGAGGAAGACAGTCAGAGGGTATAGACTTGGTTGCAGCAACATGCCAAGCTCAGAAATTGTCCCGCTCCCTGATCCCACCATATGTGTGCCTCCCACTCCAGGGCCTTTACCTACTAACGGGGGTGGGGTAGATGGATTAGGGAAGGGAAGCCTTGTCGCAATAATTGATGAGGTGATAATACACGTTAAGAGAACACCTTCTTCTCTCCCCATGCCCCATCCTACACACACTCACTCTATAGGTAATATTCAAGCATTGCTCATTTCAAACCCTAGCAGCCAACAGAGTTCTGACCATTTAGTAGAAACTAAATGTGAGGATTCAAACTAGTGGCTCAGGACTTTCCTGGCAAAAGCCACTCTCTTCGTCCTGAAATCAGAAGATTCCCAAAGGAACTGCCACCAGACTTTCAAGTCTCTACCTAAGCCAAGAACTTGTCAAAGTGGGGCTCAAAGTCACTAAAACAGCCACAAAAGTTACTTTTATAAAGACAAAAGGAATTCATTTCACTGGCTGAAAATTAAAGGTCAAACATATCCTTGCAGGCAGTTTATTTACCTCAGATAATTAATAGAGAGTCCACTGCTGGGAGAACACCAGAGAGATATGTCAATACTCTGACAATAAATATCTGCACAAAGTTTTCTTCCACCTATTATTGTTCTTAAAGCAAAAGGCAAGCAGATCATCCCTCTCACAGCCTTTTCCTCACCTCTTTTCTGCAACATCTGGACAGCTTCTTGGGGTGGAATATTTAGTTTTAGGTAACCGGTTATGTAACTGAGCTCTTCCTTCTGGCTTCCTCTCCTCCCTCAGAGGAACTCTCAAAAAGGTGTCATGTGCTAGATCTCATCAGGGATTTTGAGAGGTCCCCTAGAATCTCCAAGAGAAAGATCTCTTTCTCCTGTGGGAAAAATTATGACCTTAAAAAAATTCACCACTCTGCCACAATGGCTTTCTGACCCCTTATTAATGTGCCAACACTCTTCAGAATCCCAAAATTCAAATGAGTAGGCAATTAACTAGGTACAGCAGTCTACATAATACCAATAATTTGTAGAATGACATTTCTCCAAGTGAGAACTGTTTTCTTTATCTTTTTCTCATGAGGTCATTTTTAGGAAAGAAGGGTAGCAACAATCTATGGACTATCCTATAGGGCATTTAGTTGTTTATAATAAAGCTGAAGTTAGATAAATGCACAGATGTGTCTTCATGGATATCTGTTAGCTTCTAAAAATTTCAGTCTTTCTGGATCTCCAGAGTAAAACATTTTCTGTTTCACTGGATGTGTGCCCTCCTATAATAGAGATGATAAAATTAAGGGCATTGTATGGATTTGAAAAGATTAGATATCACTCGCAAGCCTTTTGACATTTTATCCTTTATAAAAAATTTATGTTTTAGAATAAATTACTCTTTGAAAATTTGGGATGACTTAGGTAGACTTTTTGCTTTTAATTGATGCCTGGGTGAAGAGCTTTGACCCTTGATTCCCTCCATTATATCAATATAAGCAGGATCTTTTCTCCACCAGTGGAAAAGCAAATGGTAATCAGCACTTTACAATGTTTGCAAATCAATATGTCCTTGGAATTTAGTTGGTTTTCAGTAAGGAAAAATACTAGGTAGGTTAGAGAGGGGTCAGTAGAGAGAATATATCTCTAACCCTTTATAATTTTGTTTTAAGAAGGAGCAGCCCCATTAAGTACAAATAGATTGTAAACACACACACACAAACACACACAAAAAAACCCAGAGTAGCTTACTGTCCATTGTCACCCCCAAAGTAAGCATATTTATTATGTAGCTGTAACATATAGACTGCTGTATTGAGTGATCCCTAGACTCCAGCGTCTTTATCTGGGGATCTGTGATTATTTTAAAAAGGATTTAGGACTCAGACGATTTAGAAATCAACCCGGACTCAGTTGGCAGAGTGGCTCTTCCAGAGGAGAAAAGGGCTGACATTCTGTTGGGCATTGATAAGGTGCACCAGGATGCCGGGTGTCTTGGGGGAGGAAGGACCCCACGTGAATTTCTCCTCAGAAAGCAGCTTTGATTCTGAGTAGAATGTAAGGAAGATTGGAATGGATTTCCACCATTGTTTACAGAAGATCTTTAAAATTAGTTTAATAGCTATTAATTAACTCCCTAGTTTATTATTCCTTCAGCTCTGTTGAAAGCTGAACTCCCTTCTAATATACCACTATCTGACGTGAAATACTGACAACAGTCAGATGCCATGAAGATCCACATTTGAGGCTTTTCTTCATACATAATGAAACAAAACAAACTTAGCAGTTGAGGTTGGCTCTCCTCACAATTTACTGCCTGGTGCTGGTCTTTCCCTGGTTAAGGAATGGAGGATGGGGAAATGTCTAAAAATACAACTGCTTCCAAGAGAGACATTCAAGTTCATGATGGATTAAGCCCCACTCAGTCTCGGAGGCTCATAGCCCACAGGCTGGGAGTGTCCTGCCCTGCCCAGGACTCAACCCAGGTCCTCGACCCCCGCTCCCTTATTGGCAGGGCAGCGAGCCCCTTGCCCTTCTTTCTGGTCTGCTTATTTATGTTGGAGTCACATGAGTGCAGCAGCTGGGAGTCCGCCTCTGGAAAGAAGACAGGCAGGAGCGAAGTGCGGGTAATCCGGAACTCGCTTTTTCTGGGCAGCGCATCCCATGTAACCCGCCCAGGAAAATGACTCTCCCCGAACACCCGCCGAGGGCACCTGGGTTCAGGGCAAGAAGGATGGGGAGGGGCAGCTCGGGGGCTGAGGACAGACAAAAGTGCTCAAAATGGCAGCGATAGAAGCAAAATATATCGCTCACTTACCCAGGAAGACTGGGACAGCTAGGGGCCGGCGATCGGGCGCTCGCGAGATACAAAGGAAGCATGGAGAAACTTTTTCAGCCCGAGCCGGCCTCGGAGCGCAGGTACACCGCCTCAGGGCCCTGCATCAGAGAGCTGCTCAGCATCCCCGCGGGGGCGAGCGCCCACTCCAGGCTCGCAGCCCCCTCCGGTGCTGTGGCGGGAGCCATTTCCAAGAGTTTCCAAGAAGTGTCAGGTCCTCCGCATCCTGCATTCTGCCGCGGAGCCGTCGTCCGCGCCGCCCCTCCGCCCCTCTCGGCGTGCCCTCCCGCCGCGCTCCCCGGCCGCCCAGAGCCTCTTTTGTGTGGCTGCAGCGCGCCGGGCTCCGCCGGGTGGAGTTGAGCCCGCGGCGGCTTGCGCGGCTCGGGGCGGCCGGACTGGCGGCTGTTGCTAAGAGACCGGAGCCATGACACAGGGAAATTGCTGCAGGATGGCAGTCTGTACTCGGCCCGACTTCGCTCATCAGGGGCGCACCCGCCCCCCGCCCCGCCCCCCGCGTCCTCCCCGGCACCCCCCACCCACTTCCTCTCTAGCCAGCCGCGCGTCCCTTCGGAGAAGCAGCTTCCCGCGGTCCAAGGGGCTCGAGGGCAGGCGGAGGAGGGGGCCGGCCCTGGGCGTGACGGTCCGGGGCCGGGGTCGCCGGCGGGGAGGGCAGGGCTCGCGGAGCCTTGGCCTCGGCCTTCCTCGCCCCTGGGGCGCCCCGGGACCGCCTCCCGCCTTCTCTTGGAGCTTTGTTCTTTTTCTTCCAACTACCTGTCTGAGCAGCGGGTCGGAGAGGGCCCAAAGAAAGAGCCGCCACTCCCGGAGGGTCTCCCCATCAGCATCCAAGGGGCGCTTTTGGGTGAGAGAAGAGGTAATATCCTCGTCTCCCTCCCTACCTCCTCTTTTCTCTTTTGTTGCCTCTACTCTTGGATACGACACAGTCTGCTGTTTTCCCCCCTCCCACTTGAGAGTTTGAAGTGTGGACGTGCAACGAACACAGTAAGTTGTCCCCCAGCAAACTCAGGTCCGGAGTGGAGCAGCCCCCGCGGAGCTGGGTGCAGCGCGGAACTAGTGGCAGCCTCTGTCTCACGTCCTCGCACATCAGCGAAGCCGGGCTTTGTGACCGGCCTCCACGGGACCACGGCATCTCCCCTGGACGCGGGCAGCTGGGGCTCTTCGGAGATTAGAATCAGCTTCGGGCTCTTGCTTGCCCAGCCCCTCCTGCTCCTACCCAGTGCGGTAATAAGCAAGCATTAAAAAGAAAACCATAATTATCTGGGAATCGGGATTAGAATCAAAGGGGAGGTGGGGGTAGGGAGAATGTCCAAACTCCCTACGTCATTTTTAAAAAGAGAAAGGGAGAGAGAGATCCTGTTTCCTAGCTCATCCCTGGCCTCTCAACTGTAAAGTAAAAATGACAGGGAAAAGAAGAATTTCAAAGTGGAATTTCCCCATGGAGTACTGAGAAAGTAGGAAAGATTTCAATTATCTATTGAAAGGAGGCAGCCAGGATTCACGAAGAAAGCAACAGAAGAGCAGATGAAACAAGTGTTGTCTGAACTTTAGAGACCAGACAGAAATATATTGGTGTGTGTGTGTTGGTCTGTTGTATACTCTGAGTTTTGCTGTTTAAGGATCCACATAACCCACACAGTTCCAATTTGCCTTCCACAGTTCCAATTACAAGGTAGTTCTTCAGGTATGCAGCATTCCCTTGTGTTTAAAGCTAGAGCACACTTTTCAGAAAGAAAAATAAAGACACAACCGTTTACAGGTTGAAAGAGATAAATGTGGACAATGATATATGAGGTGGGGATGGAAATGGTGGGGGGACAGGAGGGGATGGAGGAGAAATGTTTCTTAAAGGAACTCTTTCACCTGCCTGTTTGAAAGGTGGCCTCTGTCCCCCTTTTCAAGCCAATAATGACTCTGGATGATGATCAGGGCATTCAGAAACAACCTCCTTCCACCTATCTATTCCTGTACAGATGCACTAGGTTAGAAAACAAGCAACAATAAAGGGAAAGTTTTCTATCCTACAATGGATTGTTTCTTTTGGAGAAGTCACTGCAAAGGAGAAATAACTGGGTCTAGCTGTCAATTTTAAAGGTTTTCTGGCTCCGAGCTTGCAGATTTCTTGAATTCAAATAATAATCTGGTGTTCTGTACAAAGATTGGATCTAAGATCTCATCTTATCACACAGCCGACTTTCAGAGGCCATGGGGCAACTTTTTGGGCCTCTGCTGAGCTGTGCAAGTGGGAATAATGTTGCAGAACTTAGTTAGGGCTTTAGGTGGATTAAGCCATTACTAGTTTCAAATTTCTACATAAATTATAGCCATCATTTTCACATTTAAAACTCATTGGAGGGATTTGGAGAAGAAAGGAATCCATTTCTAGACAAACAGGCCTTGGGAGGAGCTAGTTCTTTATTATGTTGATGACTGCAATAAAATTTCTGGTTTATTATTCAAAGGCTTCCTTCCAACTGAGCTCTTTGGAACTTTGAACTGTTCTATTTAACCTGAATGTTATCACCTTCAGTAATTTTCTTTGTTTTCAGCTCAGGGTGTCAGAGGATATCAGATCACATCTGCTCCAATGGAGTCCTTTATCCCCTCTGTAATAATATAGTATCAACATTCATTCTCAGGGGTTTCCAAGTTATGTACAGTTCTTTTTAAAGGAACAATGATGATCTCGGCCTTCTGGAGTTATTTTCCTTCTAGTTTCACTGGTCATTCATTTCGGATGATTTCTGAGATTATGGGACACCCCTTTTCACCCTGCTGAGGACTAAAGGGCTAAGGCTACCTAATCATAATAACTCACTAGTGTCTCAAACACTCAGAGCTCAGCACAGCATTCTGGACATGTCATAGCAGGAGAGTAATGAAGGCCTTGGGAAAAAAAGAAGAGGGGAAAGATTAGCTTAGTTTAGTTGGATTAAACTCTGACCTGAAACCTTTCATTTGCTCTTTCTTAAAAACAATCCTTATGTAACTTTTTGTTTCATAATTTATTCACAACCCATTTATTTCCCCTGATTATTTCATCACCTGGCCTGGCTCTCCTGCCTTGCTCCCAAGACTGCTCAGGGGGAGATGGTGGCCTGCCATGGGCCCACTCAGGCCCCTCTTGGTTTCCAGGAGTATGCAGTGGGAATGGAGTTTCTTAAATCAACAGCTCAGCAACTCCACCCTCTCCACATATCCTGCTCTCACAGATTAGTCGGGCTGCAGGAACAGAGGTAGTTTAGTGTAGTGGATTCTGGAACCAGTTCATATCTTCCACTAACTACTTAATTTAAGTAGGTAAATGACTTAATTTCACCTGCCTCAGTTTCCCCTTCTGTAATGGGGATGCTGACACTAATACCTACCTCAGAGCATTGTTTTGAGGAGTAAACGAGTTTAGTTCATGTAAACTGGTGCTTAGCATATGGTATACACTCATTAAATTTAGCTGTCATGCATACTAATCCTAACAACTCCCAGCTTATTACCCTACTCTCCTGCTTTATTCATACTCACCAGGATATACATGGGACCATATCTACACTTAATCTCTCTGAAATGGGGTGACAAGATCAGCTATTGTGATTGAACTATGGCTATTCACATGGCACAGGCCTAGTGCCACTCAAGAAAGCCTGCTCTCCAGGAGAGTGAAAACACTTTGTCCATTGCTACTTTCCTCATTTTTCAATTAGCCAGGGCCCTTTTATTTCAGTTTGCTGGAAAACCCATATTCAAACTCTTGTCACTCTTCGGTCAAATTAGAAGTTTGCAAAAATACAATCCAGAGGACATTTTTCAGATTGGAAATTTAAAGATTTCATGGAAAAGACTCTTAATCCTTTTAATGATATCTCTGCAACATAAGAAGGAAACTATTATCCCAAGGTTGAAAACAGGACACAAAATATTTCACTCCTCCCCTTTCCTTGTTCCTTCTTTGTACCCCTGCCAATAAAAAACAACATGGCAAACAAAAGCATGACGAAAGAAAACAAAAAACTAAGTACTAGATTTAGCAAATAAATATTGCATGGGACATACACTAAAAAACAATTTGCTGTTTATTTGAAATTCAGATTTAACTGGGCATCCCCAGTACAATGTACCTTGGTGGCCTCACAATTTTTCAGTACCCTTACTGAACACATACAGGATAAAAAGAGTCTGATAAAACAGATAATAAGAAATGCAACAGTGGACTAAAACCTCATTAGATTTCTTTTGGAAAAGAATAGACAAGAAAAGAAAACATTGAGCAGAGCCTGGATGTACCAGTAGTATTTAGAAGCCTAAGGGTGGCATTTCCACAGCTGAGCCACACATGGCCTTGGGGTGGGGACTTGCTCTGCCTCCACTCCCCAGGGTCCCACAAATGAACTGCTCTGAGAGAGCGGACTCAGCATCATTTTCAAGAACTTCAGTTTGGAAACTAAGGGTAAACTCATGCTAGTGATCATGGTCATGATCATGATCAAGCCTGTTGTGTTTCTGAAAGGTGTCAAAGAATTCAAGCCCAAATGTTTCCACTACAGAGTAAAGAAAATAATGAAAAGTCTAAAGAACCTTCCTTAGAACACATCAGAGAGGAGCCTCTACTTCTATTCCAGATAAATGTCATGTGGCAATGACAGCCTTCACCTCTACCTTCAGTCCCATTCCTTCTTAGTATTACAAATTACTAAGCTTCAATTAGACACCTACCAGAAGTTGTTTTCTTTAATAAGCAGGTTCATTTTTGTACATTCAGTTTTCCCCTATAGCCTTTATTTTCAACTATTTTTCATGTACACCATTAAAGTTAGGTTGTGTGCCTTATGAAATAATTGAGGTCTGAGATGAGAAACTAGGGTGTATTGGCAGACCTGAAAGCAGATCAAAGCTGAGCTTGGAAAGGGCTTCGCAGAGAGAGCTCCATCAAGAGGAGAGCCAAAAAGAGACCTACAGCGAAATTTGCCCAGTGTTTCCAAAACATATCCTAAATGTCCACACTAATGTCACTCCTATTATTTCTTGTAATCTATCTATAAGCACTATGGAAGGATGATTTGTCCTACTGAGAACCAAAAGGAAGTCACATGTCTGATCTTTCAAAATTAATTGTGATGTGAGCTGTTGTGAGTACCCAGCAGGAAAGAAGAAACAGACAAGGAACTAGTTTTAAAAAATAAAGAAACAAATGATTCCAAGATTATTGCTTGGGTGACAGATATCTGATTCATCTAATAAGCATTTTCTTGAGCACCTTTTGTACCCAGCCTTTTGATTCTTGCATTTATTCACTCAGCAAATATTTATTGAGTGAGTACCTGCTATGATATAGTTACCATTCTAGGAACTGAAGATAAACTGGTAAACAGTGTAAACATAGCCCCTACCTCTTGGGCAGGGAGGCATATAATAAACAAGTAAGCAAATAAGCAAGAAAATTTCAAAACTTGATGAATATTATGAAGAAATGATAGATTATAAGAAATAACAGGAGTGACATTAGTGTGGACATTTAGGATATGTTTTGGAAACACAGGGCAAATTTTGCTGTGGGTCTCTTCTTGGCTCTCCCCTTGATGGAGCTCTCTCTGCGAAGACCTGCGTTGTTCAATGGTCAACTGTAGTTAAGGAATACTTCATGAATGTGGATTCCACCCTTGACCTGGAATAGATTTGGATAAGTGGATGAAAGCGAATACTTGAGCATGTGAAAAGTAATGATGTGGAACATGACCCCTTTGATGGGTGTAAGGAGCCCAGGGATAGGGTCCAAGAATGCCATTGACAGAAATGGTAAGATACTTGGAATGGGAATGGAAGGGACCTAGTCTTTGCTCCTCATTGTGTGGTGTGTACACCAGCAGCAGCAGCAGCAGTGCCTGGGAGCTTGTTAGAAATGCAGAATATTGAGCTTTATCCCCAAACTGCTTGATCAGAATCTGCCTTTTACAAGATGCCAGATGACTTGTGTACATGTTAAACTTTAAGAACCATACTGTAGTCTATACCTCTCATTTTAGAAATGAAAGAACAGAATTTACCTGATCTCTGTCTTTTGTGTGTGCATGCATGAGAGAGAGAAATTTGCCTTTAACTGTTTGTTTCAAATAGTGAACCCAGAGATGTATAACATTTGTGGCCTAATATGTTTTTTACCTAGGGCAGCAGTGTGTTTTTTAGCTCATATAGAACAGGAAAGTTAAAACTTGGTCTCTTTTGCAGGTTTATGCATCTGTCTAGGAAACTGGTTGGGTGGATTTGAGGCCTGAATGCAGCTTTCCTAAAGATCAAATTTGTTTTACTATTAGATTATTCTCTGAATTCAGACCATTTATACTCAAGTAACTTGGCTCCTTCTGGCCATGTGAGTTTGAGAAAGTTACTTAAGTGTCTGCATGTAGTTGTACTGTTTATAAAGGATGATTTATAACTCCTTGCTTTCAAGGTAGTTATGAGGAAGAAATGAGACCATTATCAGTGGCAGCTAATGGAGCAGTTGTGGGGAAGAGGTGCTCTGATCTCCCATTATTTTCTCCACCCCGAAAAGTACTCCGAAATGGAAAAGTAAAGACTGAGTACTTGCTATGTAAATGATCCCCATCCCACCATATCACATGCCCTAAGCCTATTCTATACAGACATTTTATAGGTTTTGCTGGGGGTATAGGCATTGAGGCCTATTTAGACTTTAGTGTTTGTGATGATGAGGTGAATATTTATTGAGTGTTCATTATTTGTTGGGCACTGGGTACTGAAGATGCAATGGAGGGCTAAAGCTACCTGTGAAGTCTGGATAAGAAACAAGACAGGGAAGTGTTCCCCAAATTGCTTTGTAGTTTTGAATGAGTCCCAGCCAGGTAGCAATGACTTCTTTGTCTCTACTCCTTAACCTCCTTATCTTCTGAGCTTAGACATTCTTAGAGTAATTATGTTTTGAAGTAGGTTTGGGTTTCCTTAATCTCATGCCATTGCAACCACCATGTGGGTAACACAAGTTGCTCCACTATTTAGTTCAGGCGGTAGGCCTCACAAACTCACAATGCGCTGGAATCCCCAGCTGAATTACTGAACATGTAACCACAGAATCTTAGTGTCTGGGGCTCAAGCTTGTTAGGAGCCAAAGGACCACAATGAGGAGTTAAATTTCATATTTGAATGGGGTGCCAAGCAATTCTTTTATTAAATACACCTTTCAGATGACCCCATAGTAATATCTATAATACATTTATATTCTTTGAGGGTATCTATTTATACAGTCATGGAAAAAGAGAAAATGCCTCCCCAAAAATACCATCACAAAACATATATATGTCTATTACAAAAAAAAAAAAAAAAACAATAAATGAGCACTGATAGCATGTTAAACTCTTCTGATTTTATCAGAACCACAAAAGATATGTTAAATGATTTAAAAGGGCTCTAAGTAATAGTAATATATTATTTTTTTCTGAAAGGAGAAAGCATGCAACATTTTTCACACTAAATTTAGTTTTGAATTTTTATAAAATCTTACTGACAATCTCAGCTGGCTTCTTTATACAGGAGCAGATTGAAGTATCATTACATCAGAAAAAGCATTACAAATATTTTTTTTTCTAGCGAGAAAGATGCCAAAATCACTTCATGACAGGGAAAGTAAATGATTACACAGCTTTTTACAGAGGTGAAATATGGGTATGGTATATTGGAAAATGATGTACAAAAAAGCAGAGATGTTTCAAATATTCCTGATTTTTATTATTCTTCAAAGCCACTCCTCCAAAGATCGGGGTTTGGCTAAAGAAAAATCTGTAGGGCTCTGAGTATTTACAACAAATCACATAAAAGCTTAATACAGTCACCTCACAAGAGTGAAGCTGTGTCACAATTTCTTCAAATTTCTCCCAATCACTTATAATGTCTCCTTTTGATGACATTAATATTAATGAACTGATAGAAAAATTATACTTTCTGAAAATTTGATATCAATCAATAGTACAGCACTACCTTTCTTTCTTTAACAAAGAAATGTTTTTCCCATTTACAGAGATACGTATATTAAGTTTAAGACTGAGAATCCACACTCAAGGGAGAACTAAAAAAGACAGTAATTTGCAGCAGTCACTTTAAGAGCTTACATATCAGGGCATATATTTAATGGCTTACTTTAGAAGTGCTAGAACTCGGAGAATATTTGCAGCTTTCTTTTTTAAGCAGTAGAGGAATTTCTCTGTGCATCTGCTAAAGCTGAGGGCACAAGTGATGGGGGTGCTGGTCCAGAAAGGCAAGCCATCATGCTCTTCAATTGGGAGAAAGTTACAAGGCTCCAGGCCTCATCAATGGAATTAGAAAGTTCTCAGATTTTCTTTGTCCACCTCTACTGGCATGTAGAGACATCAAAAAGTCAGCTAGTCTCTCTGTCTCTGAGCAAGACAGGTTCTAAACCATGTCAAATAATAATTTTTGTACCCTTTTCTTGGGTGATGTTTCATCTCGCCAGATGAGGTGAAGACTGGAAATGTCCTATTTATTTAAAAGATGTAGAAAGTCAAACTAGGTAATTTGATTCCGTTTTTGCTTTTGCAGCCATAAAAATCTCAAGGGCATATTGCATAACCTCTTGGACACAATACATATTAATGCACTATTTCAACGACGTATAATGTCGAATAGCTGGTATTGAATGATGGATTTGAAGAAAGTACAAGATGGCTTTTAGATTCCTTCCTGTCTTTTCAAGCCTTATATTCTCACATAGGGATAGGACCTTTATGTAAAGTCAGTTGGGTCATTTTGTTTTCTACTTCTCTTGTATAATGAGAAATATTGGTTTATACAAAACATAGTAAAATTACAATGTCCCAAAACATAAAGATACTATTGGGTTTGGTTTCGTGACTGCTCTGAACTTTGCCCTCACTTGGATTAGTAATTCTCAAACTTCTTCAGGAGGTAGAATATTTGAAAATCTCAGAGTTCTTCTTGGAACATTTTGAGATACCGAACTTAAAATAAATTCATATATGATTTTGGATTGAATCACAAACCCATCTAACATTAGATTCTTATACAGAAGTATAGTAAGTATCAATTATTTAAGGAATACTTATGGAAGAAAACCTTAAAACTATTAACCTTGTCTGATAACATTTTTTTCCTATGAATTGGGAAAGAACACACTCATTCATCCGAGCCATGGGACACCTTGACCTAGTTATGGAACACCAATATTCTTCAACAGTATAATTTTTAAAACACGGTCTTAGCTATTATGATGGTTAGATAACTAAGAACCTCTGTCTTGGCCATTAGTTTTGCTTTTGCCAGTTAACATACTGACCTTCAGGATCATGCTGCAAACACCCACCTGCTTTCTCATTCTTTGTTCTGGCCTCTTTCAGCAATGCTGCTTTTCAGGTTTCTTTAGTTCATTAACTACCTTGTTTCTCGGGACAATACCCCAGAGTATTAGTTGGCACTTTTCCCCAGGTGAATCAAGCTCGCTCGCGCTCTCTCTCTCTCTCTCTCTTTCTCCTTAGCCCATTTTCTTTAGCCAGGCAAATTCTTTGCTATCATTTCTCTATCCTTATGGGTGTTTACAACACCTCCTCGTTTTGTCTCACCAGTAGCTAGGGTACTATTTACTCTCTTCTCCTGATCATTAGTGAACTCACAGAAGGTTCAGGATTAGCAGGGGAATTTCTCTTCTGCTTATTTGTATTCAAGACCTCTCTATCCTCAGAGAGATAATTAACTAGGGGCCTGTATTGTTTTAAGACAGAGAAAGGATTCAATTCACCTCACTTTGAGTCCATTTTTGAAGAAACATTTCATAAACTATTTCTCTACATGAATCAGGTAATAAGCTTATGTCAAATTCAAACACCTCTCTCTAGTTCTATCCAGCATTGTAACACAAGTATTCCTTCCATAGATTATTTAACATGTTTTTTTTATAACAGTATCTCTGTATAAGGTTGATGATGATGGACAGGTTGTTTGCAAAATTCTCTAGGAGGCTTTTCAGGGGATCCTTTCCTCACCCCACCCCCCCTCTTTATAGGAGATTCCGGCCGAGGGTCAGCAGCCCTGTGCCTCTGGAGGGAAGCTCTTCCTCCTTTGTCAGAGTCCCTCACTCACTATATAGCCTCTCTGGGCTTTCCTTTCCTTCTTCTCAGCAGCACCATCTACCCTCCTCCTTAGGGTTTTTCTCTCTCCAAACTCATTCTCAGAGTGAGATGCTCCTTCCTGCCTACCACCTTTCTGACACCCTCCAAACAAATACACCAACATTTTTTAGAGTTTTGCTGTCAATCACATGGGCCAATAGCCTGCATAATATATATACTACACCAGAGGAATTTACAGGGATTACAGGATCTTACAAACTGATGAGATTGTGAATGGAAGTCTTACTGGATTTATTGCAGGTTATTTTATTTCGGAGAGTGTGGCTCACCCACCTTCCCCTCCTGTCCTACAATTAGCACCGACTGCATAGATCTATTCTTTGTTATAACCCCTTGTCCAAGCACTGTGGATCTCAAGAGTTGAGACAGAACCTTAGGTGCACACTAATCTCAGAAAGGTGGGTTATTTGCATCTCAGAGAACTTCCAGTTTGGAAAGATGGCCCTGGCCTCTACCTGGAGCTCTAATTCTTCTGTTTCTCATTCTCATTCACTAAATACTGTCACCACTCTGCCACTCTACCAGCTATTTTATGATTTCAGGCAAATTGTCACCTCATTTAACTAGAAAGCAAGCTCAGAGAGGGCAGCTACTTGGCTTTGTTCGCTGTGGCATCCTGAACCCCAAAGAAAGTGGCTGGCAAGTCCTATCACATGCCTTCCATGTTTAATACAGCAAATGGATTAGTGGGCAAAAGGGAAGTATACAAAAATAAATTAGAAATATTAGACAGCATCCCATTGACCAACGAGCCTATATAAGTAGAAGAATTGGAAATTGGTTCTAATATTTGCATAAATGCAGGAACATACCATTTTCTAGAAATAAAGACTCAATATTATAAAGATGCCAATTATATCCTTAGCATAATGCAACTCCAATAAAAATCTGATTTGGTTTTTATTTTTAATATATCAACATTATTCTCGGGATCTACTCAAGAGACATGAAAACATGGTTCCATGTAAAACTTGTACACAAATGTTCATAGCAGCATTATTTATAATAGCAAAAAAGTGGAAACAACTCAAATGCCCACCAGTTTGTGAACTGATAACCAAAATGTGGTACAACATGGATAATCTCAAAAACATTATTCTCAGTGAAAGAAACCTGATGAAGAAAATCTAAAATTGGAATTTATCACTCCATTTATATGAAAAGCCTAGAAAAGGCAAATAGACACCGAAAATAAACCTGTGGTGGCCTAGGGCTGGAACTGGGATTGAGAAGTGATTGCAAATGGGCACAAGGTTTCTTTTTTGGGATAGAAATGTTCTAAAATGAGACAGTGGTGAAAGTTACACAAATCTGTAAATATATTTTAAAAATTGAATTGTACACTTAAAATGGATTAATTTTATGCTATGTAAATTATATCCTGATAAAGCAAAAATAGAACATTCTAACATTTATATGTAGGAATAGAATGGTATGGGGAGCTAAGGCATTTTTGTATAAAAACAAAAGTAGTGATAAGACACATTTTTGGGGGGGCCAGGGATGTCTTAGAAGAAGAATTTCTGGATTAAAGTGTATACACAAATGAATAAAAGCAATCATTGACTAAAATAAGAACCCATGAGTCCATATTCATAATAAACAAACAAACAAGCAAAAAATAATCCTGGACCAGAACTTCACACCTTATATAAGAAGTAACCCAAAATATTTGATTTTAAAGTAAAATGTAGAACTATAAAATGTTTAGAAGAAAACAGAAAAATATCTGTGGGGTGAATTTGGTCTTGGTGAAGAGTTCTTAAACATGAATAATCCACACAAGAAAAAAAATCAATGAATTGGGCCTTGTCAAAATTAAACCTTTTTCTCTGTGAAAGATTGACCCTGTTAAAAGGATGAAGAGACAAGCTAAAGGCTGTTAGAAAATATTTGTAAACCACATCTCTGACAAAGGACTCATACCTAGAATATATAAAAAACTCTAAAAACTCAACAGTAAAAACTAACAGACAAAAAAACTCAATCCAGTTAGAAAATGAACTATAGTCAAGAACAGACATTTCATCAAAGAGGATGTGTAAATGACAAATAAGCCCATGAAAAGATGTACAACATTAATAGCCATTAGGAAAATACAAATTAAGACCGTGATGAGCTATCACTACATTTCTACTTAAACAGTTGAAATTAAAAAAATAATAATGACCTTACCAAATGCTTGTGATGATGAGGAGAAACAGGGTCTCACATATATTGATGCTGGGAATGATAATAGTCACTCTTAATTTAGCGGCTTTGAAAAAACTAACATACTCTTAACATGTAACTCAGCATTCACACATCTTGGTATTTGTCTCAGAAAAATGAAAACATATATCCGCACAAAATTCTGTGCACGTTTGTTTATAGCAGCTTTATATGTAATAGCCAAAAATTTGGAACAACCAAATTGTGCTCCATTAGGTGAATGGTTAAACTATGATACATTTTTACCATGGAATACTACAGGCACTCTTCAGTCCTGGACCATCATAATAAAGCGAGTATCACAATAAAGGGAACCATAATCTTTTGCTGGTGGTGAGTCTTGCCTTCAATTTATAAAAACACAACACCTGTAAAGCGCAATAAAGCGAAGCACAATAAAATGAGGTATGCCTGTACTCAATAAAAAGGAACTAACTATACATAGACACAGCATTTTGAATAGGTGTCAAGGACATTATGCTGAGTGAAAAAAAAAAAAGTCAATCTCAAAAGATTCATATTGTATAATTCTACTGATATGATATTCTCTAGATGCTAAAATTATAGAGAAGGTGGTCAAGGATCAGATTGGTGCGGAGGGAGGGAGCTGGGTGTAACTATAAAATAGTAGAACAAGGGAGCTCTTTGTGATGATAGAAAAGTTTTGCAACTTGATTGCCATGGTGGTTACAGGAATCTACACGTGACAAAATGGCATGGAACTGTATACTTACATTGTACCAATGTTTTTTTCCTGGTTTTGATATTGTACTATAGTTATGTAAAATGTAACCTCGGGGAAATACTGGGTGAAAGGTACGTGGAACATTTCTATATTATCTTTGCCACTTTTTGTAAATCTATAATTAATTTAAAATAAAAAGTTTAAAAATGGATAAAGGAAAAAAGATACATGTCTTATAAAATTATAATAATGAGAGTAAATTATTAAAGTTCTAATTAAGAGTATGAATAATTTAAAAATATATATGAAAGAGATTTTAACATGTCAAAGGTTATAATTTTTTTTTTAGCAGGTCAAGATTTTTAATAATTCTTGTTAGGCTAGCTATTCAGTGAAAACAAACAAACAAACAAACAAACAAAAACGTTAGGTTCCTGCTTTTCACTATACACCCGAATAAATTCCAGATGGATTAAACATTTAAAAGTTAAAAAATGAGAACATAAAAAATTCAAGAAAATACAAATGAATATGTACTGGATCACAGGATAATGAGACTCTTTCTGACCAGAAATCAAAGACTAAAGTTATAAAGGAAAAAATGGATAGTTTGCACTACATATTTTTTTTAACATTTTATTAATGAGTATCAAAAATAAAATTTAAAGAGCAAAAAATGAGGGAAAAGTTTTTAATATAGGCAACAAAGAGTTGAAATTCTTAATATATAATAATATTTCCAACACCTAGGAAAAGATCTTAATTAGAAATAATGAATAGAGGGGAAAACACAAGGGAATTCATAAATAAGAAATTCAAATATTAAATAGATAAGAAAATGATTAATTTCAGTAATAAAAGAATAGCAAATGTCAGAACAAAAATTTTATTTCAATACAATTATTCACCTATCGAAATGGCAAAAAGCCCAAATTTTTTCCAAAAGATACTATTCACTGTTAGTCAGAAATTAGGAAAACGTATTTGCACTCAGTGTAATATAAGTTTTAAAATTTGCCACTTCTAGGATTAAACTTAACTACTGTTGATAATAATGACAAAAACAAAAACAAAAAACAGTAACAACAACACTTTCTACATGCCAGGCATTTTTCTAAGCACTATGCATGTATTAATTCATATAATCCTGTCACAATAGTCCCAAGGTAGGTTTTGCAGATGAAAAATCAGATTCATAGAGGTTAAATCATTTAAATAGAGCAGTCAAGTTCCAGAGAACATGCTGTGAACTACTGAAATACACTCCCTCTCTTCCTTTGAAAATAATTAGAGGTATATGCAAAAAATTATGTGCACAGATGTTTATCCATGTTTTTTATAATGGTGAAAACTTAAACAACTTCAATATTGAAAAATAGAGAATTAGTTAGATAATTAGGGGTTATCATTTCATTGTGTGGAAAACCAGCATCCATTAAAAATACTGCTATCGAGTTAGGACTGGCAAACTTTTCTGTCAAGGTCAGAGAGCAACTGCCTTAGGCCTTGCGGGCTGTGGTCTCTGTCAGAGCACTCAAGTCCTGTGTCGTGGCAGAAAGCAGCAGTAGACAGGATGTGAATGAATGAGTGTGGCTCTGCTTCGATTACATTTTTTTTTTTTTTTTTTTTTTTGCAAAAACAGACAGTGGAATGGCTTCACCCAGGTCATAGTTTGCTGACCCCTGCTGCACAGTAACTACATTATAATTTTGTTATGAACTGTTCTTGATATAGCAAATGAAAAAAAAGCATGTTAGAATTTTTTTTTAAACATATAAAGATGTATTTAAAGTTCAAATACAAATGATTTTGGAACCCTGTAGAAGAACATAACAGATACTGCTGTCTGGCTACCTCATTCATGGCTATTGTCAAACTCTTCCCTTGCTGTCTTCCACTCTAGAGGCTGGGACAGCATATGGTCATTGGATCCAACTTTGGAACAGGGAGTAGCTAGGTGACCCAGTTCTGGCCTACTGTAATTAAGCAGAAGTCCGTAAAGAATGGTCTCTGAGGAAGCTTTTATATTATTGACAAAAGGATACCTACAAGCCTGGGGGTCATATCCAACTTGCTCAGAATGATAGAGCAACAAAACGGTGCCTGCGTTCCCTAGTGCATTTCCGAGCCAATGCCCAGTCCTGCCAACCTCCTCTCGGTGGGAACAACACTGATATGAGTACACCCTTATTAGTTGGGTGCATCCAAAACGTTTCTTACGTCATACATACAGAATGGAAAGGAAACTCAACATGAACAATTTTGCCTTGGAGAAGTCCTGACTTTTCAGAACTTTGGCTTTCTATATGATAGAGCCTAGAATCAAGGAGAATGTAGAGAAATATCAAAATTCCATGGCACTTATCTCTTCAATGTTGGGATTTCATAGATAATATTTTTCATTTATTTTCTTTGCATATTTTTTGTTGTTGAGCACTTCCAAAGTGGCCACGGGTACTTTTTGTAAATATATATACATATAGTTCTTGTGAAAGAATTCTTGAACTAGCTATAAGATATGAAATGCCAAGCCCATTTACAAATGAAGAAATGGATATAATTATAGAAATGGAAATTAGTGGTTTCCAGCAGTTAGAGATAGTGAGGAGACTGGTTATAAAGGAATAGCATAAAGGAACATCTGGTATGGTAGAGTTAAGTATCCTGATAGTGGTAGTGATTATATGACTACGCATGTGATAAAATTGCATACAGGCACATATACATACACACAGGAGAGAGACTGAGAGAAAGAGAGACAGAGACAGAGAAATAACTACATATATAACTGATGAACTTTGAATAAGCTCTGTGGATTGTACCAATGTTAGTTTCCTGGTTCTGATGTCATAATATAGTGCTACTAGCTATTAACATTGTGGGAAGCTGGGTAAAGGATTCACAGTATAGCCAAAATCCTTTTAGAATTCTCAAGCTAAGAAAGAAGCAAAGCTTACTTATCGTGTGCCTAGAACTTATTTCTAGAACAAAAGCGAGTGATATCAAAAGAATTTTCTAGAAGTAGGTTCTGACCAGTGCCTCCATCACTACATGAAAGCAAATTAGGAAGCAAATTAGGACAAAATCATCACTTATCAGTCAATGGTCAATGCTTTGTTTACCTGAGGCTCAGGAATAGGGGATTTTCAGACCATTTACCACTTGATAGAATTGTCCTCAAGAAATTAACATCTAAAAGCCACCTGGATTATTTCTAGGAATAGACAGGTACTTTTCCTTTTAAAATTCTTGGCTTCCTAACAAAAGAATAGAAGATAAAATATATACAACACTATACAATCTGAGTTTCAAGCACAACATGAAATGAGGATCAGAAATAACAATCAGGAGTGTCACCTGTTAAGATAAAAGTTTTGAGACAGTTATGGATTCATCCCCATATACATTCTATCTTGTTTTTTTTTTTTTTTTTAAGTATTTTATGGTCCTCTTGATTCTATGGAGTTCTTTACCAGGTTTGCTTTCTGCCCGTTATTAATGCTTTTTCCTGTTGTTTCCTTTTATGTCTCCATGAGAGTTGTAACAAGTTGTCTTCTTATGACTTTGAGTTTTAAAGTAGATGCATAGCTGAATATTTGACTCAGAATACATTTCCTAAACCCTCCTCTACCACCTGTTTCTTTCTCTTTTAAAAGTGCCTTCAATCATCAATGCACCAACTTTGCATGCATTTTGGGTGTCTGTGTCTTTCCTTTGCAGCTTACATACTGAAGTTTAGGCTTGAGTAAGATTCCTGAGAAGGAAAAGGATTCTGAGCACTCTCAGAGGGTAGAATGCATTGAGTTCCTTGCTTGTTTTACATAAAAAAACTAAAAGTAGAAGAACACAGGGCTCTCCTCTAACATCTACAGCCTTCCTGGTTTTATCCCATAATTCTAAAACAGGAAAGTTAAAATCCCACTTTTATCCACATAGGTCTGGCCCTTTATGACTTCCTAGATGTCATCTAGCTAATTTGATCAATTAATTGACATTAATAGGAAACATCTAGAACCACTGCTTATAAAAGACTTATCATGGCCCTCGCGGAGACATTATTCCTCCTCTTTCTCTCTTTCGGGTCTAACCTCCAGTGACTCAACTTATCTGAACTTCTGATGATGGGGACAGGTGGTGTCGGGCTGCTGCGGAACCTATTTTAAAAGTTTGAAGAGGCGTCCTGACCAAGTGTTCTAAAGACCTATCTGAATTTTTAGCAAAAAATTTAGTATGCCTAAAAGATGCCAGATGACAATAAAGCAGTCTGTTTAGCCACAGGAGAGATACTGCATGAATAATGGGTTCTCTGTACTCTTTTTGTCAGCGTAAACATCATCTTGTCAGTTTGTTAGAACAATAATATCTAATAATAATTGTCAGCATTTGTCAACTGCAGAGACCTTCACAAACCTAAGTTTATTTTCAAGACAATTCTGTCAGTGGAATTTGATTTATTATTTCCATTGTACACATGGAGAAATTGAGGCGACATTTTGAGACAAAAAGATGAGTCAGAGTAAGAATTAATCCAGCAAACAGGGTCTATATTTCTTCCTTCTGAATTTGCTACAAAAATATTATTTACAAATTGTGTGAAATGATTATAGCACTGAGACAACCAATTCAATCAAGAAACAGCACCTATATTATAGCTCCATTTATTTTTCACTGGCCAGAGGTAGCTCTCAGGTAACAATTGAAAAGGTGAAGAGTCACAACTTGCATTCCCTATCTCTAGAGCTACCTACAGAGAACCAAGTGTTTGAGAGTTTTATCCTTTTGGATTGAGTAGAAGCACTTTCTCCTTATAGACTTTGAGCTTCTTCCCAGAGGTGACATGGGTGTGCCATGTTTCTTAAATGAATTGCATAAGACCCAAAAGGTTATTTTTAAATAAAAATATACACCCAAATTCATTACAGTAATGGCAATGGGAAGATAAGGTTGGAGACTAGGATTGAGAAATGGCTGTTACCATGGTAATAACAGGGTGGGCAGGGCTAATTCTGGCAACTGATTTCATGATAGGAAACACTAACTTTGAACCCCAATTAAATGAAATGCTGTCCCTAACAAAAAGAATTTCATTTTTCTCATTAGTAGATCCATATTACAGAAAATTATACTATTATAGCTTAAATTACATCAATACAACTTTGGAATTTTGATTTCCTCCCTGCTTATATGAATTCCCACATAATATCCTCAATCTTGCCTCTCGGCCCACAAAGTTTAAAATGTTTACTCTCTGACCCTTTACAGAAAATGTTTGCAGACCCCTGGGCTAGTGGTTGCTGCTGATCTAGGAATGACTTTGGGAACCACTGCTCTAAACTGTTTTCATTAAATATCCCTTCTGTTTCCTGGCACAGCTGGTCGTGGACTATTACACAATGTTGAGATGCACACCTCCCAATGTTTATCGTTCCCCTCCAGGAGGGGAATCTGTGGAGCTGAACAGAATGTAAGAAATGCCTTAGCATTTGTTTAGAAGTATAGAAAAAGAGATTTAAAAATATGGTGGTTAGTTCTTAGCAAAATTTTAAGAGAGGTGAAATTAGTTTTGGAAGTTGTCCCACCTCTCTTTATAAGCTTTTGTCTCTCTGCCATCCCAAGTGCTCAGCATTCTGGGAGTTTCCTAACTGTTTTATCCCCAACTTCTGCTCTCCACACAGAACTTTCTCAACACACCTACAGCTCTATAGTCACCTCCCAAGCTAAGTGACAGGTAAGTAATCTGAAGAGTAAGTCTTCAGAATTTAAAGTCTGATTCATTTCAAATATTTATAGTATGTATGCTTTTGTGCTTTGCCATTTAACATTGAATTGTATGTTGCAATATTTGGAAATTATTGCACTGAAAAATGTCACTTTTTAAAAAATCTTGACTTTTTTGCCCCCATTCTCGAATTTTGCTGTCAGTAACAGATTCCTGATATTAAAAACTGATGAAGGTGAAGTTTTCTATTGTAGTTTATCTTAAGGGAGTATCGTCTGACTTCTGCCTACTAATGAAAACTGGAATTTTCTCCAAGGAAAGCTCTGTCGTCTTGACTCTCTCAACTAATGAGTGAGTCAGTTCAGGTCTTCTTCCTGTTCTTCCTTTGGCCCAGACTATAAGAAAACCCAGAGGAAAGCAGAGCAATCTAACAATAGGCTAACAATTGTTTTTGCTATCACATTTAGCATGTCCTGTGGTAGGAAACTACTCACCATTTTTCCTTTTCCCTTTTTAAATTTAGATTCACAATTTGGAGGCTCTTGGCTATTAGGAAAGTTGGAAGAGAGAGCAATATAGTGCCATGGTTAAGAGTTCTAGAGTCAACAGACCTAAATTTGAGTTCTTACTTTATCACTAACACAGTATGAGCTCAGGTACAATCCATGGACTCTTTTCACACCATCTACTCACATGTGCAATGGTGTGAAACTCACAGCTACTCTTAGTGACTGTCAGGATTAAAATAGTTAATGTGAAGAATTCATAGGACAGTACCTGGCACATGGCTTAATGAGTGCTCCATAAAGTGTAGCTTTGATATAATTTAATATTAAGTACTATATTAACCAGAAATTAATCATTCTATATCTGTGCTCCCCACTAAACCCATCCTTCCATCCACCCATCCTTTCATCCATTTACTTGATAAATATTTTTGAAGACCTATTATAAGCCAAGCACTCACTTGGATTGGGGGGATACAGTGTGAAAAAACAAAACAAAACAGATGAAGCCCCAGTCCTCTCAGAGCTGCATTTTATTGGGGCGGGGGGAGAGAGAGAGAAAGAGAGACAGAGAGAGACAGAGAGAGAGAGAGAGAGAGAGACAGAGAGAGAGAGACAGAGAGAGAGAGCCAAGCACAGCACTTAAAATAGATGGATCAAAAGTATTTATTAAAGGATGGCTGACTGTGTAATTGACACTTGTGAAAAATGAAAAGTCAGCTGTGGTTACACTTCCTTTCAGCTGTTATTGGGACAGGGCCATCACTTAGAGCAGCACCTCTGAGATATGCTGCTGGACAGAGATCAGAGCTGGCCATCCTTGAGCTCTGGAGTGGCCTTGCTCTGGCTATTTTGCCCTGAACTATCTTCCCAGTGAGCACAGAGGGGAAGTTATGGCTCCTGGAGAATGGTGGTCATTCAGACGATGGTCTTCACATTAATTGCAGCATGTAATTCAGTACGGAAGTCTAAGTGGCAGCCACACATAGATTGTTTTCCTACATAACTAAATGTTCTTTTCACTGCCAGGATATACCGAACAAACTGTTCAGCTGTTAGTAAGTTCTGGGAAAGGAAATACAATATTATGCATACTGAGAGGCAGAGAAACTTTCAGATTATGGAGCAATTAATTAAAGAACAATCATGAAAATGTTCCTAATAATTTACTTCAAGCAGCTATTCACTGTTACTTTATTATTTTGGATAATATACATGATTATAGTTTAATTTGTTTTTAATATAGGTGTACATTTTTATGTAATCCCTTTGTAAATGAGAAGCAGTTAGACGTCCAGGTGCTCTGAAATATTTTATTCAATTACCCAACTTTTAGAAGAATCCTGTTATGCAGTTAACTCATGTTGTTAACGTAGACTTAGACATTCTGTATTGCATGTAAGTGTAACTATAAATCTATCTGATTTCAATTTCAAGCTTCTTGGCAAAAGCCATATTGCCATCTCTGTATGAGTCTAACTAATGCTAATGGGTCCATAGTTCCTACTAGGAAAATCCATCAGTCAACAAATATTTCCAAATATACCTTGTACAAGGTATGGAAATTGAATGTTGGGGCTGTTATATAAAAAATTACACAGCTTTGTCCTTGACCTCCAGGCATTTTTAGTTTTGTTGGGAAAATAAGACAGAATAAAATGGTAGCTAACAATATAACACAATAAATAATGAGCATCAAATGAAAAAATAAAATAAATAATTGCTGTAGAAAGCCATATGAGACAGCAGTTACTATGGCCATACGTGATTGTAGAAACCTTACCCACATAATCTTGTCTATTTCATGAAAGTTGGCCTGATTAAATAGAAGGCCATAGGGTGAGTATATTACCTTGCTACTCAAAGTGTGATTTGACAGCTAACAGCTTCAGCAATACCTGGGAGCTTATTAGAATTGCAGCATCTCCAGCACTGCCTCAGCTGATTGAATTGGAATCTGCATTTCCATGATTCTGCATTTCCAATGATTCATAGAACATTAAAGACTGAAAAACACTTGTCTATCTTGCAGACCCATAAGTAACATTTTTCCCCCTTAAGGGAATCTTAGACTCATACTTGTTAATCCCTTTCTCACCCCAATTAAAAAAAAAAAAGAAAAGAAAAAAAGAAAAAAGAGAAATAAAAGGAAACCATTCATCAAGCTTTTATGTAACTTCTATGTGCTAGCCACTTGGTAGTTTGTTCTGGTTGCATTCTAAGTACTGTATCCATCAATACCCACTGATGATTTGGACTATTTATTAATTCTGGCGACCGCTGCTGACTCTGAGGTCTAAAAGCTAAATTGATTCTTAACACTCAGGGATATTTCCTCATCGAGTGGCAAACCTGGGTCACCTCAAGAAGTGGGATAAGTATGTTAGAAACTCCTATGGGCAAATAGTGATGCATGCAGAAGGAGGAAGTCTAACATAAGAGACTGCGCTATAGCAAACACAATTTTGTCTTTGGTTTCTTCCCATGCTAAAGACTCTATATTCAACAGCCTACTTGACACTTCAACTCTTGTCTAACAAGATTCTTAATAATAAATAGCCAAAAGAGATTTCTTAATTTTCTCTCATGAACTTGTTTTTCCCTTTGATCTTCCTTTTCTTGATAAATAGCACTATCAACCATCTAGTTAATAAGCCAAAAAGGAGAAATCATTCTGAACTCTTCAATTTTCCTACCCATCACAACTAATCTGTAAGCATCTCCTGTCAATCACACCTTTCAGGTGTTTTTGGATCAGCCCCCTTCAGTTCATCTCCATGGGCACCACTGGTGATCTTGCCAGGGTGTCTGTGCTGGTTACCTAAGTGGTCTTCCTGCTTCCAATCATGCTCTTGTCCAATGTAATAGCAATACAACAGGCAGCATGGTCTTAGAAAAATGTTAATCTCTTCATATAATTCATCTGCCTGAAACCTTATGATTCACTATTTATCTTCAAGTAAAACTGAAACCAATGAGCCCAGTTGCATCTGGGTCCTGTGTCCCCTTTGCTTAAACCCATCACCCACTATGCTCCAGCTAGACTGACCTTTTAATCATTGTTTCAATGTGTTCATCTCTTTTCTACCTGAGAATCTTTGCATTTGTTCCTTTTGACTAGAATAGTCTGCCTAACTTCAGCTGGTTGCCTCCTGATCTTTCAGAGCTCAAAGTATCTGTCCTGCTTTAGGGAGGCTCTCCCTGAAGTTCAGCTAGTCAGCAACCCTAGCCCTGTTTGTTCATTTCGTGGTCCTAATGACAATCTCCAATTCCATTATTAATTTTTTTGTTTTGCTCACATGAGTCTGCCTCTCCAAAAGAAAAGATAAACCTGCTAAGGGCAGAGATCTCATCTCTCTTGTTTATCTCTATTTCCTCACCACACAAATGTATGAATGAATAAAAATGTAGTACTAGATTTGTATGACTAGATTTTTGTCCCGTTTTCAAGTAAATCTGAAATATTTCTTTATTTAATTACCCAATTTTAGAAGAATATCATTATGCTGTTAACACAGAGTATTAACACAGGTATACACATTTTATCACTGTACCATATGTAGGTAAAAAAAGGAGCCAGATATATTTTGAAAGGAGGGAGGTTTTTCTAGCCAGCTGATCATCTGAAGGAAGGAACATATGGCCAGCGTGCAGTTCTCTCTGCAATGTAGCCAAGGGTGTGCTTCCAGGATCTACTCCAAACAGCACTCTTGCCACTTGGATATAAATGACCCTCCCTGAATGGGCCTCTAAGGATGTAATAGAGATGAGTGAGCCCTCCAAGTCCCTACATCCTGATTGGGAGTATAGGTGAATCTATAACCTTGACAGGAAGTGTAGGTAAATCCTTATATTCTGACTTAAACACAAGGAAATAAGCATTCCGGTTTCCTTAAGTGGTTTAGATTGTTAGGTCTTTTTGAGCTCTAAGAAATTTGGCAATTAAAAAAAAATTATAATTAGCTACCTGTTTTCATGTCTAACATAATACTAAAGAGACTCACATTTGTCAAGTGTAGTGGGCAGAATAATGGTCCCCCAAAGATATCTACATTCTAAACCCTTCCAGAACCTGTGATTATGTTACTTTACAAAGCAGATGTAGTTAAATTAAGGATATTGAGATAGGGGAGATTATCCTGGATTATCTGAATGGGCTTAATGTCATCACAAGCATCCTTAAAGGGTCAGAGAAGGGGAGACGATGACAAAAGCAGGATATGAGAGTCAGAGAGAGATTTGAAAATGCTTTGCTATTGATTTTAAAGATGAAAGGAAGCTATGAGCCAAAGAAAGCAGTATCTCTAGAAGCAAGAAAAGGCAAGGCAACAGATTATCCTCTAGAGCGGTGGTCCCCAACCTTTTTGGCACCAGGGACCGGTATTCCAATGAGAATCTAATGCTTGATAATCTGAGGTAGAGCTGAGCAGGTGAAGCTAGCGCTGGCGAGCGGCTGCACATACAGATGAAGCTTCTTCACTTGCTCGCTGCTCACCTCCTGCCTGCTATGTAACCCAGTTCCTAACAGGCCATGGATGGGTACCAGTCCTCAGCATGAGGGTTGGGGATCCTGCTCTAGAGCCCTGAGAACAAACTAACCCTGCTGCTTTAGGATTTCTGGTCTTCAGAACTATAGGGTAATTTGTGTTGTTCGAAGCCAATAAGTTTATGGTAATATGTTTCAGCAGCAATAGGAAACAGATACTGTACTAGTGGGTGGCAAAGACATGTCCCTTCTTAGTTTTCTTTTTCATTTGTAAAGTAATATTGGTGCTCTAAAGTCATCCTCATGGTCCTAACAGAGATCATAAAAGTCACAGCACTTTAATTCAAAACAATTGCCTCACCCCCTCACTTAGAATCCCCTCAGTATTTATTTCACACAGAATTTTCCCATCTTTGTTAACTAGCTATCCAGGCTACAGCAGATTAAAAATAATGAATGAGGAATTATCGGAGCAAAAATAATGATAGCTACAATATGTGACAATGAATGACTTGACTGACTGTAAAAGAAAAGACAGAAAACCCACAAAAAGGCCATAAGAGGCAGACCATTTAGTGGTAACCAATACTCAGGAATGTGACAGTTCCTGGAGGTAGTACTCATTTACATCACAACATGGTCCTTATGGTTTGAATCATGACCTTGAAATGAGGAAAAAGATTAAGTCATACCTAATATACCTCCCAATATGTAAGGAAGTGTGCTCTACATTTAAGAGAGATATCCATCAAAATTAGTTAAAATAAAAAATGATTTGATATTTAAGGTAGACAGTTATCTGGAAAGGTTTATTCTCTAATGATATCAAATAGCATGGTTTTTTAAATGGATGTCTATTCCTCTCATAAAAATTACCCTCTGATGTGGTTTTCTAGACGATAATAAAGGACTTCTCGATGGGACTTGATTCCTGTATCCATTCCGGAAAATGATGTGAAGTGATAGATGGACTTCTGACTGCAGTTAGAAAAGGCTGTGCCTACCTTCTTACCACCCCTCGAGAGTAGCTCTCGATTGAAAGAAGAATTCTCAGCCAGCTTTGGAGCTAAATGTTCACAATACAATTAGACAGTCATAGTTGACATTTAAACATTTTTTCATTTTTCATTTTTAAGCAAGCTGTAAGTGTTAACTAATTAAGCCTCATCAGACACTGATGTAAAATAATTACCTCCAATATTCTGTAGACGAAAATAGTTCATGTGATAATTCTGAAAGTTCACCTAATGATGTAAAGGAGGAAATGTATCTCCTACTGTGCAATATTTTAAAGCAGTGGTTCTCAAGAGGGACCTGGTGTTATTGAAAGGAGTCTATGTTTCTCTATATATAATATATATGTATGTATGTATGTATGTATGTGTATGTGTGTGTTGTCGCCATGGCCATGCCTATGGCATCATTTTGGTGCACGTTTGGTATTAGGATTGTGTGATACACATATGTATGACATATGCTCCCATTCTGCACCCCTCTCTCTGTTGCTCCTACTCTAGGTGAAGCCCCATTATTTCTCACCTGGTTTAGGGAAGTAGCCCTCCACCCCATAGATCTCCTGCTTCCTTCCCACTCCCTACAACTGTTCTCCTCACGGCAGCCAAAGCAATCCTGAAAAAACTGAAATCAGACCATTGCCACACCCCTACTTACATCTCTCCATGATTTCTCATTACATTTATAATCAAAGCCAGTCTTCTCACCTTGACTTCAAAACTCTGCCATGTCTGGTCCTGGCCAGCCTCTTGAATACTGACCCTTGCTCATTACACCCAGCCACTCTGGCCTCTTTCTCTCCTTTCTCTCATCCCAGACCCATTCTCACCCCAAGACCTTTATATTTGCCATTTCTTCAATCTTCCCACGACAGATTCTTCACGTTTCAGATCAGCTGTCACCTCTACAGAGAAACCTCTCCTAACAATTCGATCTACAGAGATTGGGTAGCTAATACAAGTGCCATTGGGAGTGACAAAATGCAAATTAATTTGGAAGTGTTGTTATAGGCATAATTAGGTTTTGGTCATTTGGATCTTTCCCCAATTAACAGTGGTCTGTGAAAGCATTTGATATTAAAATTTGGTTCTGATACTTGAAGTTGCAGAAAGGATGAATTCCAGTATGAAAGAAAAAAAAAACATTAAATGAGGACACAATTTTTTTAGAAAAGCTACTGGATACTAAAAATGATGCCACTAGTATATCCTGAAAAAATTATTAAATATACATATTTAGAACTCTTTTCAAAACTAATTACATACTGACTTTAATGCCATAATGATGTAAGTACTTAGTACAGAGTTGGGCATTGACTAATAGTTTTTTGCCCCTGAAATATAGGAGAAGCTGTTTTCTAAGCTTCTCAGAGCCACATGAGACTCAGCATATTTTCATCAAGACTTAAGAAAGCTTCATGGCAACAATCAGGACCTATAAAGAAGAGAAAATTGCTATCAGTCTTACTGCAGGCAATTTAACTATCACTCAAACTGTGAAAGAGAGAATGTATCCTCTCTAAAATTTCCATTTGGGGAACAAATAAATTTATTTGTTACATGAATAAAATGTGAGACTAAAGGATTATAAACTGCAAAAATATTTGATGGTTTCTGACAAAAAGTGAAAAAGATGTAGAATGTCTAAAATAAAAAGATTTGAAAAAAAAAAACCTAGGAAAAATACATACTGCATAATGAAAAAATGATGTGTGTTACCATGTAGCCCTTCTAAGGGGGTGGGTCCCTGTGACCCAGTGGTGTTATTGTCTGTCCAGAACGTGAGCACATTTGGGAGCAGGACCTGGAGAGCACAGACTGAGAGCACTGGGAGAGCAGTCAGAGGATAGTCCAGGAAGTACAAGGGTGGGAATGAAGAAAGCAGATTGGGTAATACATGGGGAAATGGTCGGTGAGAAGCCTGCTTAATAGGAGAGCGTAGGCAAAGGATAGCCAAACAGATATTTAAGGACAGGAATATGTACTGCGAGATGCTATGTCATTTGAAATACACCAAATTTGTGACCTTTTCTAATGATCCTCCAACCTTCAATAAAGCCAGCTTTGTATAACGGTGTGTATTGAAGAAGAAGCTGAATTTTACATATGTTTAGCAAGGCAAGTGAAAAAGTGGCCAATGAGCATATAAGCTTTCAGGAATTCACAGGTTTCTTGGCTTTATACTTCCACAGGGAGTTCAACCTAATCTGGCACAGCTCCTACGAGTCTGGGAAAGCAATGGTAACATCTGGGATATGACTCTTTTAGAAGCATCCAGGGGCTTGTGGGCGGGAAAGCGTAGTGAAGGACTTATTTTTGTGTATTCTAATAATGAAAGTTGTTGGTGCTTAGCTGAGAGTAATATTTAACTAGGAAGCCAGAGCTTTTCTCTTATTGTTATACATGTCTTCATTTGGAGAACAAACTTTTCAATGTTGCACACCAATATAAAACACTTTTCATTATAGTTTTACAAAATTCTTACTTGTGCACATATTCTAGATAATAGAAACATAAATTCAGTTTCACTGAAGAAAATTCCCTAAGGTGTGATAGGATAAGCGTTTCATAAACATTTGAGAAAGAACAATAAGTGCTGAACAGAGAGGTTTTAGTCTTTTGAAAAGTTATTTGAATTTTTGGTACTATACCAAACTCAAAGTGGTGTAAAAGACAGCTATAACAGATATGAAGTCATCATATTTTAAATTTGATATTATTGATTACACACAGCACATTTTTATAATTTTGGATATATGGAATAGCTTCAAAGTAATCTGGTTAAAGAGTCTTCCCTGGGGCAGCACCAGAAAATACTGGGACTCAGGTACATGAAATGTGGGAGAGGGACTTCATTCTGGCTCTAGTCCCAATTTTTATTTTGCAAGCTATTGTGGTTCTTTATTAAGCCAGCCTGTTTGCTTGAGGCTTGTAATATCTGCAGTTCTCAATGACTTTATTTCACATACATTAAATATATTTTAAATGTGCCCTTTGAGCACATTATTATGAAATGTTATATGAGAATGCCAATCTCCTGATAAAAGAAAAGAAATTTTCAGTTTTGTGTCTGGGAAAATATGACTCAGTGACTTGGAGAGAAATCTACTGTGCAAACAAATATAATTATGAAAGAACAGCCCACAATTATATCTCCTTTTCTCTAGGAACAAATTTTTCTACTTCCTATAGTATACAGTGACAATAATATGAATCTGTACAACTTTCTGGAAAAATGCAAAAATACGCAGTTAGCAAGTTAGCTTTAAAAGGAATGAATGTCTATGGGGAGAATGCTTATATGTTCGTTGGAGTTTGAAATGAGTCTCATTATCTATCAACACTGAAAGTTGGAGAATGCTGTTGATTTATTGAAACTGACAGTGTAATTTTCTGGAAAGATGCAGGTAGTGAGTTAGCACATATGTGGTGATGGGGAAACTTCTTTAAGAGGAAAGTACATTGGAAACAGTGATGAGACTCCCTGCTTCTCCCCTTTACCCTCTCTTCCTTCCCTCATAGCTTTCCCTTCCTCCCAGTTAGTTCCATTTTCCCTGATTAATTGGAAACACACACACACACACACACACACACACACACACACACACACTTTTATGCAGACTAGGAAACCTTCAGCCAGAGACTTCTTAAAAGTTCCATTCAGGTTGAAACTCTTTGCTTAGTACTCATGTAACATGATGCCAAAGGATGTGAAGCTCATTCCCAGTGACTTACCACTCTCAAGTGGAGTAGGTCAATGATTTCTTAGGGATAGATTTGCATTTTGCTGGACAGCATATTGCAATGGGTCACACAAGTAGCTTGTCCATGGTTTATTAAAGATGGCTCTGATGGGTCCAGGGCTTGGAATTACACTTCTGCAGGCTTCGTCACATTCGCCATTGCTACTCATGATAACACACTTCTTTCCTTGCAAAGACTTCAAAGTCACTTTAAAAGAGACCACCACTAATGGGGAAAATGAAGCCTGTATGCCTGTTGGAGTTTGAAATGAGTCATTATTATCAATCTGCATTGAACATTAAGGTATGTTGCTGCTTTATTGAACCTGACAGTGTAAGAAAAATGAGAAAGCAAATGATTTACATCACTAGAGTATAGTTAATGCAGTCCACATATGTTTTTTCGTTTGTTTTACAAGTTTGTTTCAAATAAATGCTTTTGGACTTCAGATATTGATAAAGATAATTTCTGTTTATTGAAAACCTACTATGTGTCAGATACTCTACTTGGCATTTTGTATACTTGATCTTATAAAATTATTGCATCCTTTCTTTAGGATTGATAGGTTACCTTCACTTTACAGGTAAAAAAATGGTGCTCAAGTATGCTAAGTAACTGGCTCCAGTCAGGCTACTAGTAGATGTCTAAGCAGGTGGGTTTGCTTCATAATCTGATCTTCCCATTATATGCTCTTTCTTCCTCGATAAGAGAATGAATGCTGATGGAACAGTCAAGATATTTGCCCCCAGTCAGGGAGTGAAGTGGGTAGTATTTGTTTTGCTATAGATAAAGAACTGGCTTAATAGGGAATACAAGGTAAAAGAAAATAGTTGCCTCTCCAGATAGAAAAAATGTTATGAGTTTATTTAATAGATGTATAAGTGATTTGGATTGGAGAGTACATAGTGAGATCTCCAAAATTAAAGATGGAAGTGAAATGTCAGACTGACAGGGATAAATCATAGTAAGATCTCATGAGGTTTCATGTGTGGGTAGAGAAATAGCAAATGAGCTCTAGCGTGGGCAAGTGCAAGGCAATGTACTTAGGAAAAATAATATAAACTTTGCTTATGATACCTCTTGGTTTCAATACTGGAAAAGAAGCTTAAATCAATATAAAATATTGTAAAATACATAATATTTCATGTTTTAAAAAGATATTTTAACTCCATTTTTTTACTTTCACGAAGGAAAAGGGAGAAAAATCAATTGTTAATAACCCCATTTTAAGGAGAAAATAAAGACCTAGATTGCGTCAGTGACTTCCCAAGATCACTATAGTAGCTAGTAAAAGAACTCTAACTAGAAACCAGTGCCATAGAACGCCTGCTCACACCCTTTTTCCTCCTATGGGTTCTTCTCTAGGGTCGTACAGCCCGAAATATCAGGTTACGATCAGGAGACTTTTTTTTTTTCTCCTTATTATATAAAGGTAAAGAACTCTGGCTTTAGAGTCAGATATACCTGGATTTTAATCTCATTTTGCTACTTGCCAGAATACCTGTCATAGAACAGGTAATTTAGATGTTAGAGAGCATTGATTTCTTCTTGTATAAATAGAAGAAAAAGCACTTGCCTTACAGAAGTATTTTAAGAATTAAATGAAGTAAGATATGGAAATACTTAGCACAATGCCTGGCACATAAGTGTTTAATGAGCATTCACTTTTATTGTTGTAAATGGACAGGGAGGTGCAGTAAATTTACACTTTGAAGTACCTGTGTGATCCAAGTATATCACCATAATTGATAAAAAATAAAAGAAAACAGTGAATAACCGCAGCTGTCTTAACATTCAGTATAACCTCCCCGTAGATTAGAAGAAATAGAACGACAATGCAAAACAGTGATTAGACTAGAGATGTGAGCCTGCTGACCTCTGGAACTGAAGCAGGCAGGAGCAGGACAAGGCAGGTTGGCTTCTGCAAAAGAAGGGAGACGAAAGCTTTCCACGATGGGGCCAGCACCAGTTTTGGTGTTTGAAGTCATTCCTTTTAAGATAAACCTGTGAAAAACTATTGCCAACAAAGGAAGTTATAGACCAAGGAAAGCACAGACACAGTAGGGCAACGAGGAGCCTCATGAAACCTCCTGTTGACTGTGAGAGTGAGGCTGAGACCACCTCAGTGAACAGGAGATTTAAATAATAATATGAGAACTGAGCCTGAGCAGTAGGTGCAGATAAGTGGATGAGGGCAGCCCCGAACTTATGGACAAGGAGTCTGGAACAAGAGGAAGGGACAAATCGAAACAGAACAAATAAACAAACAGATAAACACTTCAAAACCGTCCTGCAAATCTATTGGCTTCGAAAGCTTTTTTGGTTTGTAAAATCCACAAAGACATTTGATGCTAAGAAAGAAAATAAAATCAATAATGAACATGAATTTAGTCCAGGAGTTACAATAGGCTGTCAGTCTGAGAAATACATTAACACTAGGTAAGTTTAGAATGATCAAAGAGATAACTACAGGAATTATATTCATAATGAGAGCAGAAAATCGTGAAACAAAACCAGGCAGATATATAACAAGGTCATGTAAATATGACTAAGCATTAACTTGAAACTTTGAATATAACAGATGTTGTCATTAAAATTAAAAATGATAAATAATTTAAACAACAGCCTGGACACAAAGAGAGAATTAATGGACTAGAGGATAGTGCTGTAGAGTCACCTGAGAATGACAGAAGTTCAGATACATGGTGGGTAAACTAATAGATCTAATGGCTAAAAGCTTTCCAGAAGTGAAGATGTGTGTCCTCAGATTGAAATTATCTATCAAATGCTTATAAAGATATACTAAAATAAATCTGAGACTTGACAACAGAGCAAAAACATAGAATATCAGAAACAAAAAGAAATCCATGGAGATTATCAGGAAGAAAATACAGATTATTGACAAAGGCATGGCAGTAAGAGAGACTTTTCCTCAGCAATAGATGCCAGAAAACAGTGAACTTCAAATACTGATGCTAATAATTTTCAGCCTTGAATTGTGTGCCCATCTAGACTATCTTTCAAGGTTGAAGGCAAAATAGAGATATTTTCAAACATATAAAGACACAGATCTTCACCAATCACAGATCTTCACTATTAAAAGGTATATCTCATTAAGAAGAAAACTAAAGAAAAGACATGAGGGGAAAAAAAGCAACAATCAACACAAGAATTAATAAAATGTGTTAGTAAATATAATTAACCACAGACTATACAAATGAGGGTATGATTTTAATACAGAAAAATAAAACTTCTAAATAGTTAAATATGCTAAATTTAAATGTAATTATATAAATAATATAAATTATGACAACATCTACCCATTAATTTAAGACAGAGGCTATGGAAATGAATAAAAACACACTGACCATATTCTATTTTAAAATGACATATATAAAACAAAATGATACAGATATATAGAGAATAAAGACAAAAAAATACCAGGTAAATATTTACTAACCAAAATTTAAAACACAGGTAGTATACTTTGGCTAGCATAATATTATAGCTAGTATAATATTAGTATTAGGCAAAATAGGATTTAAGGGAAAGAACATTAACAGGAATATAACAGATACAAAATATATAATCAGACAATGAAGCTGTAACAATTGTGAACTTTTTAATGTAGAGATTAGGGTTGAAAGAAAGGCATGATTACCATTTATAAAACTATGTCCATGAGCTTTATTTTTGTTCAATTCAACAAATTTTATTATGTCTTAGCTAAGCACTCCTGTGAAGTTCTAAAGGCCAGACTTATAAGAAAAGTTTGTTTTTATGGAGTTTTAAAATTTGGCTTAAAAAATACAATTAAAAAATACAGTCAAGAAAATTTGGTTTGATAAATGAAATACGAAGCCAAATTTTTTATTTAGGAATTTGTTTTTGAACATCCTTAATCTGAAATTTTAGAAGTAAAAAAGGCATCCAAGCTCTTCCATAAAATATCTGTTCTAGTGTTAGAGGTAGAAGGTTGTTCTTGATCATTTTTCTGACACAAAGTTGACATTCCTTGTGTCATTCAATGAGCTGTACAATGAAAGTATATAAACTGTGAAAGTCCATTTAGGGTGACCCCTTGGTATTGTTATTAATGCTCATTAATAATTCATTCAGAGCTCCATGATCCTGACTCTCTCTTCTGAGAGGCTGAACTCTGAAAACCCATAAGCTCTCAATCAAGGATAGACACTCTGGGTAAAAGCAACAGACCATTGGAAATATGAATTAGAATGAGCATCTGAAGTACAGCATTCTCCCCCCACCCAGCTCAGTCCATGACCTCTTTGACCTGAAAGGGAAAGAGTATTATTATGAACCTTACATATGATAAATGCTCATTAAATATTGAGGGTTTACACACTCAAACCTGGAAGCTTTTTTGTAGCTTTTATAAGAATTATTACTGTGTGTGAGTCCTAGCAATGAGGTGTCTGTAATCCTTTAGAATAAGTATTTTCAGTAATTAATTAGAAAAGGATCAGTTGATCAGAATGGTTAAGAACTTTTAGCCAGCCCCCATTCGCATCTCTTCTCTCTGTGGTAGGTACAGGCATTAGGCTGGAGGTTGGAGAGTGGGAAGTAGCCAGCCAGGCATTGATGATGGAGAGCAGGTGTGAGGTGTGTGGCTGCTCACATGCTTATATCACTTGCAACCTACAAGGAAGAGATTGCTTTAAACAAACTAAATTGACCTGCAACAAGCACTCCGTTGTTTTAAGCTTGTTCCCAGTTTTGTGGGTCACCAGACTCATGTCATCACATCTTAGGTAGGCCCTCGGGGAAGTGAGGCACAGAAGAGAGGTCTAATGGAGTGTGAGATGCAAAAGGAATTGGGCTAAGCAGAGGAAAAATCTTCAGATGATTGACCTAAGTTTAGATGCTGGCACATTCTTTGTTTTGTGTTTATCATAATAAAATCTCATGCCTCAAAGGAACTAGCTGAATGACCTCTAAGGTCTTAACAATCTATAATTCTGATGTACTGTCTCTCCTGTTACACTCACATTAGCCTGGTGGGGTGATGAAATTTGAGAAGTCTTTGTAAATATAATAATGTAAGAGGGTGTATTTTATTAGTTGGTCGACTGACCTTACATTTGTATTCCATTTATTTATTTCTCTCTATAATGCGTTAAAATTAATTCTTTGTGCCTCATGTAACTGAGTCTCGGCCTTATGTTCCTAAAAGACAAATCACAAGTAAACCCCTCACCTTCCTCTGCAGTTTGTAGACTTGCTCACTGGGTACCCCTGAGGGGACAGACAGCCTTAGAATCGGTGGTGTGTGCTGGAGCTGCACTGTGCTGACTCAGAAGAGCTGTTTAGCACATCTCTTTCCAGTTCCACATTCAGCGATGTCATGTCGGTAGCTTAAAACCCGCCATGATGAGAGTACTTACACCAAGGAAATTGGCGCACACTACAGACCAGGGCTTTTCCCCATGAAGACAGTTGTTAAAGATTTACTAACATTCTATTGCTCAGAATCCTCTTAGCCCACAGTTCATTTCCTATGAGATAATCTACCAAAGCCTCAGGCAGGGTCTTCTCAGAGACTGTTCTGCTTGGAAAGTTGATAGAAAGTAATGATAATTACTGGAAATAATTTGACTATAAAGTAGTAAGACCAATTGAACACAGAGGCTTCTAGGCATTTGTGTTTCCCTTAACATAAGGCTGAGTACTAAGCTTTTTCTTTCAAAGTTAACATGAACACTGTTATATCTAGCCATTAGAATGTCTTTTTAAAAAATCCTAACAAAAATGTGTCCTTTTGCTAAAATTCTTAAATCTCTCATATTGTAAAATATTTGTTCTTCACTGAACCAGATTACAATTCATGGCTAACATGCTTTTTCTGTCAAAGAATAAAATATTTAATGAGCATTTATCATATGTAAGACACACACACACAGTGATAGCCAGATACGGAGAATTGTGGACCCTCACATTATTATCCTTAAGAAGATATAATTTAGAGAACGAGGCAAGACATGTACACACAAGAAGTCACATAAGAGAATTTTTATAACATGGTGTACTTTGAATTTATCTAGTAAGTTTTCACCTTAAGGTCAGTAACAGTACATCGTTACATCAAACACACACACACACACGCACACACATGCACACATGCACACACACACACACATAAACCTGTCGAAGATTCTTTTTAAAGGTTTCTGAAGGGTGGATGCCAGAAGACAAAGGTAAGAATTACATCTTACTCATAAAGCAAAACGTTCTAAAAATCTTTGAGTATTTTTTCTCCAAATTATTACTCCTATAGCATCTATATGTCTCTCTTCCTCCCTTTCCTTCTTTGCCTTTCTTTATCCTCCTCTCTCAGACCATTCGCTGGTGGTATGCTCGCATCTCTCTAGGTATTCTTGAGAGTTTGGTAAAACAAGAACCTTTTGGGGGACCCATCCACCTTACAAGGGAAAGGAGAAAGAGGTTGTAATTTCATGTGCTTCTGCCACAAATAAGAGAGAATAATTCAACAAGTATCATAAGGAATATTTAAAATCAGAGGTAAAGAGTTGGGATTTTTAAATTCAGAAGAAATGGAAAAGTGAAAAGATCATTTTGAGGGTGAGAAAGCTTTTTGGAGAGAGTAGCACTGAGTACACGGTCTCAGAGTGGAGAGACAGGGAGCAGAGCGACCAGTGGAGGCTTCTCTCGTCCGTGTTCCTGGTGTATGCAGATCACTGTCTCTCGTTGTATATCTTATTATGTACTTCTCCCTCCTCCAAATGACCCTCAGTTCATGATCCATTTCCTCTCTCCAAAGAGGAGTTGTCTGGGTTTTGTCAGTGTAGAAGTAGGGTTTACCTCAGCCATTTGGATCCTAACCAGGGCTTTTACTGCCAATGTATTCAGTGGAAGAATTTTTTTCCAAATAGTTTTAAGATGATAATGTATTTGAAGAGGAGATAAGCATGGATTTTCCTTGCAGTGCACAGTTTTACACATGAACCTTAATAACCGACGGGAGAGTGGCATGATCATGCTGTTCAGGTCACAGATGTCAACTACCACATTCACTGGCATTTTTTTTTTTTTTTTGATATTTTTGTACCAATCAACTAGAGAAATTTTAGAACAGTTTTTCTTCTTCTTTTCAATGCAGACTCAAGTGACTTAGGGGTGAAGAAGCAATTCAGCAGTAAAGTCTATTGCTGGCAAGTTTGCATAGTTCCTGGCTTAAGAATCTTTAGCCTCCTCCTCCTCCAGCCTGGCTGACAAGTTCAGCAATCTTGCTCCATCATTATGAGTCATTATCAAGGCCCAAAGTTACCTTAGTGATTCTCACACTTCTCCATGTCTTTGTGATGACAGAGCTGTCAGCATGGGACATAGGGAGTCCAAAGTATTACAGAATCACAGTATGAAGTCGTTAAATTAACAGCAACCTGATTTCCTTTATTTTCAGGCCTGAACATCTATAATAATCTAAATAGCTTTTTTTTTTTTTTCCTGCTAACAATCAACTAATAAGTACTCCCACTCTCTGACAGTATCAAAGGCACTTGAATTATTCAAGCGAATCTCATCAGGGTTTCAGGGATATTTGGCTCATCTAGATTCTGGACAATTTTTTCCATCATCATCAGTGGCTCCTTCTGGCTACATAACCTTGAATGAGTTATTTATTACCTTCCTGAACCTCAGTTTTATCATGTCTTAATTAAGGTTACATTCCATGTCTTCCCAGTCTGTTCTGAACATTCAGATTAGCTAATACATAAGAAAATTCACCTGGAAACCAGAAATCTTTATATGACATATTAATGACTTAGATCCTCTTGGCTGATGTGAAAAAGAAGACCACATGCTGGTCCCAAGAGCTGGCCTTGAAGTGTGATTCTCAGATATATTTTGTACCATATTTAGGCTGGTTAACAAGCAAAAGGGTTAGGATTTTATTAGGAAGGTTATTCATTTTATCTTAGTTTTCAATATGTTACCCCCAAATCAGGTAATAGACACGGCATGTTATTATACTTTCTTTGACAGAGATAAATTTGGGGGAAAAAAAATAGGGATAAACCACACCCTGTATTCACTGGTATTTCTCAAAAAAAAAAAAAATGTAGCCCTATGGAAGCCATAATCTATATGATCTACACATGATTAAGTACAAAAAAGATTAACCTTCCAAAAAAACACACCATGAGAACAAATTTTAAAATAAATTGCCTGCAGCAACTCTTCTAAGTTGTTCATTTCTCAACCAAAATAAGTTCTTTGCAATTCTAACCTGGGTGCCTCTTCTCTTTCTTCCCCTTTTCTCCTTATTCTTTATCACACAAGGTTAAGGATGGAGCTGGCAAAAGCAGAGATCTCCTTAGAGGGCAGGTAGAGAGAGTGAGCTGGGTAGAAACACCAGAATCTTTATTATAAGGTGAGGGGGATGCTGAGGACACTCATACGTTCAGAATTTTTGACTCATCACAAGTATAATGATTCAGCAAGAGTTCTCCCTTGAATCACTTCAGGATTTAGACATGTCTAAGGCCAGAGTCCTGGAGCAGGGTAGAACTGCTAAGGGTCTCTGTGTGAAGAACCAAGGAGAATCCTGAAAAGCAGGCAGGCAGAGAGAAGGACATATCGATGGAAGTCACCAGGCAGGCTTTGGAGGGGCAGGGTGACGCTGAATAGGACAGGGTATCTACTTCTGCGTTGCCCCCAACCTGGTCCAGGTCCCGTGTCTCCTGTGGGAGTCCTGAGGAGAGCAGGCAGAACAGATGAAAATGAAAGAGCTGGGACATCAGAAGACGGAGGAGGGATCGGACCTGGGGCCAGCAGCTTGTGCCGAGACAGGAGATGCCACTCAGCATGGGCAACACGTTTTCCTATCAGACATCAGCACGCTCCAGGCAGACCTTGCAGGGGACCGGCTGTGGTCAGCAGCCTGTACTTTTGGTAGGCACTAGAAGCATAACTGATGGTTGTAGGGTGAAAAGGGCCAGTGCCCCAGAGTAGCCAATAGAACTCACGGGAAACGTCCCAGGACACCTCTAGAGGGCATAGGGTGTGTTGAGATCCCCAAGTTAGTCACTGTGTCTGGTTTTTGTCCTTCTCATTAATGTCTTTTTTATGAGTAGCTCTGTAGACTATTGTGTCAATGGGAATGCTCCCAAATCCTGCATTTTTTCCTCAGGCCTACCCTGAGTTAACGACATAGTTCATCAGCATGTGAAACTTTCAGTTCTTAAAAAAATTAGATAATTAGATAAAGGAAACATAAGTTAGAGGCCATGTAAAACCATTATGTAATATGTCAGCAGATATAACCCAGACACATGATCTGGTTTAAGTTTTGTTCTTTCTTGTTGCGTCTGGCCTTTATGTCCTTGTTTGCAAGATAAGAGGTTCATATAGATGATCAAGAAGATAATTTTTAGCTCCCAGAGTCACAGTTAGCCACACAGTTGCTTATAAGGTTCAAGGCAGAAGGTTGTCTTCATAGTGAGTAATCAGAAGGTAAATATCTGATAAGAAGGCCTGTTTGGTTCAGAAGCAGGCCCAATGAGGGACATTGGCTTGGACATTGGATGAGGCTGATGGGAAAGGGAGAGAAATGTTCTGTGATAAGGGATAGAAGCTCCCAGTGCTCAGGTCCAGAGGGGTGGATTAAAGTACTGACAGGGGTCTTGGAACTTACTGAGGAAGCCAGAGGAAGTACCTGGCAGAATTTTGGTGTGGTGGGCACGTCCCTGTTGGAGCGTCACAGCTTTTCCTGGCAAAATCACTTCCAGAATGGGACCCAAAGTCCCACCCACTGAGTTGGATCTTTAGATGCCAGGGGACCTAAGGGTATATATCTGAGTGTGCCCATGAGTATGAGAAAATTTGGAAAATATAGAAAAGTACATAGAAAAGAATGTAAATGACCCACAACTCCATTACTTATAGGTAAAACTTATCAACATTTTGCCAAACTTCTTTTTCATCTTTTCTTATGTAGATCTGAAATATTACTAAGTTGCAATATATAATTTTGTATCCTACTTTTTTCTTCCCTTAATATTATATGAAATGACATATAATATGGCTACCTAGCATTTTTTTCACTTAGATTCATCAGAATTAACTTGAACATTCTTTCTGCATTGTACATTTATGTTATTACCCGTATTTTCTATTATAAATAATTTTTTTAAAACAAACGTATTTGTGCAGTAATCAAAAGCCATATTTCTGATTATTAGGATGGATAGATTCTTAGAAGGACATGTAAATTTTACAAATTTGTTACATATTTATTTTATTCTCTCAGTGCATACTGGTTAAATGGCAGTGTTGGAAGGAGGAAGGATTGGCTGAAACCCCCGTGGAGCTCACATGTTCACAGGGGACAGAAAAAGATAAGAAATGCTTACAACATGGCGTCCCACATGTCAAGACATGGAAAGTTCCTGGTGCAACCAGACAATATAGCCAGAATGCCTAAGCCTGCCATTGAGGGCCAGGAGGCTTGCTGAAGGAGAAATATACAAGCTGAGGCCCAAAAACAGTAAAGATTATCTGGGGGCACTGGGCAGTGGAAGAGGACAGAGTATTTTGGCAGTGGAAACAGAATGTACAAAGATTTTTGGAGAGAATACAGATACATGCAAGTTCCTGAAAATTACTGAAAGAAGCACAATAATGCTGAATTATAAGGTATCAGAGACAGATGTCTGTAGAGACCAGCAAAGTTAAAGTATAAGAATCTTCTAAGGCATTTGAGGAGTTTGGTCATTGTCCTGGGGACAATAAAGAACCATTGAAATGTTGTCAGTAGAAGAGGGAATTGATCAAATATGCCTTGCAGGAAGGTCACTTAGGCTGCCAAGTGGAGAGCATATGAAAGGTGGGAGGAACCGAAAGGCTGGGAGGTGAGCTGGGAGGCTGTAGAAGTAATCTAGGCGAGAAAAATTGTCATTTAAATAGAAGAGTGGCAGCAAGGGTGGAGGAAGACAATTCCCAGATTATTAGGGAGTGAAATCAGCCTGATTCAGTCACTGATTAGACACAAGGAAAGTGAGCGAGTGCAGAGCAGAACAAAGCTCCTGAGTCCATCTGATGTGTACGACTGGGTAGGTGGGTGGTGGTGCCAGTCAGGCAGAAAGGGTACACAGGATCTGGCTGGAGGTGTACAGAGAGCCGGCACTGGGTGCCTCGAGTTCAGTTTTGAGTGTCCTGAATTTGAAGAAGAAATACATGTAGAAGCAAAGTGAGCTTTCATATCTATAGGTCTTGAGGAGATATAGGTTGAAGACAACATATTCAGGAGTCACTGATTACACTGAAATAGAGTGAGGAGCAGGCCAGGCAGTTCGTAGTCCAGGACTCCAACCTAGAAAGAGGCCTAAACATTTGAGAGAACAATTATATTTGTAAGAACTCTCATCAGGGTGGAATATTCTAAGAAGTTAGTTGGGGTGAGGAGGTAAAATTCTCAAGGACCAACATATAATTAATAATCTGCTTTCCAAAGAGTTTGTCTGATCAACTGTAGGGTTTTTGACTTTTTGTGTGGGCCATTCAAACTTTGCCTTTAAACAAATGTTAAGTGAGAATGTTTTGTTCGACAAGGTGGCAAATGGTCAGCCTTCCTGCAGCACGTGCCACAGAAACAGCCTGCCCTCGAGGCTGAGGAGATGGCCCAGCAAGATTCTATAGGGTCAAGGTGATGGGCAGGTCAGCGGACACAGGCAGAGGAAAAAAAGCTCACAGTGGAAGTAGGCGAAAGGGGGTGGCCAGAAGAGACGGGGGGCACGAAGGTATAAAAGTAAGTGGTTGGTGAAAAATGTGGCAGGCAAATTAGGCAAAATGACGATGGAAGGGTTTGCACTGGGTTTAACCACAAGGAGCTTGCTGGTGGTCTTTAGTGGAACAGATTCTGTGAAACGTGGGGGAGGATGCCATGTCGCTGGGTGTCAACACGTATTATGGGAACCATGAAAGAAAGACAGGAAGTTCCACAAATCTTTCAACAGGTTTGGCCTTCTGTGGGGGACAGAATGGAGTGTGAACATGCCCATTTCACTGCCACTGGTCTCATGGCCTATGTATTATTTTGCAAATGTTTCTGAGTCAAAATATGATATTGCCTTATTTGAACTTTTGACGTTTATCTGATTACTAGTAATATTAAATGTTTTCTTATGGTTATGTGTAATTTTACCTTTGTTATATATGTTATGTCCTTTGTCCAGTATTTTATATTTTATTCATTATCATCTTATTTATTCTGAGGACGTATTTATATATTAATCTCTTTGCAGTTATATTTGGAGTAAATGTGTTTTCCCAGTGTTAATTTTATTACGCTTTTAACACATAATTTTTTTTTCATTTTTATGATATAAAATTTCCCAGGGGATTGTTGAGTTTTAAGAGAAAAGTGAACAGCAGCAATTTGAACTACATGGCAAGATGGGATTACCTAGAGGCCGGTGTGAACCTACTTAATGCTAGGTTTACAAGAATAATATGAGAAGATGCCTAGCAAGCTCAGAAAACCAACTTTCCCTTGGCAAGAAGAAAGGCTAGCTGAGATCCCATGGCTGCAAACCATCACAGCTTTGGCTTTCACACTGCACATTGCTGACAAATGTCAGCCTGGGGGAGGAATGAGAGTGTCTTGTTGAAAAGGCAGGGCGGCTCACAGATGGAGCACAGACATGGTAGGCATGAGGGTTCAGAAGCCATGTAATCTTTAAAACCACAAGGCCATGCACCTGCTACTCAGGCCCATGATTGACAGTGTGCTCAGTCCTCCAAAGACAAACTTGGGTGCCATTGGCTTATTGTCTTTAATGTTGTGCAGGGGAAGCAGCCTGCAGACATGTAGTTCTCCAAGTTAGGAGTTGGAGTCTCAGCCACGCCATTGTGGTGGGAGGGAAACGGATGATAATGGACGTCAGTGCAGTTGTTACCAAAAAAATCCCAGGATTTTTGTTCATGATGGAGGCATCTGAGACATTTCTGCTCACTTAGCCATTTGTTTTGAAATTGTTAATTGAGCACCAACTTTGTTCAATTGACTGTTGCCACTGTGGGGCTTGATATAGTTTAAACTGGGAAAGTAATTTGCAGGGACTGTGCTGGGAAGAACCATCAGAGGAGAGGTTCATTGAATGAATCCATGCAGGTGTGCAGGGGGCTGAAACAAGGCTCATACTTGGTCACTTGAAAATGGACGTTGTTACCCAGAAAGCCCAGCACCGTACCTACTACATCCTAAGTGCTCAACCAATATTGGTGGAGCACAGGAATAGACCTGGATATTGTTTCTGAAACCAAACACTGTATCATTAATCAGCGTGCACTTTATGATGCCCAAAGAACATGAGGTTTTGGACCACACCTTGTACACTCTGTTTCACCTCAGGGCTGGGAGTGAGGTGTGACAGATGTGTCTTTATGAGCTCACTCTGTGCAAGGCTGACTGGTCTCCATGAAGTTTTATTACCAACGATCTAGGCAAGATCATTAGAAAAAAAATTGAAATGCAGAACGAGAGGTGGCGGCAATTTTTTTTTTCCAGCTATGCTACCTGCATAGTGGTTAAGCAGTTTGGCCTGCGGGCCCAGAATACCTGAGTTCAAATCCTGCTTGCTACCTGTGTGACCTTGAGCAGATAAAATAACCTTCTGTGCTAGTTTTCCCATCTGTGAAATGAGGATGGAAGAATATTTACTGTTCAGAGTTGCTGTGAGAATTAAAGTAGCTCATGACTGAAAAGCACTACACTATTATCATCATCATCATCATCATCATCATCATTATTTTAAGCAGCAGCGGTAGCAGCTACCAAGTCTACCTCTCCTTCCAGAAAACCCTGTAAAACTCCAGAAGGTCACATATTTGCTTTTTGGTCTGTGTATTGAAATGGCCAAACCTTTCCAGAGAACTCTCTCTCTCTGTCCCCAGGCCCGAGGCAGATGGTGGCTCTGTTCCATGCAGAGACAGGGACTTTGCTATTTTTGTTTTCCTGAAGGGACAGCGGCTGCTGGGTTGCCCTCACTGTAATGCGGCGGTGACGCTCAGCTCCTAGAAGAAAAAACTGGCGGCTGAGCAAAGTTCAGTTCAAGGGAGAATAAGCTTTGCCAGCTTTCTATTTGCATGAGAAGGGAGCAGAGCGGGGAAGGAAGAATGGAAGGGAAGAAACACAGGTTTTCTTCTTCCAGCTTTGCAGATTTGGTCTCACTGACTCCTGTCTGGTCTGGCAGGGCTGCATTTCAGTGCTGCCCTGTTATGGACATTTGGTCCATGTAACTTTAAACAAGTATTTCATAAGGGACAAGGTGACTTTGTCCTTTTTTTTTTTTTTACCTGTTCTTCCCCTCCCATCCTGAAAACTTGGAGGTGGGCAGGATGCAGAGAAAAGAGCATTGTTCTTAAACCAGTCTCACAGCTGAAAGACTGAGAAGAAAAAATGGAAAGGAAAACAGGAATTATTGCCTCTTTTGTTTTCTCTTTAAAAATATAAAATAATCCTGAAACCACATGAGATTTTCCCTTTCCACATGGAAATATTTTGAATGAAAGACCTGTGTCCTGGGCTGGCATCTTTGGGTTTCCAATCTCTAGTAACAGTGAACTTTTGTCATTCCTGGAAATAAGAGGATGATCCAAGGAGTTAATCTGCCTGATTTTGCCTTTCCAAAGGTGACCATATAAAGTTCTTGGCTCTACGTCCAAAGTGGTAGCTTAGTGCAGCGCTGCCCAATAGAACTTTCTGCAAAGATGGACGTGTTCCGTAAAACGAGCTGAATGTATGGCAGCAACTAGCCATATGTGGCTATCGAGTACTCAGAGTGTGGCTACTGTGACTGAGGAGCTGAGATATTTTAATTTAAATTTAACTAATTTAATTTAAACTAATTTTAAAATTGTAACTAAATTTAAATAGCCATCGCACTGGATTGTGCTGGAGAACAACATCAAAACACACAGCAAGTGGCATCCACAGATGGTGGTTAAATGCATCAGCCACAGAAGAGGGAAAAGGGAAGAGGCTAAAGGTCTAAAGGTCCTGAGGAGCAATTTTCTTCTTTCACGGTAGCCGTTTATGTGGCATCTATGCTTTTTGGATATCTGGAGTGACCATTTTTGCTTCATTTTTCTGCTGTGATAGTAGAAGTCTACCTTTTTAAAGATGAATGAGGTCAAGACCACATTAGAACACAAGAGTATGTTATCTCCTAGCATAGATAATATTTCTACCTAGAAGCCCTTCCTTCCAGTCCCAACCCACAGGGTAGGAAAAGTAATTCTTTCTAGATTCCGAAGATGATCATAGGGCTTGTTCAAACCTCAGACGAATGAGAGTGCCCTTGAGCCCCAAGAGACAGAGCACTAGGAATGGACACTGGAGTGCTCATAAGGCTGTTGTCAGTGGTCAGTGTAGTCCAGAAGGTGACACGAAGAGGCTGCAAACTTGGGCTATGTGGCTAGCTTCCTGGTAGGGTCCTTTGGAGCAACAAAGAGGCTCAGTAGTTGTCCTGAGGCAAAAGATCAAAGAAAAACGGAAGCTTCGAAGAGAGAATGGAGGATAGCAGATGAAAATGAGCCACAGGGAAATGTGCAGATGGCTAAGAGCAGAGCAGCAACTGCAACAAGGACAGCTCTAAAGTCAAAGGTAGCACGTCCTTATGACATAATGATAGCATGTCAAGTAAATGCAGAGCACAGTCAAAGAGCCCTGAAGCCAACAAACAAGAACAGGGTCAGACCCAAGGAGAGTGAGGACAAGTACAAAGGACTTGGACTTTGGCACCAGAAGATTGCATCCCTACTGCAGAGAAACTGTGTATTAATAATCCTACTTGAATACCTACTATGTGTTGAGGATGTCACATACATTATTAAGACTATAAGGCAAATCATATTATTCTCACTTTATGAAGAATAAGCTGGGACTTCGAGTGATTGAGATTTAACATTCTCCTGTTTTTTTGTCAGATCTAGCTGACTACTCCTCAGGCTTCCTTTTGAAATCATTCTTCTCTACCAGGTCTGTACATGTTGGAATTCTAGGGTCCTCTTCTCTTCTCATTTTCAGCTCACTCAGCTCAGTGTTAACTACTCTCTAGGATCTTCACAATTTCCTCTCCAGCCTGAATCTCTCCTAGTCAAGGAATGGCAAAAAAATTAACCAAAAGAATAAACAAGGAAAAAAATCCACAGACATTGACATAAACCTTTCTAATTTATTAATTAGAAAATCAGGAGAACAGATAATGATTCATAGAGCTGCTCTTAATTTAACCAAGAGAATAGATAAACCACTAACTGACTCAATAAAGAAAACGGATGAAAACATAAAGTTAGAAATGAGGAAATATTTCAAGAGACCACTTTGTTTAAAGCTATGTTGACCCTTCTGAACACCTAAATGAAAAATAAAAATGTCTAGGAAAATATTTATTATTAAAGTTTACACCACAAGAGACTCTATAATTAGGTTACGAGACTTAACAAATAGAAAAAACAGCACCTTTGTTAAATTTGAATTTCAGATAAATAAATAATTTTTTTTTATGTCTCAGGAAATATTTGGGACATACTTATATACCTTTGATTGTTTTTCTGAAATTCACATTTAACTAGATGTCCTGCATTTTATCTGGCAGCTCTACTAAAACCAATAAATTATATGAAGAAAGATGAAGAATTGTCAAAAGCTAAAAAAAGCATCAAGGTAAGATGTTTTCAGGTGAATTATATGAATTGAATTCAAAGGATACTTTAAATTCTACTTACTATTTCAAAGCATAAAAAAAGAGTAATGGCTTCTAAATTATTTTTATAAAGTTGCAACACACTGAAACTAAACCTGATAATAATAGTAAAAAAAAAAAAAGTAGGAAAATTTGTTAGGCATATTCATGATAAAACTTTAACAGTGATATTAATAGATATGGGAGAATGATGTTTTTCTTTAAAATTTATTTTTAAAGAAAAAAGTAGCCGAAGAAAATTACTGAAAATTATTTTACCAAGTTTTCTGTAGTTTTCCTGTCTTAACATACCTACTTTTATGACATACATAATTCTTGGCTATAAGTCATTTATATAATATGTTACTTCCTGGAATTATCTCAAATTAAAACTTATTTTGAAAGTACTAGTCAATTCAATTAAGTAAAAGAAAAATATGAAGTGTCAAAATTTCAACTGATGAGACAAAATTATACTATTTCCAGACAATGTAGTTGTGTAGAAAATGCAAAAGAATCAACTTGGGAAAATTCCATTTGTCACAAATGATAATTCAGTTGAGTGAACTAGTTTCAAATTAATATTCATATTTGGAAGCACTTTAATAAACAGTATTTAGCTGTAAAATATAAGACAAACTATCACATTTATAATAGCATAAAAAACAGAATCCCTAGTATAAACTTAATAAGAACTGTATAAGATCAAGATTTTTTTAAACTGTAACATTTTCTTGAAAGACATAAAAAATAAAATTGAATAAATAAAAAGACTTATTATATTCTTCTTAGGAAGATTTAATCCTGTATACATCAATTTACCCTAAATCAATCCGTAAATCCAATGTCATCCTCATCAAAATACCCACAGTAACTTTTATAACTTGGTAACATATTAGTAAAGTTATCTGGAAATGTAAACTTGTGGAAAATTTATAGATTCCTGTATATGCTCAACAATTTGGGGGAAGATACACAAAAAACTGTTTACCATATTTACCTGTAGACAGCAGAAGTGAGGAGTAAGGAACTAAGCCAGTTCCTTAGTTTTCATTTTATAACTATACTATTTGAATTTTTCAGTAGGTGCACACATTACTTATTTGATGAAAATAGTAGTTGTTTATTTTAAAAGGACATTCCCCATTATGTAGAGTAGTAATTGCTAACCCTTGCTGCTCATTAAAATCACTCAGGAGCTTTAACAAAACACAAATGCTCAGACCTCACCTCCAGATTCGGATTTAGCTGATCTGGGGCAGGACTCAGGCATCAGTATCTCTTAAAAAACTCCCAGTGATCCTTGTGCAGCCAGGGCTGAGAGCCACTGTCCCACTGCTGTAGAGTGTCTCATGGCAGTGCTTTTCAAACGTGTGATCATAACCCACTAGTCATGAAATCAATTTAATGGGCTGGAACAAGCGTTAAAAAAATACAATTGAGCAGAAATGTGTGTGTGTACATACTAGGTTATAATCTAAGGCATGTCTCTTTCTGTGGAAGACAATAAAAAAAAATCAGAAAGCTTGTGCCTTATGTGACTCAAACATTTCACACCTTCTGAAACAATTTATCAGAATTTGTGTGAACTATTAAAGGCTTTTCACAGTTTAAAAATTATATTTAAATTCTTTTGCTCCGTTATTTAGTCATTCAATCACTCATTCATTACAATTCAAAGGTTAAAAATGCCATATGTAATTACTTGTGCTTATATGATGAGCACAGTGTCTAATCTAAGTAGATGTTCAATAAATGTATGATGGATGAAAGAATGCATGAATAATTAAATTAATCATTAGGTAATGCTTTGCCTGGTTTTCCCTACAGTTATTTTTATAAACTAGTTTTTTTTCTTTTTCCCCACCCTCAAGCTCCTAATTAAATAATAACTGTGGTTAAAATAAATCAAGAATATTTGGATGAACACCACAAGGTCAACATAACAACCAAGGCAGGACTTTCCTTTTTGCTGACATACTCACCCAAGTGAGGGTTATGTTTGGTTTGGATTAGGCTGTACTGATTCTGGTCACATTCACATTATCACAGAGCTCATTGGCCTGGGTCTTGCCATGACATAAAATACTTATGAAAGATAGAACCGGAAAGAATTTGGCTATTATAGGTTAGGTTCATTCAAGGCAAGTTATGTCATCGATAGTCTCTGGATTGAAAGTAAGGTCTTCAGAAAAAAAAAACATCAATTCTCTATATGATCGACTGTATGTAACTGAGCTATTTTATTGAGTTACCACAGTCTCAACTCTGGGTAAAGTGCTGTAGGAAATATAAGAAAGTATCAGAGTTGCTTAAACCATGCATTACTAATTAGAAATGAGAAAGAATTTCAGATTGTGCAGAAAAGAAATGAAATGGGCCAAATAGAAAAGTCATCGAACCAAACAGCTAGACACATGGAACATCAAATTAGGAAATACAATCGAGGTACTCAGGTAACATCCTGAAGCCTGAAAACTGGATTCTAACTTGCCTAATGCCTTCTCATTAGGTGCTTGTTTTGTGTAACACTTTACAAGCCATTAACAAAATAACAGTCACTGGGTATTCTCTTCAGGATAGAGGGCCTAGCATAATCATTATTGGGAGTCATCTCATTGCTGCATGACTCAGTGTCTTTCTTACCTGTTTCCACCTCGTGTCCCACAGATCACACATTTTAAGAGTTGACAGGGACAAGGAGTGAATAGATCTACTGCATCATTAACTTTTAGCAGGAATAAGCCATAGGACAGAGTGACAACAGCTGGCTTCTAAAGGGCTATTGAGAGATAAAAAGTGGCCTTTCTAATGAAGAAACAGCTGCGATGGTATATGGGGATGAAGATTAGAAGAGAAGCAAAATTAATAGTACAGGCAAAACTTGAAAATTTGAGAGCTAAAATCCTATGGAAACAGACTCAAAGAATGGGGATTTAGTCTAGAGAAGAGGAGGCTAAGGGATGACTTAAGTAGGGTCTCAAAAACCCATGAAAGATGATTTTAAAGGAACAGCAGACACCAGATCTTTCACATCTTACACTGAAGTTTGAATAACTGTGCTAGATTTAAAGAAGTACATCTTTATTTCTTCTTTGTTTACCCAATAAATATTTATTGAGTGCCTCTTATATGCCATCCAGTTGTTAAATATTAAATTCTATTTACCTAGTGTGTGTAAGGCACTATGCAAGCACTGAGAGTAGAACGTTTTACAAGACATAATCTTTCTCTTCAAGGGGCTAACTTGAATGAGATCTTGAAGTAGGCCATGTAATTGCTTTTACTAGGGATTTTGAAAATGGGATAATGAAGATAGGTTTAATCACATGACCTAACAATTCAGGTTGTGTTCTGCTTATCTATTATTTTATTTTCTGATCTTCCTCAAGGTCAAGAGAGCTATGAGTTGCTTCCAAGGATGGGTATGTGTAATGATTTGTTGTCTATAGAGAAATGGAAAATGAAGGAAAAATGAATTTGTGGGAACAAATATTATTTTTTTATCAGTTTCATACTAGCAAAAAAATGGAGTATATAACTTTGAGTTTAAGCTTCTTAAATCAATGAGTTTTTTATGTCTTTATTGCTTCCTCCTGAAGAAAGATATTATAACTGTCTGCATAGAATATAGATAGAATTGTGAAATAATTTTCTGTTAGCCAGAATCTGCTAAGAGTGGTTGCAAGTTTTAAATGACTCTTTAATTTTAGCTACCCAGACATGCAAAGTTCAGGAATAGTAGCTTGCTCCAAACTCATATCTTGATAACTCTTGCAGACTTTTCAATTTAAGCTGAATTATGAACAAATGAACAAATAAATATCACTTTTCCTAAAATTTTGCATTTTTTAAGGCTAATCAATTTTCAAATTAACATGCACCAAAGTGATTAATTAAAAAATTTGCCTTCTGGTGGCATCTAAAATAGTTGTAACACAGGACCTACTAATTAGTCCTTCTAATTAGGACCTAGCTAATTAGTGTTGACTCACAAGAAAGGTGAAGTCTTTCCACCTTTTTATCAGACATGTTTCATCAAGATGTTATACCTTTCAGTTTAGTATGGCACTTGTGAATCACATTATTAACCTTTAGCTACTTTACTGGAGGGCTTCGAGAATTATTAGTTGAATAATTTTTGGGGGGTGGCAGGATTACCAAGCATAGTAATGTGAAAAATATTCATACTTAAAATTATTATGTATGCATAACAAATATTAGAACACTACTGAGCTAAAATTAATGAGTCTGTATTTAAATCCTGCCTGATGACAATTTTGCTTAATCACATTAGAAGTATCTCTGATTACTTCAGGTTAATTGCTACTTAGATTCTGAGGGGAAAAACAAGTCCAGAAATTCAGGTGACAGATTACTTAATTGCTAACATCAAACTGATATTCAAAATAATATTCCCATCCTTGAGCCAGCCGGTTAGCAACATGTACTAAGAAGCACTGCTGTGTAGAGGATTATTCTAGGTCCTGTGAGGAGACACGAGAACATCTCTGCAGTTTGCAATGGCAGAGCAAGAACAACAATCTAGAAATAATTGCAGCAACACCTGCATCTATGCAAGTGTGTGTCATATGAATCATCCCTAAATGCCTGGGTATTCCTCACAATGGTAGCACTTGACCATATTATCCTTAAAATGTGGACCAGCAAGTTCATGTTTCCATGATCTGTGACTCTAGACTTTTCTCCCTTTATTCTCTCCTATTCATCTTCCTATTTTTATGTTTGATTCATTCTCCAATTCTACTCACTTGAATTTAAGCTCCACGAAAGAAGAGATTTTTTCTTTATTTATCCACAGATGCATTCAAAATGCCCATAATGCCCACACATACTGTGCTCTCAATAAATATTTGTTGAATGAATGGATTTAATAATTTCCACATGGACAAAGACAAGGACATTGGTAGGTGAATTTGCTGATTCATTTGAAGAAAGTTTCCAAATCAATATGGATGTGTATCTGTAATATTTTTCCTTCTATTCTTAGACTTAACTTTCTCAGCCTGAAAGGCACTGGGGTAAATCTCTTTGAAGGCCCAGGAAGGACAACCTTAGGTTCCAAACTGATAGTTACAAGGGCTTGTGGAAAACAAATATGTTTTTTTAAGAATATAAAAAAGGAAAAAAAATAATAAGCCATTTATTCTGGAGTATAATTTCCAAATTAGTTGAGAAGTGAAAGAAAAAAATCCATCACCAACATCAAGTAACCCTTCTTACTGCGTTTTCCTTTAATAAACTAATTTTTGACTGGCTTAAGTTTTTTTTTTTTTTTTCTTTTGCTGTAGAGACTAGGCTGTGCGGAGAAAGAGCTGTAGTCAGGTTCCTTCCTGGCACCCTTACCAGCTAACTTCCGAGGAGAAGTGACTCAGCATTTCTGCCCTGATGTAGCCATGTCCCAGTACGCATACGTGGGCTTCCATTAACTGGCCATGTGGCATTATTGTTTAACCGGGTATAAAAGGCACCACCGCCATGCGAGACTGTCCATGCTCTACAATGCCACCGCTCTGTGAAGTGGTCCATGCTTTTGCTGAAATAGAGCTATGTCGCAGTTGCCTACAGCTCCTCGTATTTTCTTTCAACTGCCCAAGCCTTGTATCCCTTATCTCAGAACCTCCAACTGCAGCAACACACAGGCTAAATGAAATTAAAATTGTTTTTTCTTGGAAAGAACACATTAAACAAAAGAAAATCTTCACTGCCTTCTGAAACAAACTATCCTAATCCTCAATTCATGGCAAAATTTACAGAGAAACAACTGCTTTCATGGTAGCATATGCCATACATACCCTACCCATTCACACAGCTAACTAATGAACCAACTCATGCATCTTTGAGAATTGATCCTGTAAATAAACTTTTTATTTCTTCATTTTTTAAAAATATAACTGAGCCCCTATCAACTAAAATATAACTGAGCCCCTATTAACTAACCTACTAGGTCTTGGTATTATTTTCCTACTAAAAGATGTTTAAGGCCCCAGCACTTCATGGTAAAATACAGGATCCTGTATTTCCAAACAGTCTCCATCTGTATTTAATACAATTTCTATCAGTTGCAGTTCAATGATTGTGAAAAGCCACTGTGGAAACATCTGGCTTAACCTGGGCTTAATCTCAGCACTTTGTGTTCTTCGTGCATCAATTTGCCTTGATGCCTAGATTCTTCAAACAAAAGGAACACAGACTAATTTCAAAATGAAGTAAATGGAAATTGATGAGTGTTGCCACACACAGCTAGTCTGACCTCATGAAATAGAACTATTTGGAAGAAAAATTCTTAACATTTTAAACTCAAAGTTTTATCTCTCACAACTTTTGCTTTCCATTCCCTATTCAATTAACCCCACAACCATTTTGTCTGACTTTTCTCCATCTCTGTGTCATGGCCACAATCAACAAACAGTGATGAGAATATCACAGCTTTGTCCCCCAACATTCTGCGATCCCTGAGGGACAACACGTGATGTCAGTGTACTCATAGTCCTCTGCTCTCATCACTCAATAACTCAATATTCATAGCTGCCTTTAAGGCCCTCTGCACTTCCCTGTGCATCCTAGTCTGGGCATTCAGCAGTGGCAGCTGGGCTGTATATTATTGATTACTGGATTCAATATCCTTCATCTGCCTAAAAGAGATAGAGGATGCGAAGACTAGGAAGCAGGTGATCTCACTGAGAAATGAAGTTGTAATCATCATTCACCAAATGACTCAGTCAGCAAATTTGCTTGTTTAACTCCTGAATTTATCTGACCAATTTTCCTTTTGTCTTCACAGCAGCATTTTAAGTTTAGCTGTCCCAGTTCCTTGCTATAGCTAGAAACTGAAGGGCAGAGAGAAAATATATTTTTGAAGAAATAGTTATTGTCAATATATTAATCATTCATGTACTTATTCATAGAAAGAATATATAAGGATTCTGAATATTCAAGAATCTATTAACAAATAGATTTCTCATAAATATTTATAAAGAGAATATATTTTAAAGAATTTATAAAAAATTATTCATGAAGAACATATTCTTGAATATTAAGAATATATTTGTAGGAACACTTCAAATTCAAGAAAATACTCTTCAGCCCTGGGAGTTGCAGAGACAAACTGAATATTAAAATAATATGAAGCAAAATGTAATGTAATCAAAACTCAATACCTCAAGATAAATGAGTAAGCATTTTGTTTGTCATTTGCTAGATGCTTAAAAAATGCTTCTGGATGAGGCACCTCCCTAGGCACAGGTCTCAGGATTCAAGCCAGGGCCTCACCCCAAAGCCCAAGAACTTTTCCCTACATTTCTCTGCCTCCAACCCTCACTCAACAGATAGAGATTCCACAGGCAAAGGTGGCTTGGCCATGAAATCCCAGAGATGTTTAAGAGTCAGCATTCAGCAAGGGAAAGGTGTCACAACCCAGGTTAACTAGGAATCTGTTTACCTGCACTGCCACTCTTGGAATCTGTCTAAGAAGTGGGTGATGCAAGGTCAGGACCTAATCACAGAGGGAGAAAACACGTTCGGAGCTGACTGAGGATAGTTTTTTCTTGGAATGTCTGTGGGTCGTTGGAAGTGAGAAAAGTTTATTTTTGTGAAAAAATTATCTGTCATTAGAGGCATTCAAAGTCTATGTGTTCAGAAGTCCTTAGGATTCTTGCTGACGATCTAATTTCCAGCATCATGATGTGTATGTACGATGTATTGTACAAATGGTCCTTTGGGGAAACTCCCATAACCTAGAAATTCGTATTTCTTGAAGTGTCATTGGCAACTTTTTGCCTTACCCCCGACTCACTCATATTCCAGGTGGGAGTCAGGAAAGAAGAGGAGAGCAAGAGGCTGAGGCTGGTACCCAGGGGCAGCTGAGGCCTTCAGACCATTTGGGGCATTTCTAGATGCTGCCTGACTCCTGAGGGTGGTAGAGGTCCTTCTGGCAGAGCAAACGATTTCAACTGAGAGAATTCAACTTGTACTGTTTCAAGCTTTTCTGGGAGAAGGGAGGAAACTGGTCTGAGTGGAAGCTGCACATGGGAGAGCTGAGTCATAGCAATCAAGGCCTCCTGGTGTCTGTCCCACATGCTCGTGGGCCCCCTAACACATAGCCATGCTAAGAAGAGTGGGCCCCTTGGGGTCAGGCTTGATGCAGATTTAAGGAGTTTGTATGTAGGAGATTCCTGGAAGAATTCAAGAAATGGAATGCCATTGCTGTCATTTTCCTGACACCTGTTTAATGGCTACTATGAGGTGTCAGGCGCCTTTTATGCGTGTTATGTTAGTTACACTTACATTCATGCATACATTCAGAAAGTCAAATTTAAAAAGCCGCTTGGGGTAAGAATTATTTCTCCTTTTACAGGAAGTTGTAGAGCTGAGATTTAGATATGAATTTGATTGGTTTGCTTCATTCATTGATGCAATAAATAACTTATTATGTGTCAGTTAAGTGCCAAACACTATGTCCAATGCTAGAATAAGTGATGAACAAACTGGCTATAGTCTTTGTCCTCACAGACCCTCTAGACTAGTGGGGGAGAGATAAGCAAGTAATAACAATGATGGGAGGCATGGCTGTGGCGGGGTCATTAAGCAAGTGATGACCTAACAGTTCAGGTGTCAAGAAAGACTACTGAAGAAGGGGTGGGGAAGGTGAGAGAGATCACCTCAGTCAAAGGAGTCTGGATATGCAAAGGTGAGAGGCCCAAGAGAAAGGTGAGTGTGGAGAAAAGAAAGAAGTTCAGTATAGGTCCAGCACAGCCTGTGACAGAGTAAGGCAGGCAGAGGTGACATATGAGTGCCACTTCAAAGTGCTGGGGCCAGCAGGGAGGGGCCACTGGGCACCTTTTCTCTCTCTCTCCATGTCCAGTGATGTCATGTTGGTAGAAGTTATAGCCCAGAAATTGACAAAGATACAGACAATTTTAGTTTCTAGGCTTGGGCAGCCACTGTGATGATGGCGTTGTTCATGCAGGTGAAGAATACTAGGATGGGGCTGCCAGAGTTGCCTTTGAATATGTCAAGGTTGAGGTATTGGGTGACAAAGTGGGGGTGTCTGGCAGGCGGCTAGATATGTGCATCAAGGTCTTTTTATCTGATCACACTGTCTTCTAGGAACACGATCATTCAGCCCTAATGTGGCTTGCTATTATCTATTCTATACTAGATTCTTCTGTTGAAATGACATGTATTAAATATACACACCCAATCTCATGTCTTCCATGGAGCTTCTACAAAAAGCAATTTTGATTTTTTTTAATTAAAAAACTCCAATTTAATCTCTCAAGTTATTAATAGTTAAATAGACTTCTCTAAGGAAACATATCCCAAGCCCTTGAAATGGTGACTTCTTCTCTGGCTAATGCATGCAGCACTACCTTTGTTCTTCCAAGGCGGAAAAAACCAGAGTCCAGGATGCGACATAGGAATAGGTGAAACAACGTACTCATTAAGGCACTGAGGCAAGGGTTTTATTTTATCTCTTTATTATCATTTAAATATATATTAAAATTTTAACATAGCAGAAGCAAGAATTTTAATCATACATGGCAATCTACAAAAACAAAAATGAAAACAAAAAACAACAAAGCTTCACAGAAATAAAAATTTATATCAACCAATAATATATTAAAATTCCATTTAGGTAAGGATCTAAAGAAATGTAATATATGCACATCCCTTAGAGAACTTTTTTCTTCAGCAATCTAAAGTTTGAGAAACTCTCCAAATAGAATCAATTTTCTTGAACCATAAGATTCTTAATGAAGCAAATGAGTATGGTCAGGCTTGAGTCTCTTTTATCTCTTTCCCCACTAAAAAAAATGATGGTGCTCCATCATCCATGGAAGAATTTGTAGCTCTTTGTGTGTGTGTGTGTGTGTGTGTGTGTGTGTGTGTGTGTGTGTGTGTGTGAGAGAGAGAGAGAGAGAGAGAGAGAGAGAGAGAGAGAGAGAGAGAGAACAGGTGCTTGTCTTTAAAACTGTGGCACTGACTCCATAAACTTAAATCTCAGATATGGTCACTTATACAAGACAAACAAGGTCTGATAAAAAATCAGAATTGTTCAAACAAGTAACAGATACCCAGCTCCCTACACTAGAGATCTTCCCTTTTAATAGCGTGTCTCAGTAAAGATATACCCCAGGCCCAGATGTGCCAGAGTCCCTACCACACACTCAGATGGGCTACAGGACAAATCAGTTCTCCTGAGGCCTCCTCAAAGAGGATAGTGGAGGGGAGTGTCTGGCCCACTAGCCAATGCCAGCATCAGGACGAGGTCTCCCTGTGGTCCGCAGACAGCTTAGCCTTAGGGCGCTGCTGTTGGAGGGGCCTCAGGAGGATCCCACCAGCCTCTGAGAAATGCCCAAGCTGACTGTTCTCGTGCTACTCCTGAGCACACTCCAGGGAGCCTTGGGAGCACAACCAAGAAACGGTTAATGGAACCAAAAGGAGAATTAATGAATCATAAAAACATGTGCTTATTATTATTTTTTAAAGATTCATACTTTCCTGAGTAAAGTACACAAAAATCTCACATGAAATCTTTTTAAAGCATCGGGCCTCTGCCTCTTAGACTCACTGCACCCCGATGGCAAATCTGAGCTGGGCTCAGCTGTTCTGGTAAAAATGTTAACACTGTATTTATGGATTCTGTTTTTCTAATATTTTACCATTTGAGAGTTTTACGCTTTCAAAATGAGAAATGGCTTCTTTTATGGTGAGAGGAAGAACAGAGGTGTACGTGTGGGCTTCTTTGGTCTGTTTGTGGCAACACATCAGAGCTGAAAGGATCCCACCAAAGATAAAAATATTCACAGACTATACATGTGCCTGCGCCTTTGTGTTGTTGGCACTGGACCAGTCATCAAAATCTTCTAAATGTATAAATTATAACATATAAGAAGTCTAGAGTAAATGTGGATATGACCTTGGGGACATTAAAATCAAATGTGGGCCAACTTTATTGCTAAAAGAACAAGGTCCCACTGTGGCAGCAGCTCAGGTGGTGTGTTTAGCCCCTGGCTTCTTGGCCTGAGACAGGATCTTCTTCAGTGAGGTCCTGGGAATTCCTGAACATGAGAATAGAATTATAAATCTTCAGTGCTGGGCCCAGTTTGATCTTCATCACTTTGACGATGTCTGTCTGTGTCAGAAGCAGGAAGGCTCTGCCATCAATCTGCTGCATATAAATAAACACAAATAAAAGTAAAAGCTATTAAAGACTGTTTACTCTCTGACAACTCCTGGGTGCTGAGCTCTGTGACACTGAACCTGAGACGGGCTCCCTGCAGAGCTCCGTGACAGCAGAGAATGATGGCACCCCTCACAAGCCTTAGTCCCAATCATTGTTCAACTCCACTTTCCCCCAGGACCCCGAAGCTAAGTTAAATTAAAAAGGTGTTCACTCTGTTAAATACAAATTCAATATACACTAACTGCTCCCAGGCTAAATTTCTGTTGTTACGTTTTAAATATCCAGGCCTGAATTTGTATCAAGAGCCTTAAAAATAACCTACTTTCATCCACCAAATAAATCTCCAGGAATTTTTCCCAAGAGGACAATGTGCTGTGAGTGCACTCTAGTGTTATTTATAATGATGAAATACTGAAAACAACCTAGCATTCCCCAAATAGAAGAAGTAAATATATTATGGCCTCACCTCGGATGGGGTGCTTGGCAGGTACCCAAATTCATGTCTCTCAATGAAACATGTAATGAGTTGGGAATTTTTTCATGAATCATTAAGCAACAAAACATGATATGATATAGAAAGATCTTGATTTTAATGTGCAAAATTAAATATGCAGGACTGCACATATGCATATACACAGACATAACTAAACTATTTGAAGACTTTGTACCAAATGTTAAGGGAAGTTATCTGTGGCTGGTGGCATAGTGGTTTCGTTTTTATTTTCCCCTTTTAACTTTCCCGTATTTTCTTTCTTTTTTTTTTTTTTTCTATGATAAATGCCATTATAAGCAGAAATGTAAAATAAAAACTGTATTTATTAACTTTTAAAACATATTGTGGCCTGAGATGTAATGACTTTCCTGAGATTCACACGATGATGAGTGGCCACGGTGCAGGCCATTTTTCCACAGCTCCTGGAGATGCCACTGTGTCTCAGAGGTTGAACCCCGGGGACTGTGGGTGTGTCCTATACCCACACTTCACATATTTACACAGACTGGCTCAGAATGAGTCCTGGTTCCAGAATCAAAAGGATAGAATGAAAAGGTTTTCTATGGTAACAGCCTTCCATGAACCTAGCTCCATGGTTCTGACCCTTTTTAATTACTGATGGAAACCTCAGTATTAATGTCTCACTGAGGAGGGAGGGATCACTGGGGGGACGTTGGGTGGGGGGCGGTTAAAGTTTTTAAAAAGTTTTAAAAAGCTTCCTGTGTATTTATGATATATGGCCTGATGAAGGATTATCCATTTAGAGAATGGAATACCATTCCCATGGGGTAAAAAGTCTATTTCCTACAACAAAAGAGAGAAGCTCCCTATATCCATACCCTAACCTGGGTTCAGCTCCAGCATTTCCAGGCAAAACCCACTGGCCAAAGAGCCAAATGTCCTAAGGATAAGGGAGTGATGGTGGTGATGGTGATGATGATAACAGTTAATGTTTATGAAGCCATTCTCTAACCTCTTCTATGTGTTTCATTTTCCCAATGATCCCATAAAGTGTATGAGGAAACTATAGTTATAAGCCTAATGACTTGTCTAAGGTCACAGCTTTTAAGAGACCATCCTGGGATTGCATGCAGGGCTTGTTGGCCTCCAGAGGAGAACTTCTGCTCTATATTGCTGCCATTTATTAAGCTCCTTCTCTGGGACAAGAGTTGGTCTAGGTACTGCAAATACACTAATCCTAATCATTAAGGTCCGCTCACAGAACTCTGTGTTTATAGAGGAGGGATAAGCGATGTGCCTGTGGTAACACTGCTGGTCATAAGTGCCAAGCTTGAGCAACCTGATCTGCAAAGAGACGTGTGGATGAGGTGGGTCTTGGGTGTTACATGCAGAGAATGGACTGTCTGTGTGAGGCTGGGCCAACTATGCCCAGGCTGTGCTGGGCTCAAGCAGAACCAGGAGAACCCCAGATTTCCATTGGCAGCTGCCCAGATTGACACCATAGTTACCCTGATGCTGAGTTTCCTGGAAATACAGGACTGGCCTGGCTCTGAGGGGTCCAAGACCCCAAACTCAAAGAGTACTTCCCCTGAACCACATGTGCCCCGACCTCTAGAGAGGGAGAGCATATACTGCATCCTGGAGTACTTTTCTTGGAGAGTTCTAGAGCAATGATGGAGGCTCTGGAATCAGATGGCTGCAGGCTGGAATCCAACTGCCCTTTCCTCCTGAGGCCTTAGCTTCTTCATTGGTGAACTGCCCTGTAGAGTTGTGAGGGCCCAAGGCTGACGACTGTACAGGGACTGCACAGGGCGTGGCATGTGGCAAGCCCAAGGTAAACAATAACTATCCTTGTCTGCATTATTCTGTAGCTGGTCTAGTCTTTTCTGGGGCCCCAGAGCTATGGATGCTAATTCTGGGACAAATGTGAAGCAGTCAGGTATATCCCTAACTGAGAGGAAGCAGGAAGCAGAAACCCTGCAGAAGGATTGTGTGGCCACTCCGCACTCCTTCTGAAGCCGCCATAGAGCGGGGTACACAGAATGGTCCCACTTTCACTGGAACAGGCAACTCACTTCCCCTCCTGGAGGCCGGCCCATGGTGGGGTTCCTCACTGCCCCCAATGTAGCCTGAGGTCACAGTGCAGAGGTTTCATAATATCTATGATTATTAATTAATATATTCAAATAGTCCATTTCTTGAGCATGCTCTATGAGCCAAGCACTACAGCTCTCTGTGCCAGAGCAGAGAAAACATAAGCGAGCCCGAGCAGAGGCTGGCCCTGCTGTGCCCACTGTATTGCTGGGCTCTTTCCTGCTTGGACCCTTTTCTCTTGCCTCCCCAAACTTAAGTAAATGGAAACAAAGCCTTTCTGGCTCTACAAGTATAGAAACATATATATTTCTTACCTCTGTCTTGAAGCACTTGGCATGCTCTTCACAGCCCAGCAGAGACTGTACAAACTCAGCCACCTACAGGGCAAGATGAAAGCCTGATTTAAAACACGCACCTGAAATAATTTCTTGGGCTGTACCAATTCAACATGGGACTAAAATATACTGCAAAGCCCTTAGACACTTGGGATTTAAATAGTAACTATCAAGTCACATTAGTATTTGCCAGCTCAGAAATTAGATCAGCCCCCAGTATCTTTTCTAGTCTTATTTCTAGGCTGACCTACATGATGACAATGACAGTCTCCATCTGTGTGGAGCTCTGGCATTCTAGAACCTTTTCTCATCTGATCCTCCCATCTACCCTGTGGGATTGGAGAGGGCGGGGATAGTGGCCTGTGCATGGCAGTTATCACAGTGACTGTCAGAGATGGGGATGTGTCCACCTGGCCTTTCAGGAGACCCAAGGGCTAGTTCCCGTTTCACCCATCTGAGTCTCCAATTCCTTACCTGCTGGTGACCAACAAAAGGAGCTCAAGAAATCTATGTGACAATGGGTGATAGAGTAATCAGGGGAATTGTTTCATAAACTATATAAATGTCAAATCAATGTTATATATACCCAAAACTAATAATAAAATAAAATGCTTAAAAAAGAGAGAGAAATCTATGTGTAGTGAATTCCCATGTAAATGACTACAAAGCTGAAGCTCAAAGAGGCTTAATAACTTACTTATTAATCAGTCTCTTTGGCTCAATTTTCCACCACTTTTTTCCTCCCTTTTCACCCACATATGCTCCAAATTCCTTTTAATAAGAAATCAGGCAAAGATCTGGCTATACGTTCAGGAAGCCATTGAGTGCTCCCAAGTGCTACTCTTGGGGAGCTGACTGAAAAAATGTAATGAAATGTAGACTCCCAACAACCAGAATGACAACTGGGTTCTGGCCACTTCTGGCAAATTCTGGCTCTGCTGTAGCATGGGGCGAAAGGCAAGCCTGAAAGCAACAGCAAATGAATCCTGAGAGGAGATATTCCTAGGAGGAACTGTCTTATTGAGTGTTTTTTTTGGTTTTCTTTTTGTCTTTTTTTGTTTTCTTTTTGTCTCTCTGCCTCTTGTATGGCTGGATTGTGGGCACTCGGCCTTCTCTCCTGTCTCATGGGGAGGGCCCATGAGAAGGCCAGAAAGCTCAGGGCTCTCTATCAATGTGTTTCACAGTCAAAGCTCTGGGAGTACCATCTCCCTGCAGGAGCTCTGAGAGATGTTGGCAGATGTTGGTCCCTCCCTCCGACTTTGCAGAAGAGAACAGCACAGGGTTGGCTAATTTCCAGCTTACAGAGTGGCCGGGGCCGACACCCGTGGGAGCGCCCTAGAACTCTGTCCCGTCGGCTCACAGCTGTTTAGTCTGTCTAATATGAAGATTTCAGAACGCCTTTTTAGGGGCAATCAGCACGTTGGTGTCTGCTTTACTCACCTCTGATGCTGCAAGTATATTTTATTATGAGTCATTTATAATCATCCTGCTAAAGTGTGAGATGATGAGAATTAAAAAAAAAAAAATCCTTCCAAAGTAGTCATGTCATCATGCCACCAGACAATGACATCTTCAAGCCCTGGGGCACCTGGGAGGTATTAGCACGCCTCACCCTTACAGTTCCCAACACTGCAGCGAAGAGGCCAGGGCTCCAGCGGTCCTGGCACCCAGGACCCAAGTCCGTTTGCTGAGTTAATAAGGTTTTCTCTTTCTTAGCCAGATGGGAAACATGAAGCGTGTGCTTGGCATTTTCAGAAAAGTAGGGAAAGCCTTGTAATACTGATGGCCAAGTTACAGACACATGGTAACTAGGGCAGGTGATGGCAGGGCTTACAGAGTATTTCTGGGGCCTGGGACACTGAGAGGTGGGTGTAGCCCCCTCATTACCCAGGCTGCTTGTCTGGCCCATGGCGATGTGTGAGGCCTCTGCTGGGTGCTGGGAAGGCTGGGCCTGTGAGCTGGTCAAGTCTGAACTCTCACTGAGTTTAAAGTTAGATTAGTAGTGGGAAGATAGAGGGAAAATGATGGGTAAAAGATACATAGCTTGCTAGTCACCATATGCATGGTCCAATATGCTAAAATCCAGAATAGAGGGGTGAAGGCTACGGGCTTCCAGAAGGGACACAGGATATCATGGGCGGGAACTCAGGAAAAGCACCACGAGGGAGATTTGGGTAGGCGGGGTAGAGAAGACCTATCGTCACAGAGCCATACAGATGCAGGGCCACGAGTGGGACATCAACAGTGGGGTCCAGTTTGGCTAAAGCTGTGGAACAGAAGGAGAGAGGTGGGAAAGGCAAGAGAGGAGGCTGTGGTCTCCAGGTTAGTGTTTGCATTCTTATCAGCAAGCCTTAGGGAGCCCTGGAGCAATGGTTCTCCACCCTGACCATACCTTAGAACCACCTGGAGAGCTTTAAAGTTAACGAATGAAGGCCAGGTGCAGGCCACAGAGATTGCTCCTGGCCAGGTGCTGGACATGTATTTTTAGATTCCTCAGTTGATTCTAATGTGCAGTTAGGGCTGAGGCCAGAGTGTGAGAGAGCCTGAGAAAGGCCTGGCAGTGTGTGGATGGGCTGGGCAGGGTGGCAGCTGGGAGGCATCTGTAGCCGTCATTGGGGGGCGCGGCAGGACCAGCTGCTTAGCACCGGGCAGAGCAAAGAGCTGGAGGCAGGAGGTGCTGCAAGGTAAAACCCTGAGATCTGCCCACAGGCTGGGTGAAGGGCAGAAGGAATCAAAGCCAAGTTCAGGAAGAATGCTCTGGGGCAGGTTTCTGAACCTCAGCACCAGCCCCTTGCTGGGCCTGATCTTTCCTTGCTGTAGGGCCCTGTGTACTGCAGGATGTTTAGAAGCATCCCTGGCCTCTACCCGCTAGGTGCCAGCAGCACCCAGCTCTCCTTGTGACAACCGAAAACATATCCAAATTTTGCCAACATTGCCCTGGTTAAGAGCCACTGCTCTAAAGGAAGGTTCTTTCGGGATGGCTCTTTCGTAGGAAGAAGAAATGAATGTCATAGTAGGGAAACTAAAAGTAGAAAAGAGGGATTAGGAATTAGCTGAAGACATACATGCTGTACCTCAAACATGAGCTCTCGGGGGGAAGCCATGCTAGCAATAGCAACCCTGGTTCCCCCACAGGCAAAGTGATGTGCTTGGGAGATGATGGCCTCCTGAAGTACACACTACACGAATTTCTGCTCACAGCACAAGGGTTGTACGTTGCCTTGATGGTTTGCGTAGGTCATAATGTCTTTTTCTGGGCAAACAAATGAAAAAAAGAATCACATTCCCCTTTCTTAATATTGTTAGCCAAGGAATCATTGTCTATGTCAGAGGTATCTTGGATTTTTCATGGGAGCAAATAATGTGTTAAATCAGAGTAAACAGACCAGTGCTGCCATGGTGGCTCTGAGCTTGGTCCAGCACAGCCTACCCCTGTCCTGCCTTCTGGTGTCCTTTACTCTGTCCTTCTCAGATGGGAAGTTGGGGGCGCATAGGAGGTCAGCGACATCTAGTTTGCTCTACCACGTATCTGAATTTCTCAGTCTTTTTGGAAAGAAATTCTGCTTCTATTCAATCTGTTTTTTTTTTCCAAATAAAAGACAATCTATTGAGGCAGATTTTCTGGCCAGAATTTAAACATATCCAAAGGCCTCAATCATTATTCAGTATCATTAATCAGTATTGTTAGTATTTATTTCCCTCTAAGAAGAAATTATGTTTTGAGCTTTAATGGAAACTCATTTTGTTACAAATTTTCCAAATGTAAAAGTGGTGAGCTTTAACATACCACAGAATAGTATCAGAAAGTCTCCCTCTCATTCTCTCCGTAAAGCCTTGTTTTCTTCAGGTGTGTGGTAAATGTGGAGAACTGTTCAGATAGGTGTGAATGAACTCTATGAAAGAGCAGACTATCACCTGTTTGCCTCCACTCAAGGTAGCTGTGTGGACACATCTGCTTTTCTGAGGTAATGGTGGCTCTGCTGGAGCCTGGGAGTGGACAACTTTGGCCTTGGCTCAGGGAAGCACAACTTGTATGAAGGCTGACATGCAGGTGGTTCCCTTAGTTCTGTGGAGAACAGTGTCCCACAGCTAAAGCCCCAGCTTTGTTTTGGAAGGACATGGAATAAGTTAATTCTAGGAATGACACAGCAGTTTGGAAAGACTAAGAAAGATGACACTGTGCAGGCTCTCAGATGAGCCCATTACTTCACCCAACTTGCTTCCCCTAGCGACCTACTTTTCCTGGCATCCTCTTGGAGCTCAGCAGGCCTTGTTTTCTTCAGTGGGGCTGCTGCTCCCTTAAATCTTTCCAAATGGTGGTGTTTTCTGTTTTGCTGAGCCTGTAGCTATATGCCTGATTGTACAGCCTCAAAGTCCACTGGGGACTATGTTTCCAGCCCTGGTCTCATTTTTTAACAGCAGAGATTGTTATTTGCCCTTTTTTAAGGGCCTGGTGGTAGAAAGCTGCTATGCTTATTTAGCAATATCCTGAATTTTTCAAAACACTTCTTCCTGTGTAAAGACTGCTTTAAAAGCGACTGCCATCCCTTAAGTTAATGGACATTTAGGGAACACTTAGTTGAGGCGGGTGAGATTTATATGTGCTGCTTTAAAAAGCATTTTTGAAAATAAGAAATACAAGTACCCATATGTGCATGGAACATACCTGGGTCACACTTGTGGGTGCAGTGCACATATGTGTCATATCCAGACCTCATGTGCCCATGGACATATGCACAAAATTCATTTCTCATTCATCTACTCACTCACACATTTGTCAATCAACTACTATGGGAAAGATTTTGCTATAAGGATATAAAGAGCTATACAAATATTTTAATCTTTACTTTTAAATACCTATACTCTTATGTAGAGTATTTCCATAACCCAGAGTAAGAAATCACACACTTCACACTGACATAATTTCAGTGTGCACACATCCACCCAATTCTGAGAAAGATTTCATAGACAATAACCTTTCCTCCAATTATGTCCTTTCATCTAATCTTGTCTTTTGTTTCAGAACTGCTAAGTTGACTTTACAGCCCTCCTGAGTTTTGACAACACTTCTCTAGTAGAAACGGCCACAGTGACCAAGGAGTTAAAAGCCAGCTCCCATGCTCTGGGGAATTTCTGAAGGCCCTGCCCGCTTGGCTTCTTTTCACAGGTGACAGACACAATGTGGAGCGAAGGTCTTCCTCCCAGGCCAGGATGGCAGACAAAAAGGAATGTTCTGCCACAGACAGCCATCCACCTCAAGTCTTGCTGAATGGCCCTTAACACAAGTCTATTTTCAACACGCCCTGTCCTTGCCTTATGAGGTTCCCTTCCAATATGCCCAGTGGGAAGAAAGCACAAAAGAATATTGTGCCTCCACCCCAGCTCCTGCTCCCCTGAGCTGCCGTTTCAAATTCTCACTGCCCTGCTCACCATTTTAAATGTGGTGTATGTAACAGTGGTAAACTGTTGCTGGTACTCACTGGAATGCTCCCTAAGTGAACTCCCGTCTGAGAGCTGCTTTATTTTCAAAGATGCACACAGAAGAACTATCACAAAGCCCATACTTTCAACTCATCACAGATTCTAGTTGAGGACCTAGTTTGGTGCCAGGAAATGTGCTACAGAGTGTAAGGATACTGATACTCTAAATTTAGGATGTGGTCCTTTTCCATGAGAGCATATTGTTAGGGAGATAACAAAACTAAGATACACTAAAATTAGGGACTAACTCAAACTGTTTTCTCTGGAATGTACCCCCGAGGGAAACCACAGTTAAGGAAGCATTACAAGCAGGAACATTTTATGAAGACAGCCTCTCTTATTATTGTTTGATTTTTAATCTAGAAAATCTCTGAGGGCTCTTCTAGAGATAAAGGCTAGAATTCCATGTGTGCCCATTACAGGGAACCAGGGAGAGTGATCTCTCCTTCCTTGTAATCCCTGATGGCATCTCCCCCACTGTGAGTCTTTTCCTTTTGAGACCTTCTCTGTGCTAGTGAGACTCACCTTTGGACCAGCTATTTTGATTTACTCACCCTCCAATCAGTCACTTGTATTCAGTGCCAGACTTGAAACTTGTCAGATCAGAGGCCCCCAGCAAATCTCCTATTCATTACTTAGTGCTCCTAAAGCAGTGGTTCCTATTCTTTTTAGATGATGCTCCCTCCTTGAGAAGTTAATAAAAGCTCTGGCTGTCCCCTTAAGAAACAGAAACTCACATGCTGCACACAATTTTTCCACATCCCCAGAAGCCCAACTCCACAGCCCCATCCAGGAACCCTGACTGGATGTCCGCCTGCCTACCACATCGAACATCCTGCCTCCCCTCTGCACTTTTCTTTCACGGACTCCCCACCTGGCTTCTCTGCAGAGTGCCCCTTCTGGCCCCTTCTTCCTGCACTTTCTAACCTAGGCCCACTGACCTCCATCCTTGCAGCTCCATCTGGATGATCACCTCCTTGGTGAGCCCTCACCCATCTTGTATTTCTGCTGACTGGAATAGTTCCATACCCGCTGATGTAATCTGCAGGGATCACTAACTCAGAATGCCCCTTATTAAATTCATCACTTTATCCTCTTGCCCCCAAAGTGGATCCTTTCCCCAAAGTTTTATTTCTTTCAACAGCACCACTATTTCTCTATTCCTTCAGGTGAACTCTGGGGCCTGTAGCTCTTACACATTATCATCCTAAACAGGTTCTAAACTGTGTAGTGCTGAGACTCTGCATGGAATCACATTTGGCTCAACCCACTTCCTCATCTCTGCATCTCATCTATTTCCTTGTACTGTAGCTTTTGCCTTTAAAATGTCTACTGAATTTGGGTGGTTCTTCTCATGGCATCACCCAGTCCAGCGCCAAGTTACCCCACATCAGGAGCATGGTGGTGGCTTCTGGTCGTCTCCCCTTCCTTGGCCTCCTCTCACTCAGCTCTTTCTGCAGATCTTTGCCATTCTCATCTCCCTCAAGCACCATCTTCACAAAGTGACTTTCTGCATAAGAATCTAAGATGGCTCATTCTGCCCACTGACTAGCAAGCATGGCCGGGGCCTGACCTCAGACCTGGCCCATGTCCATCCCAGGTTACTTTTCTCTGTGCCAGGTCCAAAGTGTGTGTGGTGGGCTCAGAACCTGGATCTCACTATGCAGCCTTAAAAGTTACTTAATCTCTGGTGCCTCAATTTTCCTATCTGTAAAATGGGCAAATAAGACTACTTACCTTGTTTTCATTCTATTAATATTATTTGCTATCATTATTAATATTAATAAAGCACACATTGTATATCTGCCATCCTTGCATACATCATACTCACTTCCATGCAACCTCCTGTTGTTCTCTTCTCTTGTGAATTGACAACTGGAATGGCTTCCCTTCTCTTTTCTGCTTAGATATATTCCACTTTGATTTCAAAATCCACCTCACAATGCCCTTGTCATTCAACAAACATTTACTGTGTTATCTCCCACATACCAGGTATAGTGAGAGGTTCTCAACATACACTCCAAGTGAGTGAAATAAGGTTTTGCATCATCTTGTCAGAGGTCGGACATATGAGTATAGCAGCAGTGACAGAAGACACTCAGATGAAATGGAAGCAGAGACAGGATGGCTGACCTAGCCCAGAGGCTGCTGCAGGAGGTGAGCACTGAGCTGATGGCTGGGGGTAGCAGCAGGCAGAATGGGAGGGGGTACTCAAGGCAGTGGTAGCAACTGTGTAAGTATGAGGATAATATGCAGGGACTGAGGAGGGACAGTATTCTGTAAGCCAAAGTAGAAGGACCAGGTGGGGTGGGGTTGAAAGTATGACTGGAAAGTCAGGCAAGGATAGTCCATGTGGGTCTTGGTGACACAAGGACGTTACTGAGAAGCCAGGGATTGTTTTAAGTTGGGCAGAGACACACCCAGAATTCCCTTTTCTACCATGTTTACTCATTCTCAGGACACAGTTGCTATGCACACACATGGCAGTCTAGGGCTGGATCCAGGTGGCTGCCCTCCCTGGGACATCTTTCAGAGCAGAAGAGTGATGATTCGAGGGGCTAAGAGCATAGCAACAAGTGATGGAAGAAGAGCCACTGTCAGTCTTTATAAAATGTAGAACTTCAGATGAATAGCTTAAAAATCAGGAATGAATGACTTGCCATTGTTTTCTCAGTCAAACCCCATCATGTGCAGTGTTGTTTCAAGGGTAATACTAGACATAATTTGATGATAGATATGATAGGTTTTAATTCAGTCGGCTTGGTCATGAAGCTGTTGCATGCATTATAAACTGGTAAAAATTTATGACTAGGGGGCAAGGGACAGACTCTGCATACTCTTGAGGGGGTAGGATCACATTTAGTCATTCCCTTAAACACTCAGCCAGCTCCTGACACTTTCAGTCAATTCTCTAAAACTAGGACCATTGCAGCCCTCCAAGAGGAGTGGAAGGAGAGGTGGACATGCAGGGTGTGCTGAGGAAAATGTGTTGGCCCCTCTGCTCCATGCAGAGACATGCTGGGCAGTGGGAGTCCACCAGACAGATTCTGGAAGGTGCCCAGGAAAAGGAGGAGGGATTAGGCTTTGCTCCAAACCTCCAGCCTCCAGTGGCCTTCCCAAAACCCGCTCCTCGTCCAAGGCTTGCAAGGAAGGCCTAAATCAAGATGAAGTTAAGCTGACTGCAGTAGTACTCAATGAACATTCTGTTACTAATTTAACTCCTTGGAGTGACTCAGAGTTTGCCTTCATTTAAAAAAATAATTAAGACCTGACTAGTGAAACGACACATTTGTCAAAGGGATGTCAGTCAAAGACATCTTCCTTAAAATAAAATTGTTTTAAATATGGAACTTAACCTGATCCTTAATAGAAACCAATATTGTAAGGCAGGTTTATATTAAAATCGGGTCTATTTTCCCACTGTACAGCATCTTGTACATATCGTGATCTAATTTACTTTAAAAATATACATAAGGTTGACATAAAATAAACATAAGATCATCTGTGACTTCGGGTGAACAAATGGGGAGCACAGAGCTGCTCTGCAGTGAGAACACAAGATCAGGTGGTCACTGGGCAAAGCCCGTGGGGACACAGAATGCCCTGGGGGCAGGCGCCCTCCCAGAGAAGTTGCTGCTTAGGATAGGAGCTGCTGGGATGCAAGGCTGATATGCTTATATGTTTGCATTTCCTCAAATTCAGTCTGTGATGTGGGACTAGAGGCTTGGCCCCTCTGCCTAAATGAACCCAGGACCGAAGGCCATGGAGCACAGGGATGGGGAGAAGAGGGCAAAATAACCAGACTTCCTTAATTTCCTTAAAACCATGCCTGCCTTTTCCCTCAAATGTGGGTCTTAAATGTGATACAATGGATTCAGTGCCTAAGAGAGATTTTCAGCAGTTGAGTGCATTCTTTCCCAGGGCCCCAGAGCAGCTCAGCTCACCTCATCCACTGTCCATCGGGCCACCTCGCCTGCCTGGATGTCAGCTACACCTGGAAGCAGCTTGCAGTGCTGCTCCCTGCCGAGCGGAAGGTCTCGGAAAGGGTGGGCTGACAAGGATGACATGAAGACCGACTGGTGCAGAGCGTGCTGTGTCTGCTCAGCGGCGTATTCTGAAAGAGAGGCAGGGGAGGGAAGCACCGACTTCATGAATCAGTGAGCATCATCTAGGTCAGCCCATCATTACAGAGGTCCAGAGTCAGGTTAGGTAAAGTGCAGACACAGTGGAAACCCTGGTCTTCTGGTCACACATCATCATTGCTAGGAGTCTCTGAGTACAACCAATACCATTGTTCTGTTTCAAAACAATGGTTATGAAAACTGGCTGTTACATAAGGCCCTGAAGACTGTGGCTATTTGCTAAGCAAATTTGAATAATCTCTACAACACGCTATTTGATGCCAAAGAAGAGCGATTTTATCACTGTCCTGGCTTCTCTCTCCCTAAATCAGGAGTCAGAGGAAGCACAGAGAGAGCCTCGCTGAATGGAGCTATTAAGTGAATGGGCACATAGAACCACTTGGGATGTGCATGTACACAGAGAATGATTTCATCCTGTAAGCCACTTCACACATCTCCGAAGGAATAGGCCCAGGTCCACATCTGGCCTCACAGGTCCCCTGGGGGACACTAAACGTGGAATGCAGCACAGGGTCCCCATGAGAACCTGGGAGGCAGCTGTTGCTATTGCTCCCAGCAAGCCCCAATGACCTCACTGGGACTTATGGAAAGCAGCCACAGCTGAGATGTGACTGCCCTGGCACAGGCACTCTTCAATGGGTGCTCTCTTTCTGGAGCAAAAGCTGTGAATGTGCTGCGGTTTGATGGCAGGAAGAACAATGGCTGCTGCCTGCCCAAGGCTGGCTACTGTCACGGAGGAGTAAGACTTTCCTTTCACCGCATACTTCTCCCCAGCCCTTCTGAACTAGTTTTCCACCTTCAGGAGTGACATCACTTTTATGTTATATCCAACATTTAGGTGGAGCCATGGATCTCAATTCCCTTATTATTTTGCTTTGAAAGTTCAAATGTGTAAGAAGCAAAAACATTATAGCGATTTTAGAGAAAACTCATGCCTTTATAACATCTTTTGAGATGCTTTCAACGCATTAACAAAATAAAATTGTTGATATTTTAAAAAGACTTTGAAGAGAAAGACCACAAAAGGAAACATTTTAAGCCTTCTAAAATGTCTGATCTTTCCTAATGCAAATGGCAGTTTAAGTAAGCAGTAGTCACATAATTTAAAGTCTATTATGATGATTTGTTTCAAGAAGAAGCCTGAAAAGCTGTTATGCAAATATTTCCACATCAATTAATTACTGTTTTTAGTAGGTGAAGCTAACCTGCACTTTGCATGGTCACCTAGTCACATACCCGATAGTAATCAGAGAGGTTCTAAACTGTGAAGGAGCTCGTCCATTGCTGCCCTGGTTGCTCAGCACAGATGTCGTGCTATTTACCAAAGCCTGCTGTCTACACAGATAGAGACAGCAAATTGTGGCCTTCTCACACATTCTTATGCTCCAGTTGCAAGCAACAGAAAATTCGTCTCTAAATGCTGATTGTCTAACATTGACCTTTTTAGTATGTAAATAGGTTATCTCCCTCCCTGTACTTTAGCCCCACAGTACAAGGCTGTAGGTTCTGAACGGAAACTTCATGTTTTCTTAGAAAAGCCAGTATGTTTACAAATGTGAATGTTCTCTAATGAAGTTGTCAGTCTGGACAAAGAGTATGTACAAAACAAGCCCTGGAAATCCAGGGTGGGAGCCTCACAGAGTAAGTCTGAGGCCTTTCTTGGGAAACCAAGAGTTAAAGCTCTGTACTCCTAGGGATTAAGACCTGAGCCAAAGCTGGGCTTTATTCTGGAAAAGAATCACTGCATCAATCAGTTGTTTTTCCTGAAATAGCATGGACTTAAAAGAAAAAAATATATATACACATCTCTAATCCATGCCCTGGTAAATCAATTTTGTATTGTTTCCAAAATGTACAAGACTCTGAAAAGACAGAATTAATGAATCTTGTGTTGTGGAGGTACTGAGGTGTCAAGTAATACTCATCAGATTCCTGTAATTCAAAAATAAACACTGAAGGTATGTAAAAAACCATTGTGCTTTCAGCAAAAAAATTTTCTGCACCATAAATTTGGAAGCAAATTGCCTTGGCTGCTGAGGCTTCCATTTGGAAATAAACCTAAGGTGTGGTTGCCAGACCCAAACAGCACTGAGGTTCCTGAGTCCACTGCTTCTCACAGTTCTGGGCTCTGAAGACCGGGGACTTCTGTTAGTACACGTAGCAAGATGACCCTTAGGTTACAACTAAAGTTGGGAGCGCTGGCTTTTTGCTGCACTCTTAAACTCAGGCTGGCCCTATGTTCATTTATGGCTTTTGAATGCTGTTAACTGTGTCCTTATTAAATTAAACTATCAGTTTGCATGGAGGTGAAATCTAGAGTTCTGAAAGGCTAAAGAGAACCTAGTGGGGCAGAGGCCCTTTACGCCATGGGCAGTGGGGAAAGGTCTGCAATCACCTGCTAGGTCGCAGATCCCAACCTGGTGTCAATTCCTCAGGTGTATTAAGTGCTTGCATCTGTTTATCTACAACCTCAGGTTTTGGGGAATCCTTGCCAGCACGAGTTACATGCTGAATATGAAAACCATTTTTATTATCATCAATTTTACTATATCAATTTTACCCTATGAGACGAAAGCCTGAAAGTTGAGTTTTCCTGCTTAAGAGACTTGAGTTAATCTGGAGAGAGTCCCTGGGTAGGGAGTCTGAATAACCCATCTGCCATCTCTAAGACACAACTGGAGATGCCAATACTGACCAGCAGAACTGATGGGAGGGGGAAGGAGAATGTGCATAACGACTTGCTCACTGTGGTCCCAGCTTATTGTAACCACTTGCTAAATGGTAGGTGCTACTCTAAACTCGAACTAAACTCCTAGAGGTTCAATGAAGGGAAGTTGCATAATTAGAAATTAACACAGTGCAAGACTAATTTTCCAGTAGCAACAAAAGACAGGGAATGCATTTTGGAGTGTTTCAGGGTGGCTGTTGTGCCTTTTTGCATCATTCGCCAGGTCTAATTTCTTCCAAAGCTGATGGTTTGGGGTGGAATCTTTGGGTCTAACTGAAAGGATGCTAAGACAGGCTTGCCTCAGAGGGCTGTGGCAGCAGGGGAATGGGGAGGTCGACACCAGCTTGCCTGGTTTTGAATCCTGGTCCCCACATAGTTGCTAAGTGACCTTGGATGAGATACCTAACTTCTATGTTTCTAGCTTTTTCATCTTTAAAGTGGGGTAAGAACAGTACTATACATTAATGAGTTGAGGGGATTCGAATAGCTCCTGGTGTTCAATCCATGTTAGATATTACATTACTGTTATAAGATGTAAAGATATTTTAAGTTGTAACTATAGTGAATATGGGGACATAAAAATTTCCAAAGCCAGTGGGGCTAGATTGGCTTAAAACGTATGAAAGTTGAAATTTTGACTGAAACTCTAGATCTTCAGGGCAACGTTTAGATTTCAGACCCATGTAGTCCTAAAATGCCCATGCAGTGGTCATCAAAATCATTTTGCAGAAGTCCCTGAGGAAGAGAACAAGAGTTATTTCAACAGGGTTCTGCCAGTGCAGGGTGGGGCATCTGTTTCTCAGGCAGTCAGCCTGCCAGCTTTGAAATTTGGTAGCTCTTGACAGACTTTTAAAATGTGGGGTGATTTGCATTATTTTAAATTCTGTGCATAAAATTAGACTTTTGAAAATATCCACTTGAAACTTTGCATACATTTTAATCAAATGTGAACACACTGATTTTAACTTCTTTGCCAAGCCAGCATAGCTCATGTCACATTTGATCTTACTAAATAGTTGTTAATAAATTAAAGAGCATAAGCCTGTGATGAAGAAGTATATTGGCCTCAGAAACCCTTCTCATGAAATCAAAAGGACCACATTATTCTATCTTGGGGCAGTTTGAATAAATAGAAGCTTCTAGATTAGAAAAAGATGTCTACTATGAGCAGAGGGCAGAAAAGGTCTTCCTAACTAGGTAACTTCTGTACTCCATCCACAAGGCCCAACATCCTAGCCCTGTGTCCACCTAACACAGCAGAGGAATACAGGATGCTTCTTAGCTATGCTGCCTCACTGCAGCAATGTTTCCTACCCAGCTTTGTTCTGTTCTTTCATTTGGGACATGTTTCTGTCTCCCTATTTTGGCTGCCTCCCTGTGTTTGTTTCTATGTATTAAGTAGAGCAGCTATGTCTGACCCTACAGAGCAGGATTTGCTTTAGCAGATCTCTGGCACCTGCCCAGTTTTGGTGTGGCATTCCCAGAGATGGCCAGTTGGTGCTCCACTCAGTCTGAAGTGGGACCTCCTGGGAGGGGCCAAGTTCAGCTAAAGCCTGTACCCTGCCCAGGGCCACTTGGCATGAGCCATAAAACAATCTGTAGATGCTGGGCTTAAAGGTGGCTGGGCTTAGAGGTGGCTTCAGAGGCCAAGCCGCAAACTGAGGCTGGCTGGCTGCTAGTGCCAGACTTGAGGCTGCTCAGCAAGAGGTACAGGGCATGCTGAGGCCAGATGCTGCTTGTTTGGGTTTTGTGAACCTTTGAGAGATTTTAGGAAAGTCTGCAGCATGAGCCAAGACATGCAGTTTGTATGGAAAAGCCACTGGAAGCAACTTGGGTGGGCTCACAAATTAGGGAGAGTGGGATCTCACGGAATCATCAGTGTGGGATGACCATTGTTAGCCAGGCTGATGGAGACTCAGATATGGTGGCCACCTGTGTCTGCACACTGGGTTGGGGGAGAGATCAACAAAGAAACAAGGGATTCTGCCAGCATTTCTGAATGGGAGGAAGCTGCCTTCGCCTGAAGCCAGATAACTCAGTCCCTCCCTGTATGTCCCTGATGCTTTTCAAGCTGCTGCCCCAGCAATGGAGCTCAGAGCAAGTGAGTCTGTCAATGAGTAAGTCCATGAGCAGACCTCTTAAGAGGAGTTCCACTCTCTGTCTCAGTCAGCCACAATCTCCACTAGTTTTCACAGCCAGTCATTATGGGCACTTCTCTTCCAGGCACTGGAACCTTCACTCCTCCAGGGGGACTTCTGTAGCCGAGCTATCCTTCCTGATTATCAACTGCTACATGCAGGTTGAAAAGCACCACTCCCCATAGGCAGTGTCTGCCCCTCCTACCAGTCTTGAGGTAGCTTCTTCTGTATATTCTTAGTTATAGGTCTTCTGTTTAGCTAGACTTCAGGTGATTCTCAATAATGGTTGTTCTGCAGTTTAGTTGTGATTCTGATGTGGTTGTGAGAAAAGGCTAACACAGCATTCCCCTACTCCTCTATTTTGACCAGAGTGTCAATAATTTTAAAATCTTGAAATGATATTTTAGATATATTGTATTAAGTAAATTGTCATTAAAATGATCTTACCTATTTCTTTTTATTATTTTAAATGTGGCTACTAGAAAGTTTCATGCTCTATATGTGGCTAGTGTTGTCTTTCTATTGGGCAGTATATTCTGGGAGAGTGCTGGGCCATGGCCTCTCTCAAGATCTGCCCTAGGTGTGGGAAGGGCCTAGATGGCTGGAGGGAATCAACATGACTCTTGCTGAATAATGATTATGTGGTTCCAGTGGCCTACATTCTACCCATCTCTGACAACTACAAGTGTGAGAGAAGACAGGAAGACCTGAGGCTACAGACAGGCCACCATGATGGGTGAGTCTAGCTGGAGACAGGATACCTGAACTCTTGCCTTGGTGCTACAATCTATTAGCTGTGAGAGCTGAGAAGTCTATTTGTCTATAAATGTCTGCTGAGCGGATGAATAAATGACCAACCCAATGAATGCATGTATCAGGAAAGTAGAAACCACCTTTGTTGACTATGAAAGCAGAGAATGACTTTCAGAATTAGGTTGGGAGCCAATCAGATTTAGAGCCACTTTCTCTAAAAGTGTTGTTTCACATGCTTAAATCATTAAATCCTAAAAGGGTTTACCTAATGGCTCTCCTTACCAGAGCATGGGTACTGTGGGGAGAGTTAGGGAACAAGAGCTTTGAAGTTTCTAGACTCCCTGTTGCCATTTTCCAAGCAACCCTCTTCAATCATCATGGAAAAGCCCAGCCTCCTTTGAGGTCCCACCTTCTGAGCTTTACAATTCATTACCTCTTCTCAGGTATTGGCCTTCCCTTCTTAGTCATGCTCCCTCATTCAGTGAAAGGTCAATGGCTCAGTTCATGGTGCTCATCCACTCTAAGCCTGCCTTCACTCCAGGAGATGTGCCTGCCTTAGGCACCTTTCCCTTCAGGTCTCCTCCTGCCTGCTCCTCACAGTTAATCTTTGAAGACTGGGAAGCACCACTCCCCATATGTAGTATCTGGTGTCAGAGCCTGCTGCTGGTCTTCCTTCCTGCTAGAGAAGCCTCTCCTCATAGTCTCTACTCAGCGGGCACCCAATCTGTATCCAGCACCCCGTGCTAGACACTGTGGAGTCTTCCATTTCTCCTCCTGCACATCTCTGTCTCTCTTCTCTGACCCTTCCCCAGGAACTTAAGCCTGCTTTCTCTCTCCTTCAGGGGCTTCCTGCATCTCCTCTGGTCCTCAGGGTGTGTCTCTCCACCCACCCCATGTCTGCTGACCTGTGAGACACAGCCTTCCTGGCTTCCCTTGTCTTGCTGCCTCCACAATAATGCTTTCTAATGGCCTAACTGCCAAATATACAGGATACTGTAAATCTAGTACTGTCATCGAGTAACCAGGGGAAGTAGCAAATGATACTCATGCCCTAGAGTGGGACTTAGCTTCCTGCTCTGCCAAGGGGTTTAGGCACCATTTTTATTCCTGAGGGCAGAGTTTTAATTCCTTCTTTTGATTCTATTTCAGCAAATACCCTTTTAAGGGATCTCCAGTCCCAGGTGTCTATCCATCAGGTTCACAGGCCCAGAGGCTCAGGGTTCTCTGGCACAAAGGCCTCATCACTGTTCACAGCCCTTTCCTGGCCCATCAGAGAGTGAGTCTTGCCTCCTCAGAGTGGCTCCTGTAGACCCCCACTGCTTGCTATCCTATATTGAAATTGTCCACTTTGTAGTCTCTATTAGTGGAGCATAAATTCAAAGGTAATCGTTTTCAATTTATCCTCATATCCCTTTTGGATAGCACAGACCTGACACATGGTACAACACTGTATAAGGTGCCTAATACCTGATATGACTGTTGAGCCATCTGAGGAATTCTACTGCACAGATGAATAATGCAGGAACAAATGCTAACTTAGTCTGTGCCAGTGAAAACAATGAGTTTCCATCCTGTGGGCTCTCGTTTTCCAAATATACTCATTACTGAAAAGGCTGGAAATTATTTCTGATATGGAATCTAACTAACTCGTTTTGATATTTAAGAAGCAGATATCCCCTGGTTTCGCTTTAACAAAAATACAGAAAACCCCATATTAACTTTTGATACATTAGCCATCCAATAAAACAGAGTGAAGAATATTTTTTGATGGCTAAAGGGTAACCTTTTAGTTTAATATCTGCTTCACACAGTGTGAGACATTAATTAACTTCTTTTGAATACTACAACCAATCACCCAGTATTTTTTTTTTATCTTCTGCAAGACTGTTTTTCTTCATTTGCAAAAGTGAGAGCACAATTGAATGAACACTAGAACCAACCTGATCAAGGACTAGAGTCACTCTTCTCAAAGTGGGCAGTCCCTCTCTGGTTACTTCCTATCCTGACCCTTCACAGGCAGTTATAGGAAGAATGAGCCATATTCGGGTTGACAGTCACAAATTGAAAGGCCCTACTTTATAGATGTGTGAATGTGCTACAAACGAAAGCACTACTGTGCATGAAGAAACAGTTTAATGCTATGTTAGTTCCAGCAGTGGATGGGGTACTGGATTGGAAGGAACGCTATATCCTTGGGGCAAATGGATTTTGAAACACAACCTTTTGAGTTCTGGGCAGTGTGTGGGCACCCAGTGCAACTAGTATAGAAGCCCAGGCAGGTCTGCATGCCAGTCTCTTAACTAACTCAGCCATTTCTCAGCTCCAATAACATAGGGGCTAGAAGCGGCAGATGAACTAATACGTTATAACCACTAAAATCTTACACAGATTACCTCGGGGGTTGGGGGGAGACACCGTATGTTATTTATCTTCACACCCCCAGTCTCCATCTAGCATACTAGCATAGCACCATGTACATAAGAGGTGCTCACTAGCTGGTTGTTCACAAATAGCAGGGCACAAGGATGTATCCCTCCTGAAGATGGTAGGCCTGAAGCTCCCCCTATGCATGTGCCACAAGGACTTTGTCTCTTTTTTCTCTGTACTGCCCTCCTCTCAGCCACTGGACACATTATTTGGGCAAGGAGTCCATGAGTACTCAACATGATCAGAGTAATCCCCAAGAGTCCACAGTTTCCAAGGCTCACAGTGAGGCATGGCTAGTCCAGGGCACAGAACTGTGCCTGCCAGCCAGGAGCATCCAATCATGATGACAAAATAGCACAAAAAGGAATAAATCTAATGGCTGCAAGTACCACCAGGGACTTGAGAGAGCTCTGCCAGCACCAGTCCATATATGGAACTAGCTGGGAACCAAGAGGATGAACATTTCCTGGGTATTTCTCACTGTTTATTTTATTTACTCCCCATGACTTCAGGAGGAGAGGTGCTATCAGTCCTCTTTTACAGATAATGCAGTGGTCTCAGAGACACTAAGAGACTTGGTAAGTTACTCAGCCGGCAAGGGCAGGGCTGGAGGCTGACCCCAGAGGTCACCACATTGGGGAACTCCTTTCCTCCAATACTTCAAGAGTGAGTTCTTTCCATCCCTGCCTCTACGTTTCTGTTTAAAGGGTTAGAGGCAGAATGACACATGAGAGTATGGGGTGTGTGTGTCTCAATCATTCCAGGAAAGCCAGAGTTACCCCTTCTCTCCTGATAAGTAAAGCCTCTACACTGCAATACTAAGAATGCTCTATCTCCAGACAGGTCTTGTCAGCTTTATTGCAAAACAAACAAACAAACAAACAAACAAACAAACAAACATGCTTCCAGTGATTCTACCTGGGACCCATGTAAACCTGATCAAAGAAACACTTCAAATTCTGGAAAGGACAGGGGTCTTCCTGTGTTTGGCCTGGCAGGAGGAAAACACAGCAGTCCCCAGGTGTGCTAGCAGGGGGCCTGGGAACACAGTGCTGCTGCTCATCCCTTCTTGTTTCTGGCACAGAAAGCTGTCTCCTTCCTTGGCAAGGAGCTCGGCACAGACGCTCACTCTGACTCAATGCCAAGGTCTCCCCTCACAGAGGTGCTGATGTGTTCACAGAAGTAGAGAAATCAGTCTATACTGTGGGATGCTATGAGGTCCAAGTGACTGATTTATGTGTCCTGGGAGCCAGCCTGTTTTGACAGGCTTCTGCACTCCATCCGCCTTACAGAGAAGCTGTTTGCATTTGAAAGTGGTCCTGCAGGAACTCTTTCGACACAGGAAAGCCCTGAAGGCCATGTGGGTTCTATTTTGAAGGTGCCTTCCCTCACACTCTGAGAGGAAGGACTTAGTGGAAGCTAGGCTGCCCTCATAAATTAAAACTGAGAAAACTAAAGTCCATGAAAAACTGTTAGAACTGATAAATGAATTCACTAAAGTAGCAGGACACAAATTAGTATTCAGAAATCAGTTGCATTTTTATAAAATAATGAACTACCAGAAAGGGAAATTAAGAAAATGATCCCATTTACAATTGCATCAAAAATAAAATAAAATAAAATACCTAGGAATAAATTTAGCCTGGATGGTAAAAGAACTGTACTCAGAAAATTATTAAGACACTGAAGAAAGAAACTGAAGAAGATACAAATGGAAATATATACCATGCTCATGGATAGGAAGAATTAACATCATTAAAATTTCAATACTACCCAAAGCAATTTAATATATACCATGCTCATGGATAGGAAGAATTAACATCATTAAAATTTCAATACTACCCAAAGCAATTTAATATATACCATGCTCATGGATAGGAAGAATTAACATCATTAAAATTTCAGTATTACCCAAAGCAATTTATAGATTCAATGCAATTCTCATCAAAATACCAATGACATTTTTCACACAACTAAAACAAAAAATCTTAAAATTTAGAGGGAAACACAAGAGAGCCAAATAGCCATAGCAATCTTGAGAAAGAAGAACAAAGTTGGAGATACCACTCTACCTGATTTCAAACTATACTACAAGGTTATAGTAACCAAAACAGCATGATAATGGCATAAACACAGACACAGATCAATAGAACGGAATAGAGAGCCCACATATAAACCCACACATATATGCTTATTAAATTTTTGACAAAGGAGGAAAGACTATACAATGGGGTAAAGATAGTCTGGTCAATAAATGCTGCTGGTAATACTGGACAGATATGTGTAAAAATAAAACTGGATCACCTCTTTAAACCAGTTACAAGAATAAACTCAAAATGAATTAAAAATTTAAATGTAAGATCTAAAACCATAAAACTCTTAGAAGAAAACATATGTAGCAAACTGTCTGGCATTGTTCTTAATAATATTTTTTTCTGTTACATCTCGAGCAAGGGAAACAAAAGAAAAAATTAACAGATAGGACTACATTAAACTAAAAACTTTTTGCTTAGCAAAGGAAACCATCAACAAAATGAAAAGACAACCTACTGAATGACAGAAGATAGTCACCAATATACATCCGATCATAGGTTAATACCCAAAATTTGTAAAGAACTCATATCACTCTACACCAAAAGAAATAAACGATCCAATTAAAAAATGGGCAGAGGACCTGAACATGGATTTCTCCAAAGAGTACATACAGTTAGCCCACAGACATATGAGAAGATGCTCAATGTCACTAATCATCAGAGAAATGTAAATCAAAACTACAACAAAGATCACCTCACAGCTGTCAGAATGGCTATCATCAATAAACCAACAAACAACAAATGCTGGTGAGGATATGGAGAAAAGGGAACCCTTGTGCTCTGTTGGTGGGATTGCAAATTCGTACAGCCAATGTGGAAAACAGCATGGAGATTCCTCAAAAAGTTAAAAATAGAACTATCTTATGACCCAACAATTCTACTTCTGGGTATTTATCTGAAATGTAAAACACTAATTTCAAAGAATATATGCATCACTGTGTTCACTGTAGCATTATTTACAATAGCCGAGATATGGGAGCAACCTAAATGTTCATCAATAGATGAATGAATAAAGAAGTGGTGCATATATACAATGGAATATTACTCGGCTATAAAAAAGAATGAAATTTTGCCATCTTCAAGAACATTGATGGACTAGAGTCTATTATGCTAAGTGAAATAAGTCAGACAGAGAAAAAGAAATACAATATGATTTCACTTTTATGTGGAATTAAAAAAAAACAAAATAAATGAACAAACAAAATAGAAACAAACTTATAGATACAAAGAAACTGATGGCTGCCAGATGGGAGGAAGTTGGGGGGCTGGGTGAAAAAGGTGAAGGGATTAAGAAGTATAAATTGGCACTTAAAAAAAAAGCCAAGAAAAAAAGTAAAGCATAGGGAATACAGTTAATAACATTGTAATAAATATGTAAGGTGCAAAGTGGGTATTAGACTTATTGAGGGGATCACTTCATAAGGTAAATAAATGTTTAACCATCCTGCTGTATACCTGAAACTAATATAATATTGAATGCCAACCGTAATTGAAAAAAAGTAAAAATTAAAATAAAAAGATTTAGAACCTTTACTTAGGTGTTTATCATATCATTTACTTGTGATCTTTTCTTTTGTTGAAAACACTAAATTATACCAATATTTAAGAACATTAACTTGTTTTGGAGCTAGATAAATATACAATGACTTCATACTCCTTGTTACATGATTCAAGTCTTATCAGAAATTGAGTTCTAAGCCTACAAAAGCTATTCTGTTCAGTCATCTATTTTCTCTACTAAAAGAAATATCACTTGATGCCAATATGCACAGACAATATATCAGACCTTACCCAATTATTATCATTAGAAAAAAAACAGAAAGCTTTTATTGTTCTCAGGTCGTGTGTGTGTGTGTTGTGTGTACATTAAAAAAAAAAAAAATAGGAAAGGGATTTAAAAAAACCCTCCAAACTTTTAAATGGCAGGAACATGTACCTTTCACAAATTAAAAACAAATTACTAAGTAGAGAGATAATGAAGGAATCAGATCAGCCACTACACTTTGCATTTCAACCTACTTTTAAAAACTGGTAGTTTAGTCAATGGAAGCATCAACTCACACCTCAGCAAAACCCATGAAGCCCTACAGGCCACCCACTCCCACTGCACCTTGTTCCTGGCTCCCACCACCCTGCCCTTTTCACATTTTTTTGACATGCCCCTTGATAGCTCGCCTTGAGTAATCTAGTCTCTTCTTTTAGCCAGTGGGTTTTCTGAAGTGTGTAGAGCTGATTTTTCAGATCCCTGAGCTGTGGACACAGTCAGAGGTTGTTTCTTGATGATATGTTAGCACAGGAGCCAGGAACATTTGCTTAGTCTCTTTCACCTGAAATTCTCATCCTTCACTTAGAATTCCGTGGTGAAGCACACAACTAGATAAACCACCAAAAGAATCATTCAGGAACCCAAGTTGCACAGAGTCTACCATATATCATGGAAAATGCCCAGCACATAGCCAATCAGCATGCATTTAGAAAATACAGACTGAAAAATATGCTCTTTGTAGTTTTAAAAACTAACCAGGTTAATTAAAACTTAATTAAGAATTAAGTTTATGATCCTATCATATTTACAGTATACATCTGATTCAAATGCCAATTTTATACATTCGTGATACCTTGCTAAAATGACAGTCTAATCTCCATTTTTAAAAGTAAAAAAAGACTGTATCAAAGCTGTAACATTTATAACATGTATGTGTAGAAGGGTAGGAATGTAGAGGCATAAAAGATAGTGTAATTTAGTCTAGAATTAATTGACTATTGTTTCCCATTTATGTGAATACATCAAAAGGTGCAACATTTAAAATACTTTTTATGAGCATTAGTACATGTAACTACTAAATTATTATTTCTAGGTAACTTCTAACCACTTCAAACCTATTATGCCAGAAATTTGAGTAACAACTAAGGAGCAACTGAGGAAATGGGCTGAAGGCTGCATCACCTCAGCAGAAAGATGAGAATTTCCTTGGATCTTTGGCTTCTGCACATGGATACTAATATGAAAAATATATGGGACTTTGTTATGGGAGCCTTAAGTTTCTCACGTCGAGAAGAAACATAGTCTGTTAAAAAGTGAGGCCTTCATTTCCAACATGAAGGGAACATCTTCCTTGTAAAGACATGGTAAGCCTTTCTCATGTAAATGATACTTGTATATAAAACCCTGCCTTATACCTCTGTTGAAAATAACTGCATTTGGAATCAGTAATTTCCTCTAAAAGCCTACTTTCCACCTGAAGATATTGTGGAAATGGTGTCACTAAAATGAGGTTATTTTTTAAGAATCAAATGCTTAAGGATTATTTGGTCACAAGATAACTGAATCACTGTTAATAAATTAGAGAAGTAAGGTGGTAATGACACCTAGAACAACAACAAAACCCTATTCGTAATTATCATCTAAAAAAAGCAAGCTGCTAATGTTTGTGCATTTGTGTGTGTGGGTGGGGATTTAAAAAAAAAAAAAACAGTAATAGAGAAGAAGAAAATTGTAATAAAGCCAGTGTTTAAAGAAGACTGACTCAGGTAAGCTGTCACTACACTCTCAAAATTTTGTTTGTTGTAACCGGTAATATTTAGAAACATTCTGCAAAGCTTCTAATAAGCCATTTGAAAGAGAAAACATTGAGAAAAAGATTGAATGGTGACAGAATACAATGGCAGTAATGAAAAATGTGCCCCAAATAAATGAAAAACAATGAGTTTCTAAGGCTAGATAACCCCTCCTGCTTTCCCAATAACATGTGAATTCTTAGAGATTGAGATTGTCCTCATTTTCCAGTCTACCATAGGGCTGATATCCACAAACTAAATATGTCCAATTATACAGTGATGCTGCCATGTGTCAAATTTTCTTCTAACCTGGAAATACCAAGCTCATCTGAAACTCTTTTTTTTAAGGCCATGTAAATTTATTAGGACATACTAATAATTCTTTGTGGGAATGCAAAGATAAATAATTGTGGCTACATTTTTGAAATATGGTAGTACTGATGAATCCAATTATTAAACTACATCTTATTTTTGAACACTCCCCAATGCAAATCTATTGTTACAGCTTTCATATACCACTAAAAATGGTTTCTCTTCAGTCATTTTTATGGATTCTTTTTTAAAGAGGTTTCCATTATTTTATTCAAAGTTGATGATGATGATGGATAAATATAACTTCAAATAAAATGTTACAAATAATTATGTAATTGCAATAAGAAATACTTGATACAACTTAATATCTGAAAAAAATGCTTTTCAAAAATATTTCAGAGACAATTCTATTTCAGAATTTGAGCAGAAAAGGGAGACTTCTGGGTGGTCCCACTACCCCTCATCTTAATTTATTATTCTGTCAAAGACAGCTATTGCTGCTCATGTTACCATTTTTTATTTGGTAAGAAAATTGATATGCTAAAATAATTTCCTTTCAGCGTGAATCTGAACCTTTTTTTCTGAATTATTTTTGGACTTTGGCTCTCCTGAATCATGGATAATAACTTAGGTGTCTTTTGGAAAATTTTTCTCAGAAAGAAGAAAATTTATAGGGGTAGATTGTTGGTTAAAATCATATTCGTCAACTCCAAGTAGGGAAAAGAAAAACTGTTGCTTGGGCCTCAAAAACTATGCTTCCTTAATGATGATGAGGAAAACACTATTCTCAATTTTTCCTTTCTGAGAGCTCTAGATAATAGCACTTTGGGCAAGAGGAACAATTTAATGGAAGCTTTTACCTGCTGGTTGAAACTAAGTAGCCTATTTATAAACTGCTCTGAAATTTAAGTAAAAAGCTCTTATCTACTCAAACTTTGAATGAGAGAGTGAGGTGAAGAGTGAAGACACAAAAGAGAAACACAAGCTGGGATGGAAGTACATAATGTTTTGAACCAAAGGCAATAATGTGAAAGATGATACTAGGAGAATCAGTGGGAAACCAGAAGATGGATCTTAGTTAAGGGTGACCAGAAATAGCCCTGGAGGGAAGATAACAGTGCAGGTGAAGAATGTATTATTAAATATTGGGTTAAATGCTTTGCTTATTCTGTTCCCAATTACTACTATAATCTAGTTCTCTTTCTCTTTACCTCCCCAAGCTCAGCCCACCTACAAAGCCCAGCACTCATGTAGTACTTACTATGGGCCAAGAAGTGTTTTGAGCATTTTTAAATGAGGAAAATAAGGCAGAGAGAGGAAATGAAATTTGACTAAGAAATCTTATATAAAGTAGGACTCACAATTAGTCTGTCTGGCTTCCTAGTCTGTGCTCTTTAACCAGTATATTATGCTGCCTTTATTAAGAAACTTATAGGCATTTAAATTATAAAGAACATTGTCTAGAGAACTGGTTGTTTGGAAGTTGTGAGAGAGTCCAGTCAAGATGGTGGGGTAGGTGAATGCTGTGCATGCCTTCTTCCATGGCTATGTTAAAATTGCAACTAATTATGAAACAGTCAACCTGGAAAATGTTCTGAAGACCAGCTGAACAGAACTCCTACAACTGGGGATATAAAAAGGAGACCACATTGAGACTGGTAGGAGGGGTAGAGATGCAAAATGGGCTGGTCCCATACCTGCGTGTGGCAGTTAAGCATCAGGAGGGACATCTTGGCTGTGAAGGCCTGCCTGGAAAAGTGAAGGGCTCCAGCCCCACACTGAGTTCCAGTGCTGGGAAGAGAAGTCCTAATAAAATGTGGTTATGAAAATCAGTGGGGTTTCAGCCATCCAGGTGAGACAGAAGGCTACTGCAAACCCAGATGTCTCCTTAAAGAGCATGCGCAAAGACTCACTCACTCTCAGGCACTTACCCTAGGCTCTGGCGGAGGGATAGAAGCTTGGGAGGTGCCAGAGCCATACAGGGAAAAACTGATGTGGCATCAGGGCTAGGACTGGAGGAACAGCTGCCATTATCCCTGTGTTGAGCCCTCCTCCTGTGCAGCTTACAGTGGGTGCTATCTTGCTTATGTTGAACCCTCCCCCACACGGCCAAAACTGAATCTGCATTGGTCTGGTACAATCTACTCGTTCCATCCCAGTGACTCCCTGAGACTTTGCCCTACCCAACTCACAAATTGCTGGTAGCAATTTCATTACTGGGCAACCAGCCCCACCTGGCCTTCTCAGAAAGAAGTTCCTTCAGCAGCACTTGGGAGATACTCTCAGTGGTGGGGAACTAGCCCTGGCCCTAGCTGCAGTATTTCTTTAATAAATTTTGGAGATCTTTGGGCCCAAGACAGGGAGTGGCTGGCCTTGGTGTAAGCTGATACTTTTGTGAGTGGCCACAGGCTCAGCAGTGGCAACAAACCTAAATCTGCACCAACCTGGGGAACACAACTTGGCCTACCCTGGTGATTGCCTGAGACCCCACCTTATCCAACTCATTCAGTTGCTGAGCCTATGGGCAGCCAGAAAGCAATGCCCTAGGCCTTTTGCTGAGCTGCCTCAGGCCTGGTCCTGGTCCTGGTGACAGCCAGCCTCAGTTTGCCACACAGCCTGTCCCACCTGCCTCTTGGATCAGCTCAGGCAGTGATCAAACATGGATAGCTTTGTAGCTCCTACCAGGTAGCCTTAGCAGGTCACAGGCAGTGCCTGACTTTGGCCTGCATGGAATCCCCTCCCAAGGGGCTTCAGAACCAACACACTAGGAGGCTAGAGTTAGACCTCAACAGGGCACCACCTGATTAGCTCCACAAGTGGCACACCCAAAGGGTGGTCTCAACAGGCACATGATCCCACTGGTTCAGCCCCCACACAGAAGCTCATATGCTGTGGGTGTGGCCAATTCTCACAGCCAGTCAGACTGAGAGTCAATCCTACTCACTGACATGCCAAAAACAATCAAGACTCAAATATAACAGAAGGGCACACACAACCTACACAAGGGTTACTCCTGGAGCATCCAGCACAGGTGATCAGGAAGACTGAGCCACTGGGCCACATAGGACACATACAATATAAGGGTACTAGCTAAGTCTGCGAGATGTAGCAAATCTACCTAATACATAGAACACAGAGAGACACCCTAAATAAGAAAACAAGTCCCAAATGAAAGAACAGAAGAAAATGCCAAAAAAATAACTAAATGAAATAGAGACAAGCAACCTACTAGATACAGAGTTCAAAACATTGGTTATAAAGATGCTCAATAAACTTAGGGGAGAATAGATAATTTCAGTAACAACGTCAACAAAGTGACAGCGAGCATAAAAAGGACACAGAAACCATAAAAAAAGGACACAGAAACAAAAAGAACCAATCAGAAATTAATAATACAATAACTGAAATGAAGAATATACTGAAAAGAATCACCAGTGGATTAGATGAAGCAGAGAACTGAAGGGGTGATTTGGAAGACAAGGGAGCAGAAAACACTCAATCAGAACAGAAAAAAACAAAACAAAACATGAGGATAGTTAAAGGGCCCTCTGCAATATCATCAAGTGTAAGAAAATTCATATCATAGGGGTACCAGAAGGAGCATAGAGAAAGCAAGGGATCGAGAACCTATTTGAAGAAATAATGACTGAAAACTTCTCTAACCTGATGAAGAAAATAGACATAAAAGTCCAAGAAGCACAGAGAGTCTGAAACAAAATAAACCCAAAGAGGCCCACACCAAGACACATTATAATTAAAATGCTAAAGATTAAAAATAAAGAGAGAATCCTAAAAGCAGCAAAAGAAAGGCAGCTAGTTACTTACCCATAGAATTCCCATAAGAATATCAGCTGATTTCTCAACATAAACTTTGCAGGCCAGAAGGGATTGGCACGATATATTCAAAGTGATGAAAATGTAGGATTTACAAACCAAGACTACTTTACCCAGCAAGATTATCAATTAAAATCGAAGGGGAGAGAGAGAGAGTGCTTTCCAGATAGGAAAAAGCAAAAGGAAATCACTACCACCAAGGCAGTATTACAAGAAATGCTGAAGGGACTTCTTTAAGAAGAAGGAGAAGAAAACACACACACATAAATATGAATAATAAAGTGGCAATGACTATGTACCTATCAACAATCACTTCAAATGTAAATGGATTAAATGTTCCAGTCAAAAAACAGAGGGTAGCTGAATAGATAAGGAAACAAGACTCTTACACATGCTGCCTACAGGAGACTCACTTCAAATCAAAAGACATACACAGATTGAAAGTTGAAAGTAAAGGGATGGAAAAAGATATTTCATGCAAATCAAAATGGAAAAAAAAAAGCTGAGGTAGCAATACTTTTATCAGACAAAGCAGACTTTAAAACAAAGGCCATAATAAGAGACAAAGAATGACATTACATAATGATAAAGGGATCCGTTCAACAAGTGGACATAACCCTAGGAAACATTTATGCACCCAACATAGGAGCACCTATATATATAAAAGCAAATTTGACTGAAATAAAGGGAGAGATCAACAGTAATACAATCAAGTAGGGAACTTTAACACCCCACTGACACCAAAGGACAAATCTTCCAACAGTAAATCAACAAAGAAACAGCAGCCTTAAATGACACACTAGATCAGATGAATTTAATTGATATCTTCAGAGCGTTTAACCCCAAAGCAACAGAATGTACATTTTTCAAGTACACAATGGAAGATTTTCCCAGATAGATCCCATGTTAGGCCTCAAAACAAGACTCAGTAAATTTAAGAAGACTGAAATCATATCAAGCATCTTCTCCAATCACAATGGTATGAAACTAGAAATCAATTACAAGAAAAAAATATAAAAAATATCAAACATGTGGAGGTTAAATAACATGCTATTAAATAATGAATGGGTTAACAATGAGATCAAGAAAGAAATGAAAAGATATCTTCAGACAAATGAAAATGAAAACACAAAAACTCCAAATCTATGAGACACGGTGAAAGCAGTCCTAAGAGGAAAATTCATAGCAATACAGGACTACCTCAAGAAACAGGAAAAATCTCAAACAATCTAATCTTCAACATAAAGGGAACTAGAAAAAGCATACAAAGCACAAAGTGAGAAGGAAGGAAATAACAAAAATCAGAGTGGAAATAAATGAAAAAGTTTATATGTGTGTGTGTGTGTGTGTGTGTGTGTGTGTTTGTGTGTATACACATATATAAACAATATATATATATATATAAACAATACAAAAGATCAATGAAACCAAGAGCTGATTCTTTGAAAAGACAAACTAAATTGATAAACTTTTAACCAGAAAAAAAGAGAGAACACTGCAAAAAATAAAACCAGAAATGAAAGAGAAGTAACAATTGACTCCATAGAAATACAAAGGATTATAGGAAAATACTATGAGCAATTATATGCCAGCAAATTGGACAATCTAGAAGAAAAGGATATATTCTGAGAAACATACAATCTTCCTAGACTGAGTCAAGAAGAAGCAGAAAATCAGAACAGACCAATTACTACTAATGAAATCAAATCGTTAATCAAAAAACTACCAACAAACAAAAGTCCTGGGCTGGATAGCTTTATAGGTCAATTTTACCAAATATTCAAAGAATTAACACCTCTTCTTCTCAATCTATTCTAAAAAATGCAAGAATTGGGAAGGTTCCCAAGCTCATTATATGAGGCCAAACCAAAGACATTATATATATAAAAAAATTATAAGCTGATATCCCTGATTAACGTAGATGCAAAAATCCTCAACAAAATATTAGCAAACTGAATTCGGCAAGTCGTTAAAAAGATCACACGCCATAATCAAGTTGGATTTATTCCTGGGATGCAGAGTTGGATCAACATCCACAAATCAATTAATGTGATACACATTAACAAATTAAAAGACAAAAATTATACAATCATATCAATAGATGCAAAATAGAGTTTGACAAAATCCAACACCCATTTATGATAAAAATTCTCTGCAATGTGGGAACAGAGGTAACATATTTCAACATGATAAACGCCATAGGTGACAAACCCACAACTGTCATATTCAATGGCAAACACTAAAAATGTTTTCCTTGAGATCAGGAACAAGACAAGAAAGTCCACTTTCATCACTTTTACTCAACAGAGTATTGGAAGTCCTAGCCATTGCAATCAGCCAAGACAAAGAAATAAAAAGGCATCCAAATTGGAAAGGAAGAAGTGAAACTGTCATTATTTATACATGACACTATGTATAGAAAACCCCCAAGATTCCATAAAAAAAAAAACTGTTAGAACTGATAAATTAATTCAGTAAAGTAGCAGGACACAAAATTAATATTCAGTTGCATTTTTATACACCAATAATGAACTATCAGAAATAGAAACTTTAAAAAAATCCCATTTACAATTGCTTGAAAAATAAAATAGCTAGGAATAAATTTAACCTAGACAGTATAAGACCTGTACTCAGAAAATTAAAAGACATTGACGAAAAACTGAAGAAGATACAAGTAAATGGAAACATACCGTGCTCACAGATAGGAAGAATTAACATCGTTAAAATTTCCATACTACCCAAAGTGATTTATAGATTCAGTGCAATTCCTGTCAAAATACCAATGACATTTTTCACAGAACTAAAACAAAAATCCTAAAATTTAGATGGAAACACAAAAGACCCCAAATAGCCTTAGCAATTTTGAGAAAGAACAAAGTTAGAGATATCACTCTACCTGATTTCAAACTATACTACAAGGTTATAGTAACCAAAACAGCATGGTAATGGCATAAACACAGACACACAGATCAACAGAATGGAATAGAGAGCCCACATATAAACCCACACCTATATGCTCATTAAATCTATGACAAGGAGGCAAGAATATACAATGGGGTAACGACAGTCTAGTCAATAAATTCTGCTGGGAATATTAGACAGACATGTGCAAAAAATAAAACTGGACCACCTTCTTGAAACATTTACAAGAATAAATTCAAAATGCATTAAAAACTTAAATGTAAGACCTAAAACCATAATATTCCTAGAAGAAAACATAGACAGCAAATTGTCTGGCATTACTCTTAATAATATTTCTTCCTGCTACATCTCCTCAGGCAAGGGAAACAAAAGAAAAAATTAACAGATGGGACTATATTAAACTAAAAACTTTTTGCTCAGCAAAGGAAACCATCAACAAAATGAAAAGACAACCTACTGAATGAAGAAGATAGTCACCAATGGTACATCTGATAATGGGTTAATATCTAAAATTTGTAAAGAACTCATACCACTCCACACCAAAAGAAACAAATGATCCAATTAAAAAATGGGCAGAAGACCTGAATAGGCATTTCTCCAAAGAAGACATACAGATGGCCAAAAGACATATGAGAAGATGCTCAATGTCACTAATCATCAGAGAAATGTAAATCAAAACCACAACAAAGATCACTTCACAGCTGTCAGAATGGTTATCATCAATAAACCAACAAACAACAAATGCTGGTGAGGATGTGGAAAAAAGGGAACCCTTGTGCACTGTAAGTGGGACTGCAAATTGGTACAGCTACTATGGAAAACAGTATGGAGATTCCTCAAAAAGTAAAAAATAAAACTACCTTATGACCCAGAAATTCTACTTCTGGGTATTTATCCGAAGAAATGCGAAACACTAATTTGAAAGGATATGTGCACCCCTATGTTCACTGCAGCATTATTTACAATAGCCAAGCCATAGGTGATATCTAAGTGCCCATCAATAAACAACTAGATAAAGAGGTTTTGGCACATATATACAGCAGAATATTACTCAGCCATAAAAAATGAAATCTTACCATTTGCAATAAAACGGATGGACTAGAAGGTATTATGCTAAGTGAAATAAGTCAGACAGGGAAAACAAATACCAAATGATTTCACTTATATGTGGAATCCAAAGAGCAAAATAAATAAACAAACAAAATGTAAACAGACTCATTGATACAGAGAACAAACTGGTGATTGCCAAATAGGATTGGAGGTTGGGGAGCTGGGGGGAAATGGTGAAGAGAGATTAAGAAGTACAAATTGGTAGTTAGAGAATAGTCTTGGGCATAAAAGGTACAGCATATAGAATATAGTCAATAATATTGTAGTAACTATATATGGTGCCAGGTGGGTACTAGATCATCAAAGGATACCTTTGTAATTATATAAATGTCTAATGACTAAGAAATACACCTAAAACTAATATAAAATAATACTGAATGTCAACTCTAATTGAAAAAAAATGTTGTCAACACATAAGCAAATCTGGTCTAGAGATGAGGACTTAGGAGACAACGTGCTGACAATCTTTATCTAATTGGGAGGTAGGAGTCAGACCTTGAGGTGTGGTAACTATGGGGTAGAGTTTAGAGCACAGGAGACTAGGGCAGAGGACACAGAACAGAGAGAGCAGGTTATAGAGTAAGGGGTTAGGGGTGGGTGGTGACTATAGATGTACACCAAGAAATAGGCTAATTTGTGGGAATATTTCATGCCTGGAGTCTGGGGGATGGATGCTGCTGAGGGTCAGAAAGGGACAGCATAAGAGTGACTCTTGAGAATGCATATATAGGACCAGCCAGCAATCTAGGGGTACAATAATGGAGTCTTGGCTTAGGTCTGCAACTAAGAGTGACGTGGTCAAAGAGAGCAACCAACTCACAAAGATTCGACTGGTGGAGTTGTACTGATTCACCTGAGAATAAAATAAGGTGCAGAGAGAGGCTGAAAGAGAGGCATACCTTTGGCCTGCTCTACTCAGACTATGAATGAGTAAACATATACAAATAAGGACACTTTTCACTTGTAAAATCTTTCACAGGTTTAAAAGTGTAACTCATATACTATAGTATCTGATCTCCTCAATAATTTTATGAGATAACATCATGGTTCTTGACATGCAGGTTGCTTAGGATTTGTCAAGAGTCACAGAGGTAGCAAATGGCAGAGGTGGAATCAAATCTGGCACCTGATGTCCATCTCATTGCTCTTTCCGTTAACTTAATGCTGTTTTCTCATTTCTATGAGGTGTGCATGTCAGTGTTCACACACTCCGTCATAAGATGAGGTAATCTTTAATAAGCCTTAAAGGGACGTTTCATCTCCCTGCCTTGCCTCTGGTGATTGTTTTTTTTTTTTTTTTTATCCTTGCCCGAACTTTAACATGTACCCTTAAGCAAAGATTTCAAAATAAGCACTGTTAAATTCTGCTAAAGGCAAAACAGTTTTGTGCCAGAGCTTATGGAATACTGGGGAGCTGCCTAAGTGAGCTATGGCTGCTGTGACTTGCAAAGGCGCAGTGGAGAGTACATTGGACTTGGGCGACAGACCTGGGTCCAGATTCGGACTCCACTGTGTGTTCCCTATGTAAACTTCATCCAGACATCAAACTTTTCAGAACCTCAGTTTTTCAACTGAAAAATGGAATTAGTAACACAGGATTGTAATGGAATTAAATCACTTGTATGGGATAGTACTTTATAAATGTCAAAAATTATCCCGTCCCCCTCTTTATTTTGTTTTTTACCTTGTCTCCTAGGTGAAAGAACAAGGAGGTATCTCCTCCTGTAAGGGGGAACCTTGGAGCTATTTCTGACGCCTTTGAGATCCTGCTGCTTTGCTAAGGCCTACAAGTCTGGCTATCAGGCTCCAGGTAACCACGCCTTAAGGGGGCCTTGCAGAGTAGCTGCCTGAATGCTTCTAAAAAGGCTCAGGATGGAGAAGAGTCTGAGTTGCCCCCATTTTGCTCCCGTCTTTTAGTCTTTCTCGACTTCTCTGGCAGGAAGAGAAAAGGGAGAGGAGAAATGAAAGCAGCAGATAGAGTGAAAGGGCACTCTGAAATGGATCTATTTCTCAAACTTAGAATGAAATTTAAGCCTTAACAAATTCACATTAATGTTAACACTTCTCCACTGTCCACTATCCTCCTTCACTCAAGTCCCAACTGTCAGCAACCCCCAGGAGTGTGGCAATGTAATCTGAAGCATTGCATTACTGCTTAGCTGCAAATGGACACGCTAAATAGAAGTGAGCTGTATTTTAGCCCTTGCTCTTTGTGTCCATCTTTAGCATCAGACCACAATGGGCAGCATAGATAAATGAAATCCCCAAACTTCATCCTGGGCATAGTTTCAACTACCTCTCCCTCTCCACCTTTAACGATGATCACAGTAAATAACATTACTTGATATGTGTCTCCCAACATCTCCCTCACTCAGACTGCCTTTTGGTAAAAGTTCACCAAATGCAACGGAAATTACTAAAAGTAGGTTAGTGGAAAGATGAGAAATAGAACTTCTGAAATAATTATAAAACAGTGTAGGATTTGGGGATTTAGCCAAGTGAACTGATAAACTAGGCCATTCAAATATAAATTATACCAATATTTTCTCTGGCAAAAGACTGCTTGTTAGATTTGCATTCACTTTCAATCTAGGACTTTGTTCCTTGTTTAAAAGAAAAAAAATGGAGGAAAATTTCCATTAGCTGTATTTGACTCAGACTCAGATCCAAAACCTGGCCAATGCATATTACAATATATAATTAAGCATAATTACATTAAAATATTAAACTACTGTAAGATATTAGGAATAATGAGATTTCTTGCATAAAGTCATTGCGTGAATTACTCTGGTAATTGTCAGACCCGTAATCAAGAGAATCCACCCGAAACAGCAGAGCTTTCACTTGCCAGAACACTGCAGCACATCAGCAGATCTGAGGCCTCGGGAGGGGTTGTGGGCCCCATTAAAGCTTCGGCGGCATTAGAGGAAGTTATCATCTAATGACATCCCTGGATGAACAATTCTGTGGCATACATAAACAGCTGAATTTCTACAGTAATAAACATTATTCTAAAGTAATTAAAATATGAATAGAATTTTAGGCTGTGCAGTAATAGACAATACAATAAAAGCAATTCTAAGATTGTTGGAGGGGCTCTGTGTGATATATTCACAGTGCTTGCTGGTATAGTCCCAATTTTTGTTTTTGTAATAGGGAATGTAAATTATATTTAGCTCAAGTCAGCATTTGAATTTAAATCCTTAAAAAAATCTAGTTTCTATAAAACATTTTAAAGTAATCCTGTTTATAGTACTCATCTGCTTTACTGACTCTTTTTCTGTAGCTGAAAAAGGTAAATGTTAGGCCATGACACAAAATTATCATACATTTTAAATCTCCAATGTCCAGAGTAATGAGGCTTCAAGGTAAATCCTGTCAATTTATGTGTGTATATATGCATATATACATTTCTTTATTTTTGGCATGTTTCACTTTTTTTAGCAAGTAATGCAGATGGGCTAGATCGGTAGTTCTTAAGTCAGACAGAATCATCTGTGAGGATTTTAAAATCTGGTGATGCCCATACCAATTAAGTCAGAATTTCTACAGGGTGCAGATGGAGAATGGGCACTGGTACTTTTACAAGTTCCTGTCAACATGGTTGGGAATCGCTAGCCCAGGGTTGTGTCTCTGTCCTCACCACAGGTATGTTCCCCTCATTCCTCTGAGGGCTACTTCTGTACAAAGACTCGGAAGGTAACTATAAAGGGGCAAACTCCATGAGGCAGGTCCTAGCATCAGTTCTCAGACCCCACTGTCTACAGGGGCCAGGCAGGCTCAGGAAAAGGGCTGGCAAGATGGGTGGGGCAGTGATGAGCTGGAGAACACCTCCCCTCCTGCCCCACTTACATCCAATATGTGATGTATAATTGTTTGTAGTATTCCCTTATCATCCTTTGTATTTCTGTGGTGTAAATTATAACTTCTTTCATTCCTGATTATACTTATTTGGGTCCTCTCTGTTTTTTGATGACTCTGAGTAGAGGTTTAATAATTTTGTTTATCTTTTCATAGAACCAGCTCTTAGTTTCACTGATATTTTCTATTGCTTTTTTAGTCTATTTCATTTATTTATTTCATTTATTTCTCCTTTGATCTTTATTATTTCCTTCCTTTTTCTAGCTTTGAGCTTTGTTTGTTCTTTTTCTAGTTCTTTTATATGTATGTTTAGATTGTTTAAGATTTTTCTGGTTTCTTGAGGTAAGCCTGATTTGTTATAAATTTTCTTCTTAGAACTGCTTTTGCTGAGTCCCATAGATTTTGGAACGTTGTGTTTCTAACAGTATTTTTTTATTTCCTTTTTGATTCATTAACCATGGTTTTTCAATAGCATGTTGTTTAGCCTCCACTTATTTGTTTTTTGTTTTTTCTAGTTTTTCTTTTGTAATTGATTCCTAGTTTTATACTCTTGTGGTTGGAAAAGATGCTTGATATGATTTGTCATCTTAAATTTACTGAGATTGGTTTTGTGGCCTAACATTTGATCTATCCTGAACGATGTTCCTTTTGCACTGGAAAATAATGTGTACTCTACTGTTTTTAGATAGAATGTCCTGTATACATCTATTAAGTTCATTCAATCTAATGTGTAATTTAAATCCAATGTTTCCTTGTTGATTTTCTGTCTGGATGATTTATCCATTCAAGTAAGTGAGGTGTTAAAGTCCCCTACTATTATTGTATTACTATCAATCTCTCCCTTCATATGTTAATAGCTGCTTTGTTTATTTAGGTGCTCCTATGTTGGGTGCAAAGATGTTTACAAGGGTTATATCCTCTTATTAGATTGATTCCTTTATCATTATGTAATACCTTTGTTTGTTTCTTGTTACAATCTATTTTATAGTTTTAAAATCTATTTATCTGATATAAGTATTGCTACCCTAGCTTTTTCATTTCATTTGGATGGAACATTTTTTTCCCATCCCTTCACTTCCAGTCTATGTGTATCTTTAAATATGGAGTGAGTCTCTTGCAGGCAGGTTGTGTTTGGGTCTTTTTAAAAATATTCAGCCAAATTATGTCTTTTGATTGGATCATTTAGTCCACTTACATTAAATTAATTATTGATAGGTGTGTACTTATTGCCATTTTGCTGTTTTCTGGTTGTTTTTGTAGTTCTCTGTTCCTTTCTTCCTCTCTTGCTCTTTTCCTTGTAATTTGATGACTTTCTTTAATGTTCTGTTTGGATTCCTTTCTCTTTATATTTTGTGCTTCTATTACAGGCTTTTGGTTTGTGGTTACCATGAAATTCACATATAACAAACTATGTATATAGCAGTCCATTTTAAGTTGATGGTCACTTAACTCCAACACATTCTAAAAGCATGACATTTTTATCCCCTCCCCACATTTTATGTTTTTGACATCACATTTTAGATCTTTATATGTAAGTTTGAGCATATTCCTTAACTAATTATTGTAAATATAGATGATTTTACTACTTCTGCCTTTTAACTTTCCTACTAGCTTTATAAGCAATTGACCCACTACCTTTATTATATGGTTGCCTTTACCAATGAGATTTTTTTCTTTCACATATTTTCTCTAGTTTTGGAGTTTTTTCCCCTTAAAAAAGCCTCTTTAACATTACTTGTAATGCCAATTTAGTGGTGATGAATTCCTTTAGCTTTTGCTTGTCTGGGGAACTCTATTTCGACTTCAGTTCTGAAGTCAGTAGATTATTATTTGGTGTAGATTTCTTTCAGCAATTTGAATATGTTGTGCCATTCCCACCATATTGCAAAGTTTCTGCTTACTAGCAGTTTTCCTCTTGCTGATTTTAAGATTCTTTCTTTATCTGTGACTTTTGACATTTAAATTATAATGTGTCTTGGTGTTGATCTCTTTGGGTTCATCTTGTTTGGGACTTTCTCTACTTCTTGGACTTTAATATTTGTTTCCTTAGCCCAGTTAGACAAGTTTTCAGTCATCATTTTTTTTCAATAGGTTTCCTGTCCCCTTCTCTCTTTCTCCTTTTGGGACTCCTATGATACAAACTTTAGTATGCTTGATATTGTTCTAGAGTTCCCTTAAACTAGTCATCTTTTTTAATGTTCTAATTGGGTGATTTCCACTATCCTATCTTCCAGATCACTGATCAGTTCGTCTGTACCATCTAATCTGTGGCTGATTCCCTCTAGCGTATTTTTCATTTATGTTATTGTATTCTTCAGGTCTGATTGGCTCTTTTTCAAATTTTCTCTCTCTTTGTTCTATGTCAGTTTTAATTCATTCTACTCCCAAGTTCAGAGAGCATCTTTATGACCATTACTTTTGAATCTTTATCTCAAAGAATGCTTATCTCTGTTTTGTTTAGTTTTTTTTTCTGGGGTTTGTGTTGATCTTCTTTTTGGAAAATATCCCTTTGTCTCATTGTGCTTGTGTTTGTTTCTATGTATTAGGTATATCAGTGACATCTCCTAGTTTTGAAAGAGTGGTCTTTGGGCCCCAGAGACTCAATCCCCACGGTCACCAAAGCCAGGTGTTCCAGGGGCTTCCCTTGTGTGGACTGATTGTGCCCTTCTGTTGTGGATGTGCTAGTGAATGTGGTTGGCTCCCAGACTGACTATTTGCAAGGCCCAGCTACAACTATGGATGCAGTGATGGGTGAGGCTGGTTCCTCAGAGTGAGAACCACTTTGGAGGGGCACTGGTTCTGGCTGAGGCAGCCCACTGGGTGTGGTGGGGTGAGGGTCACTTTGGAAGAGTGCTGGGCCAGGTGGAACCTTGTGCCTGACAGCGCTTCCACACCCAGAGAAAGTTCTAACAGATCCATGCACTTCCAGCATTCACCCTAAAATTAGTCAATGTATCTCCTTTACATATGACCCAGGAGGTTTTTAAACTGCTGCCTCTGCACTGGGACTAAGAGCAAGAGCCCTTTAAGGGTAAAGCTAAACAGATACTTGCTGAGTGACTGAGTGAACAATCAGTTTGGAGATTTCCTACTATAGGGCAAGCAAAGTGCTGGGCAGATGCTGCTGGAGGTGGGGTGGGTGGGTGGTTGGATGAGAAGACAAAGGAAGTAAAAAGGTCTTATAGTCCTTTTGGGGGGGGGGGAATACAACCATCTAGACAGGTGGCAGTGAATTCAGCTTGTAGTTTCTAACCAAGAGCCATCATAGAGATAGCACCTAAAAGGTAAATGGAGGCTCAAGGTTAAACCTTCTGAGTGTCAACCAGAGGGCCTGGGGTTTTATCCCTTTGGCTATGGGGAGGCAGAAAAGGCTTTTGAGCTGGGAAGTAAGAGGATCAAAGAAGGATTTTAACAAGATTATTTTGACAGTGATTCAATGGAGGGCTGCTAGGAGTAGACACTTTGAAGGCTGTTTAGGAACTAAGTTTAGTACAGTAGAAAGGTTACTTTTCCTGTTGGCTGTTGTACCATCCATCTTCCATTCCTGCTAGAAAAAATAAATCTTCTAAAATGGCAACTGTTTTGTAATTGCCCTTGCTTAAGTGTCTGGATAGAGATTCCTGAGAATCTTTTACTCAAAGAAATCTATGTCTTCTTACAAGGAATAAACTGGAAGAAAACAATAGTATGAAGAGAAGGCAAATGTTTGGTTGCTATTAATTCACCTTAATTCACATTAAGGAGACTTCAGGATACACTGCAACTATCTTGTAGAGAGCAGGCATCCTGCCTTTAGTAAAATTGAACTTCATCTCCAAACGAATGGAATTTAGTGACAAACCCAGCATTATCTGTGAAAAAAAGCTGTTATTAAGAAAATGAACATATCCTACCCTCTTCATCTTATCATGATTAATTTTGTTTATGTGCATAGATAGTAATTTATCACATTTAGAAAATAAAAATGAACTAAGGTATAGCTACTAACAATATAAGGCAGAGCCTTTTCCTTCAACAGGACAGAGACCTTTCACAGAACCACAGCATTTTGGAGGTAAAAGGAGCTAATATGCCAGTCAACCCCACTCATTCCACTGTAATGAAAACCCTACAATACTATTCCTGTTTTTTCCTTTGCTCGAATAAAGTACCCCTTCCTGTCTTCCCACAACAATGTATACTTCTAAGATAGCAATACTTTTATTTTGCCTGGAGCATTCTGTTGTGGAAAGAGCACTTGGACATGTTACTTAATCTCTCTGAACCTCATATTTCCTCCCCTATAAAATGTCATCTCATCTGAGATAGCAAAAATAGTCTCCAGCTCAACCTAAACTGTTATTACATATTCTGAGTCCTGGAAGTCCAGTAGATACTTTGAGAATTCCTATCAATCTTTAGTGTGTTTCACATTTTTAAAAACCTTTTTGTAATTAATGAAGATGGACTACCCTTCTGGTACAGTGTCCACCAATGTTATCTTTTACATAACAGTAGCGGTAAAGGGTGGTTGTGAAGATTAAATGAGATACATGTATAAAATACATGGTACCTAGGATTGAATAAATCGTATTTTCTTTCTCCCTAATTTACTTTTCTATCTCCCTACCTCTCTGACTTCATCTCACGCCTCTACCCACCTGTTCTCATGTTCCAGCCACAGCAGGCCTTCTATCAGTCCCTTGAATGTGTCTTGCTGTTCTTTCCTCCTCGAATGCCCTCCCCTTTTCTCTTTGGCTGACTCTTAGGAGATGAGATGCAATGGCACTTCCACAAACAGGCCTTTTCTGACTCCAAATATAATTTAAGTTCCTCTCAACCTTGTATATTACTTTCATTTTCTCTAATGCCATATTATCCTTTTTATTCTCACAGTCTTTACTTAAATATGTGTATGTTTGTCTGTATTCCCTATTACTGTATGCCTAGTGTTTAGCCCAGTGCCTTGCACACAGTAGGGGCTTAATAAATACATGATAAATGAGTGGATGAATATTAAATATTTTTAGGGCAGAATCTATCTCTCATTTGGTCCCTGAGATGTACAGGACTTCTTCAGTTAATAAACATTTAAAAGTTCCACTGACTGACCTTAAATAACTCTCCACAAGTCACACTCCACAAGTTAGTCATTTGATACTTATATCTTTGGCTACACTAGAGCTGCCCATTCTATATACCTGTTTACTTACTCTTATACTACTCTAAACTAGAGCGGAGAAAGAGGAAGACCAAAAAAAAAATATTCCCAGCCAGCAGTATAAAAATATTGTTTTAACGAATTTAAAATAGAAAAGAATTACAAAAACACCCTTTTCTTAGCTAGCCCACCTATAAAATCTCTGTAATAAAATTTTATTATAGCAACTTTAGCCACGTTATAATTTTGGAGAACTACTTCTGGCCTGGAGTTCTGCTCAGCTGTGAAATATTACATCATCTGAAAAATTCACCCCTGGCTGTTTCAGTCAGGTAGAACAGGCCACCCCTGAGAGACAGGAAGGTGGGCTTCCTTGGCTTGCTTGTTCCCATGGCATTCGTAGGGCACTTTCTCATACCTCTATTCATCTTCCTCCCTCTACATAGGGGCCTCTGCATCATATCCCTGGCCTCTAGACTTTTATCAACAGTACATTCATACACTTATGCCAGCTACTTGGAAGACAAAAATAAATAAGACTCATTTTCCACCTTCAAAACTAATGGTCTAACAGGAAAGGCAAAGGTTCAAAGAATAAGTTGTGACAATGCAATAAATGCAATGACAGAGTCATGTACTGAATTCAAGGGTGGGACAAAGAGGGAATGATGGTGAGTCAAAGGAGGAGATGCTTGAGTTGGGTCATAAGGCAAACAGAAGCTCACTAGGTGGGAGGGGCTTGGGGGCTTTCAGGCAGAGGAACAACAATGTTTGCTCAATTAAGGAGATATGGAACTGTACAATATATTTGAGGAGCCACCCTTAGTTTGATATGATGAGAGCAAACCCTTACGTTGGAGAAGACATGGGACATGAGGCTGCAGAGCAAGGTGTGTGCAGACCACAAGATCCTCTAAGCCACATTAAACACTGAAGCTCCTAGGGAGCCATGGTAAAGTTTTATACATGGAGAACTGTATCAGATTTAAGTTCTAGAAAGATCATTCTGGGGGCAAAGTATAGGTTGGTGGACTGTGAAACAGAGCAGATGAGCATTTTATGTAGTCAGTTGTAACTGAAAGTTCTGAGAAAGGTGACTCTGGTGGCCTCAGGGCATTGTTCTCTTTATGGGTTTCACATTAAAGTTGTTTTAAGGCATTTGTGATGTGTGAAGAAGACCCCATGACACTGTTCTATTTAATACAACATTATTCCCATATAAACCTCTCACTAGAGATTTCTGTCTCCAAACAATGCTTTCTAAAGAAATACCCTTGTCTTTCTTTCTAAATGAAATGCATGTCTAGGTAAATCCAGGGACAAGTTCAGCCCAGAGGAAAGAGGTGTGAGAGACCACATGTTCAGATTTCACAGATCTGGTAGCAATTCTCTGGGAACTGAACCAAAAAGAGTTTAGGACATTTCACTAAATTGAAAAGAGAATGTGCCCACTGTCATAGGTAAGGAAGCAGCTTTTGATATTTAACCCTTTATTTCCAAGTTTTTTTTTTTTAAAATATATTTTTTATTTTTCAATTATGGTCAGCACACAATATTATATTAGTTTCAGATGTATAACACAGTGATTAGACATTTATATAACTTACAAAATGATCACCCTGATAAGTCTAGTAACCATTTGACATCATAGTTATTAAAGTATTATTGACTATATTTCTTATGCTATACTTTTCTATTTTGTAACTACCAATTTGTACTTCTTAATCCCTTCCTCTTTTTCATCACTGCCCCCTCTCCCAACGCCTCTCCCATCTGGCAACATCAAAATTTTCCCTGTATCTATGAGTTTGTTTCTCTTTTGTTTGTTCATTTATCCTGTTCTTTAAATTTCACATATAAGTGAAATCATATGGTATTTGTCTTTCTCTGTCTGAAATACTCCATTCGGCATGATACCCTCTAGGTTCATCCATGTTGTTGCCTATAGCAAGATTTCATTCTTTTTTAATTTTTTTATGGCTGAGTAATATTTCACTTTTATATGTACCACCTCTTCTTTATCCATTCATCCACTGATGGACACCAATGTTGCCTCCATATCTTGGCTACTGTAAATCATGCTGCAATGAACATATGGATACACCTGTCCCTTCAAAGTAGTAGTTGGGTTTCTTCAGAAGTGAGATTACCAGGTCCTTCTTTGTTTCTTGTTATAGCCATTGTTTTAAAGTCTATTTGGTACAAGTATTGCTACCCCAGATTTTTTTATTTCCATTTTCATGAAATATATTTTTCCACCCCTTTACTTTTAGTCTGTGTATGTCTTTAAATCAGAAGTGAGTCTCTTGTAGGCAGCATACATGAGGATCTTGCTATCTTATCCATTCAGCTACCTTATGTTTTTTGATTGGAACATTTAATCCTTTTACATATGAACTGCTAATATAGATGTAGTTATTGTCATTTTATCATTCATATTTTTGATCTTTTTTTTTTTTTATCTTCTTAAAGGAGTCCCTCTAACATTTCTTGTAATACTGGTTTGGTGTTGATGAAATCCTTTAGCTTTTTCTTGTCTGGGAAGCTCTTTATCTGTTTTTTTTTTTATTTTTATTTTTTTATTCTAAATGATAGCTTTGTTGGGTAGAGTAATCTTGGTTGTAGGTCCTTGATTTTCATCACTTTGAACAGTTCATGCCAATCCCGTTTGGCCTGCAAAGTTTCTGTTGTGAAATCAGCTGACAGGCTTATAGGAGCTCCCTTGTAGATAACTAATTGCTTTTCTCTTGCTTTTAAGAATCCCTCTTTGTCTTTAACCTTGGGCATTTTAATTATGATGTGTCCTGGTGTGGGTATCTTTAAGTTAATCTTGTTTGGGACTCAAACTTTTTTTTTCCCCATGGGCTAACCTGGACAAGCTCTTTTAGAGCATGTTGATGTTTGTTTGCTTTTATTTTCCCATTTTCTTAGGATTAGGCATAATCAGAGCTGTTAATTTATACCAAATGAGCTTCACCATTTGTAGCTCACCAAAGAAAACAATTCCACCAGGAGATCCTTCAAACAAAAACTTTACAAAATTATGCATTATAATAATAATTATGCAATTCTTTTGATTATTTTAACCTATGCAGTAAATATTATTAAAAACTAGAATTGTGATTATAGCCATTATTTTCTACAAGGACACATTGTGAATAAATACTGTTTTTTTTCCTCAGTTTTATTCAGATTTCACAGAACAAAATTTGAAATAATTCAAAAATGTTTATATATGCTTCTAAATAAATTTCTTATTGGTTTATTTAAAATAATACTTTTTTTGCACAAGAAGTTCTAGACTTTTTCCTATTAGTAAAGTTAAGTAAATGAATGAAGAAAGGAAGAAATCAGCAGCTGTAAAATAACATGGTCCTTCATGAAATTAGCAGAGCCTCTAGGTGCCTGCAGCAGTTGAGAATATTGGGAGAAACATCAGACCCCAGCTACTAAATCACACCTCCTTCCAGGAACATTTTCTACCATTTCCTAATTTTCCCAGGCCACAGCAATTCTTCCCCTGGGTACCAATGTGAGTCCCCTGCCCCGAGTTTCCTCTGTCATGGCAGTCCTCTCCAGGCTGAAGCCTGGGCACCTATCTGACTCTCTCCAGCATAAGCTCTGAGCTTTGTGGAGTTTGGGCCTGTGTCCATCTGGTTTACTGCTTAGCACAAAGGAGGCACTCAAAAAAAAAAAAAAATCTTCTTTGGCAGCTCTCAGACACCTTAGAAAATATTTTCCTTACTTACATTTAACAAACAGTTACATGCACTCACTGTACCTTCATCCATTATTCTACATTAAATTTTTTTTCCAAATATCAGTTCCTCAAAATGATCAACCCTTTTACAGGAGAGAAAACTGAGGCAGAGAAGGGTTAAGTAGGCTGCTCAAGGTTACAAAGTTATTCAGTTGGAGGAGCAGGATTTGGAGCCAGGCAGTATAGGGTGAGTTAGTACAGGCATCCACTCTGCTCTGCTAACCTCTAGGAGGGAAAGGGATCTGGGGGTTTTCCTGATGCAGAAGCCAATCTCCAGCCAGCCACCTCTAGCAATATAGTGTCACGCTCAAGAGGTAAATCGCTCCACCCAAGCATGACTATGAATGCTAGCTAGTTGGGCTTTCCTAGGTTGAAGTAAAATTGTATCCTTATACTTTTCTCCATTAGCCTTACTTCTGCTCTCAAGAATTGCCTTGAAATAGTCAATTTTCTCTTCCACATATAAAACCATGATCTTATTGTACATTTAGATGTCACACCTTTATATATGCCTTTATAAACAGTCCACAACTTGGGTTTTTCCCTGTAAACTGAGACAAGCCTCCCTGTCATCATCCTGACTTAGTGAGACTTTGTTATTATTAGAAGAGGGTACATCAAGAAATGGTTTTTTTTTCAAAAAATATATTTAAGGCTAATTTTCAAAATGGTAGGAAAATAGCTATATTCAGAACATCAGCTAGAGAAATGGCTGTACCCCAGAGGCTGTGGGCTTAATGCACAGCTCCGACAGTCACCATCTGTGCTTTCTACAGGGCAACCATGCCATGCAGGGATATGCAAGGTAAAGATGCAACTGAGGACTTCTCAAATAAAACAGCAGTAGGCTCCCTGGATTTGATTAAATCCCAACTTTTCACCACTGTGTGTTCCATTGGGCTCCAGCTTTACCACCATGTACAGTGAGTGCTGGAGGCCCAACCTGAAACTCATTTTTTTAAGTCAACATATTACAGATAGGCTATTTTTGAAAAGTTATTTTTCTTTACGAAAATATGAAAAATGGAAACTCAGAATTCAGCCAAGGTGAAGGTTAAGGAAATACATTTTTAGACAATACATGTGTATCCGGCTTTGCTCTTTTTACTTTCACTGAAGTTTGAATAATCATCTCATCCATGTCATTTAAGGCATACCCTCACACTTCTGTAGACACATAACTGTGTAGAGAGAGCTTAGGGAGAACTCAAATGACAGATTTTTGGCACTGTAGTTACAAGTGCAGCAAAATGAAAGCAGAAGCTGATGAACAGGAAAATATAACCTAAAGGGTCATGGTTGCCAGGAGGATGGGAAGGGACAGGGAAATCCACTGATGCCAAGCAATGCTGTTGTAGCTATTCTTAACTTTTAATTCCCATTAAAGAAGAGTAGGGGATTCTTGTGTATCAAACAGTTCTGGGCTCAAACACCATGAGAAACATGGCTGTGGGACAGAAGCCCAGGAAAGGTACCACACATTCGCTGCTGCAGCTTTCTTAGGCACACGCTGGGGTCTGGGCCATGTATACTTGCTCTATTATTTTATCATCTGAAAATGGAGGCTAGAGGAAGCTTTTCTATGGGAAAGGCCTGACCCTAACTATGTCCATTATCTGTGGATTAACACAAGTGGAGATTATGAAGCACACTGAAGATGCTCAGAGCTAAGCATTTCAAGACCAATGACTAACAATCCAGAAGTCACCAGAAAGTACACTGAGGACACCAGAGTGTTGAGAGATGGGGACCATGGGTAGCAGGAATGTCTTATAAGGAGTAGGACTTAAACATTATTGAATACTAAATTCATGGACCTTTTAAATGAATAAAAGGAAGTAAAGCTACAATCACCAATATCATAAACAACTCATAATATTTTATTTTCCCTCTTGATTTCAACTCATTTCAATGCTTGGTATTTGGGGATTTAGAAGATAGGGAGAAAAACTAACTTAAGTGGGATGCATTTTAGAAATATGAGAACCACAAAGATTTTTTCCCCCAGTTATATATTCCTTTAATCGGTTAAAATAGAGAAATTTATCCCTCCCCACAAAATAAAAATAAACAGAACAAAAGCCGTAGATACAAAAATGCAACCAAAAAGTGTTTCTCCCACTCTGGCCCTAAATCTCTGCTCTGCTTAATCCCTCCATCCACCTCCCAGCCCTAAACTCTTCTTATCCAATTAGTAGCCAGGTCTGGTTGATGCTGTGTCCTAAATGATTTGGTACCATCAAACAAAACAAAAACAAAAACAAATAAAAAGAGAATTTATTCAAAAGGATTATGTGTAAGGGGGAGGGGCTCTATAGCAATAGCAGGGAAGCTCTGACCATAATATCAGCACGCTCTCAAGGCCTAGGCAAAAAATGTTTTTCTTTTATGGAGAGGAGTACAGACAGCTAGAAAAAACAAGGTGTAGAGAGGTGGGATGGAAGGGCCACAGGATTTGTTAAGAGATGAGTTTATTTTCCTGGAAAGCCTGTAAGGAAGGGTTGTCTGTTGTCTCAGGCTGAGGTAGGACAAAGTTTAGGGGCCTGGTGGATGGAGAGAAATTTCATCAAAGCCTGGTTAACAAGCATCTTATTTCCAGTTCAGCTAGTCATTTATGAGGCAATGAAAGGGATATGGAGGGTCTGGGTCTGGCCTTGTTACAAGTGAACAAGGGGGCATCCATGAGTGTTCTCTTAGTCATATGGCAAAGGGTAGTGCTTTGCAGTAAGCTGTTTCTCAGGACACAAAGGGTGGGAGAGTTCTTAACCTTCAATGTTTCCCAGGAGAACAGAGCTCAGTTAAAAGTCCACATTGTCAGTCCCTAGTCTCCTTTCTGTCCTTACTGTAAACACCCTCCTTGGCCACTTCTTGCAGTAGCTTGTGATGACTTCTGCCTTCAGGCTCTTTTCTTTCCAAATATCCTCCAATCTGCCTTCAGAATTTTTCTCTGGCATAAATCTAACCATGTCACTTTCTCCCAAATCAAAACAAAATAAAACAAACAATTTCTTGAATTAAAATTGTTCCCAAACACTCTTCCACTAAACCCAGGATGAAGTAGACACTCCTTAACATGGTATTCAAGACCCTTGACTCTTGTGGCCCCATCAACTGCTTCACCATGACTTTCTCAGTCTGTGTCCTGTGCTCTAGTGTAGCCAGATTCACACTGTGTCCCAAGAGTGTCTATGCCGTTCTATTGCTGCTTTTGATGATGGATTTTGCCTACTAGGAATCTTTTTCCTCATATTTATATTTGTTGACATTTTACCTACTATTTAGGATCCAGTTAAAATGCTATTTGCTTCTGAAAATTTATCTGATTCCCACAGATATGAATCTTTTGCCTTCTTCCAGATTTCTTGGGTTGAACCTGTAAAGTAGCACGTATCCCATGTTGCCGCATTATGTGTAATAATTGTTTCTATCTCTTAACTCTCACGAAAGGACAATTTCTCATGTATATGCCCTATGGTCTTAACAGAAGGTGCATTTAATGAAATATATTGAATGAACTGAAAGGAAATACTTTATGGCTGTGAGCGTTTCTCTTATCCTCCTAGAATCATATAAAAACAACAAAGAAAACAAACAAAAACCATAAATTCCACTTTCAGTGAAACTAAGGGGTAGGGGCAACTGTGACTGGCCAGAAGTTGTATAAAGGAAGTAAGAAGGGCCCGGTTGTGGTAGATCTCTGTAAGCACCCAAATCCAGGATGCAAAGACATGTTCTTCCCTTCCAAAAATGGATGCAGGTACTGGGTTGAGCAGGGTTGGTGGAAGAAGCCCTCATAGACTCAGTCTGGTTCTGAGTTAGACAAGTCAGAGTTACATAAAGGATAATTCTGATAAGCCATATCTGGAGAAAGCATTTTGTCTTAGTGTTAGGCAAAAGGGAGAAAACCTTTAGTGTGAAGCCTTGCCCCATTCCAGTCACTCTGGAGGTATATATGAATAGTTATTCCAGGAAAATCCAACCAATTCAATAATGAGTGATCTAAAAACAAACAAACAAAAAAATCAGGAAAGACAAGAAATTGGTATGTTGTACAAAATTGACGTGAGGAAAATGTGGATGGAAGAGACCAGCAGAATCTATGATAAAAATGCACCCAGGAAAAATGTTGTAATAGAGGAGATACAAAGAGTGATCAGACATGCTGATGTGCATTTAGAGACACAAAACAAAGCTTAATGAAGCAATTATTTCTATGAACGAAGAGCATAAAGTAGAAATTCAATAATTCAAGAAAAAAATGGCAAGTCAACAGGAGGAGAGGCAGAACTCTTCTCCCGTAGAAAGAAGTAAAAGAAAAAAAATCATCACAAGAATAAAGATGAAACTGGAAGGAGCAGAAAGAAAACTGACTTTATATAACACAGAGCAAGGAACATAAAAGATAAAAATGAGAAATGCAAGCAAATTAAAATTGAAATTAATTTTTTAAAAGGATTAGAGGAGATCCAGCAAATGTATAACTAGCATCTCTGAGGAAAAACTAAAACAATGTAACAAATATTTAAATAATAATAAAAACAACCATTTCTTGAACATATTGATTTATGCTTGAATATACTTAAACCTATACATTGAAAGGGTACAGCATGTACCACATTAGGTGAATAAGAACTCAATACTGAGACATATCTTAGCAAATTTATTAAAGATAAACATTCATTTGGGCAGCCATGTATGTCTCAGATATCACCTCAAAACCTTCAAAAATGAAACACAGTTGCATTAGAAAAAAAGTGCCAGGAATCCATTTCCCTATCTAGACAGAAATTGTACTGCTAGAATCTGTCTGATGTAACTATTTCGGAACTCTAAGTCTATTTGAAGGCAACTTCCAAGGGAAGGGTTAGATGGTAAATCATTATTAATTTTGGTCATTTTTGGCTCTTATCTCAGCAGTGGCTATCCATTCCTCACTCACCAGCCCTGTGGCAGGCAGCTGTGCTCACATTCCTGGAGTGACCTGCATGTGACTTATAGGAGCCAAGAGTAGGTAATAAGGATTTTGTCCTTCAAATAGCAGAAAATGTGATCTGACCATTGACTGCTGCTTCAGACTGTGGAGGTAGAGGCACAAAGGCCATCTCTGTTGTTTTAACACTCATTAGCTGAAGTGGCTTCTAGGGCATTCAAAGAGAGTGCCTTACAATTTATTTCTCTTCATTTTTACCCTTTCCCCTTTTGGAAGCCAAGCATTTAAGGATTAGGATATTTAAAAGTAACTGCATATAAGGGAGAACTTAGAAAGTCACTGCCAAGGGAAAGACATGTTCTCAGAAAAGACTTGAGAAGACCTTAAGTTTATACCTAAGGCTAATCCTCAGTAATGAAATACCTACAAGAATTAAAAACAATAACAAGAACAAAACAACAAACTCAGAGTAAAAGGGAAAACCTGATTAACAGAAATACCATATTATGAGATTGAAATGTCCAGTTTTCAATAAAAAAAAGTACAATATACACGAATAAATGGAAAATTATGACCCATTCAACTGAAAAAAACAAGTGTCCCTAAGGGGGGCGAAAAAAACAGATGGCAGACTTACAAAACAGACTTTAAAATAACTGTCTTGAAGATGCTCAAAGAGCTAAAGGAAAATGTGGACAAAGTCAAGAAAATAATGTATGAACAAACTAAAAATATCAATAAAAAGACAGAAATCATAAAAAGGAACTAAGAAACATCCTGTATAATTTAAATAAAAAACTCATTAGTGGAATTAAAAAATAACTTGAGCAGACAAAAGAAAGAATAAACTTGAAGACGGAACAATTAAAATTATGTGAGAGAATGAAAGAAAAACATTGAAATGAACAGAGTATAAAGGACCTGTGGACAGCATTAAGTGGACCTACATTTGCACCGTGGGGGGTCCAGAGGAATAAGAGAGAGAGAAAGAGAGAGAGAGAGAGAGACAGAGACAGAGACAGAGACAGAGACATAGACATAGAGAAAGACAGAGAAAGAGAAATAAAGAAAAGGGCAGAGATATATTGAGAGAAATAAAGATTGAAACCTTCCTAAATTTTATGAAAGACACAGATCTACAAATCTGAGATATGCATGAACTCCAAATAGGATAAACTGTATTGAACCACAGTGAGAAACATTATAATCAAACTAGTAAAAGCTAAAAATAAAGAATGAATCTTGAAAGCACCAAGAGAAAAGTAACTCATCATATACAAGAAATCCTGAAGAAGATTATCAGAGGACATCTCAGCAGACATCTTTCAGGTCAGAAGGCAGTGACATAATATAATTAAAGTGCTGAAAGAAAAAAACTCAACCGAGAATTCTATATCCAGCAAAACTATATTTCAAAGATTAGGGAGAAATTAAGACAGCATCTGACAGCAGCTGAGGGGATATATTACCATTAGACCAGCCCTATAAGAAATGCTAAAGGAAGTCCTTCAAGTTGAAATGAAAAAATGCTAGACAATAACTCAAAGGCATATAAAAAGTTCCCCAGTAAAGATAAATACAAACATAAAAATAAGTATTACTGTAATTTTGATTTATAACTCTATTTCTTATGTTCTACAAGATTTATAAGACTAATGCATAAAAAACAATTATTAGCCCACATTTTTAGACACAGAATACAGGAAGATGTAATATGTGATATCAATAATTAAAAGGTAGTGAGAATAAAGCTGTAAAGGAGCAGAGTTTATGCTATTGAATTTAAGCTGTTATTAATTCAAATTAGAGTGTTATAACTTTAGGATGTTAAGTGTAATCCCCATGGTAACTAAAAAGAGTATAGAGTATACACAAAAAGGAATGAAAAGTGAATTAAAATGTTTCACAACAAAAAAAAGCAACTAAACACAAAAGATGACAATATAAGAAATGAGGGTCAAAATCCTACAAAGTATTTATAAAACAAATAGCAAGCAGCAGAAGTCTCTCACTATCAGTAATTTCTTTAAATGTAAATGGACTAAATTCTCTAATCAAAAAGATTGGCAGAATGAGTAAAAACACATGATCCAACTAAATGCTGTCTACAAGAGACTCATTTTAGATCCAAAGACACAAACAGGTTGAAAATAAAAATATGGGAAAAAATATTCCATGTAAAAAGTAAGCAGAAAAGAGTGGCGTAGCTATACTAATATCAGACAAAAGAGACTTTATATCAAAGTTTACAAGGGAAAAATAAGGACATTATATTTGAATAAAGTTTCAATACAGCAAGAAGATATAGCAAAATTACACATTTACACACATAACAGACTCCCAAAATATATGAAACAAAAATGGACAGAATTAAAAAGAATAAGTAGATAATTCTAAAATAATAGTTGGAGACTCCAATAATAAACTTTCAATAATAGAAAACCAGATAAAAAGATAAGTAAGAAAAGAACTTAAACAACATAATAAACCAACTAGACTAACTGACATATACATAACACTCTACCCAACAACAGAATATACATTCTTCTCAAGTGCACATGGAGTACTCTCCAAGATATATGATATTTTAGACCACGGATCAAGTCTCAATAGATTTAAAAACATAGATATCATAATATATTATCTTTGCTGATTACTACAGAATGAAATTAGAAATTGATAGCAGGAAAACTGGAATATTTACAAATTTCTGGAAATTTAAAAACACTCTTAATCAAGGAGTCAAAGAGGTAATCACAAGAAAAATTAGGTAATATTTACAAATTTAAATGAAAATATAACATACTGATACTTATAGGATGCAGCAAAAATAGTGCTAAAAGGAAAATCTATAGCCGTGAATGCTTACACACACAAAAAAGAAGAAATTGAAATCAACAATCTGACTTTACAACTTAAGGAACTAGAAAAAGAAGAACTAAACTCAATGCTATCAGAAGGAAAGAAATAATAAATATCAGAGTTGAGATAAATAAAATAGAGAAGAGAAAAAACAATAGAGATAAATCAATGACACCAAAAGCTGGTTTTTCAATAAAGATTAACAAACTGACAAACCTTTAACTAGACTAAGAAAGAGAAGACTTTATTTACTAAAATCAAAAATGAAAGTGGGGACATTACTACAACTTTGTTGGGATAAAAAGGATTACAAGAGAGTACTATCAAAAACTTTATACTCATGAACAGAACATAGCAAAATACAAAAATTCATAGAAATGCAAACCTATTGAGTCTGAATTATTAAAAAATAGAAAATATGAATAGATCTATAACTAGTAAGGAGATTAAATCAGTAATTACAACCCCTAGACAAAGAAAGATCTGGACCAGATGGCTTCACTGGTGAATTCCACCAAACACTGAATGAACTTACATCAATTCTTCTCAAACATTTCCAAAATTTAAAGAGGTGACAACACTTCCGAACTCTAGGAAGGCATCTACATTGGAAAAGAGGAAGAAAAATGATCTCTGTTCACAGATGATGTGAATTTATATATGGAAAATCCTAAAGAAATCCTAATGTGTCCCCTGATACATGAATGGATAAACAAAATGCGGTATATACATACAGTGTACTATTATTTAGCCTTAGAAAGAAATGAAGTTCTGATACATGCCACAATATAGATGAATCTTAAAAAAATTATACAAAGTGAAAAAGCCAGACACAAAAGTTTAAATATTAAATTTAAATTTAAATTGTATAGTTTCATTTATATGAGCTACTTAGAGTAGTCAAATACATAGAGACAGAAAGTAGAACAGTGGTTGCCTGAGGCTTGGGAAAGGGGCAAGGGAGGTCACTGCTTAATGAGTACAGAGTTTCAGATTAGATGAAAAAGTTCTGGAGATGGATGGTGGTGATGACTGCACAACAATGTAAATATATTTAATGCTACTGAATTGTATACTTAAAAATGGCTTAAATGGTTAATGTTGTTATGTATATTTTACCACGATAAATTTGTATAAATAATAGAAGACAGTGAAGCTACCTCTAAAACATACTCAAGGAAAGAAAGTATGAAAAAAAAAATTCATGTCTGACTAAATTGTATTTAAAACATACAGGCTATAGACAGTTTTAAATATTCAAGAACTCAGGGAATATTTTCCCACTAGTCTTTAAAACTGTCACTACAAGAGGAAAAGTACAATAAAAAGACTGGTGCTAGGTTGTGAATATGTTTAATTATAGATCTATAAGAGGATAAGGGTGAAGGAATGGTTTAACAATACCTGCTGTAACAATAGAGAACACTAGAAAAGAAAGAGGGAGGGAATAAGGTAAGAGGTAGAATAAATGATCTGATTGCTTGATGTATAAAACTGTGAGTCAAAAGACATCACTTAAAGACAACACACCAAGTAATAGAAGTACAAACATTTTTAACAGTACAGAGTTAAATAGCAGGTAAGATAATATTATTGACTAAAATCTGGCATGACAGGAGAAGGAGTAAACATTAATTTTTTTCATTGCTTAAAGTAGGAAACAAGTAGATACTGCCCTTTGAAAAATAAAAATAAAAGTTTTATATAAATTTAAAATTATAATGATGACTATTTGAACAAAAACAAATCTTGTTCAATTTTGAAAGAATCACACTTGAAAACATCAGAGCAATCAGATCATATATCTAAGACTTTAAAAAGATAATAGAAAATAAGAAATGCAAGGGGGATAATCACTGAAACAGAAGTAATTTTTAAAACTGTTTCTGTTCAATTCTATGTAAAGACATTTGAAAAGCAGATTAAATGGGTAATTTTCTGAGAGAATATAATTTCCTAAAACTGCTCCCAGAGGAAATAGAAAAGTTAAAGATGTGTTTTCTTCATAGAAAATACAGACAATAGTATTGAAAATCTGCCCACAGTGCTTCAGGTCACTGCACTGTGTACTTAAAAAGGTCCAGGTAATTTCACAGGGAATTCCTACCAGACCCTTAGATAGATAGTAAAAAAATTCCAATGTTCTTTAAAACTACTCCAGAGCACAGGAAAAAGGGAAAACTCCCAAATAGAGGAGGTATAATACCGATGCCCAAATCAGACAAGGACTGCCTGCACATACACATCAAAGAAAACTATAGATCATTCTTGTCTATTAGTATTAAAGACAAAATCTTAAATTAGCATGCAAAATTATGTATCACGATGACGTGAGGTTTATCCCAAGAATGCAATAAGAATTTAGAAACAGAACACTTATTTATATCAAGAAGTCTGAGAGAAAGTATGATCATCTCTATAGATTTTAAAATGGCATTTATTGAAATTCAACAAGCATTATTGATAAAAACTCTCAATAAACTGATATAGTTGCTTAACATGATAAAATATATTTATTTGAATCTAAAAGTTAGCTTCATGCTTATTGAGGGAGCACTAGAGCAATTTCAAGCAAACTTGTGAACAAGGAGATGTTATCACCAGTATTATTTACCATGGGCATCTGGGGCCCACACCAACACATTTAAACAAGAAAAAGATATGGGAGATGCAACAGTCTGAAAGGAGAAGTTAAAACCATCTTTACCGCAGATGGTATAAACCTGAAAAACCATTGAGTAACAAACTCCAACAAAAAAAATCAGAAAATTTAGTAAATTAGCAGGGTATAAAATTAAAACACTGATATTAAAAGCCCTCATATACACAGATAACCACTAGTTAGAATACATAATGGAAGAGTCCATTTATAATAACCAAATCCCAAGGAAGACATTTAATAAGAAATGTATAAGACTTAAATGAAAAAAATATTAAAACACTTCTGAAGGACACAAAAGGTCACTGTAATCTAAAAAATTCAGCATGTTCCTATAGAAGACTCAACACCCCAAAGGTCTCACTTGTAAGTTACTCTCATACATTTACCAAGAATCTCAATAAAGACCAACAGGCTGATTCTGAGGTTCATGTGAAAACAAAACCAAATGAACAAGAATAGTGATAAAATGTGACTTACCTATCAGATATTAAAACGTATCATGAAACTTCAGTAATTAAAATGATGTGGCACACATACACTAACAGATAGATAGATTAATGGAACAGAATAAGTTCATAAATAGACCATATACTTATGGAAATTTAGTGCACACTATGGTGGCATCTCAGAATAATGAGAAAATGGTACAAACAGTGCTGAATCAACTGGGTAGCCTTTTGAATCACAACCAAATAAAATAAAACGAAGTTGGACTCATAGCTGACATAGAGATAAATTTCAAATGAATACAAGATTTAATATAAAACATAAAAATCTATGAAAGTACTAGAGGGAAACATAGCAGGATCCTATCATTGCTTGGGAAAGACCTTTCTAGCTATGTTAAAAAAATCCACAAGAAAACAGTTGATAAAGAAGGGCAAGACAAACCTAAACCAACCAACCAAATAAACAACAGCCATTAGCAAAGTCAAAAACCAAAAAAATAAAATGAAAAAAAAATTGTAATTCATATCATGGGGAAAAGGCTAATTCCTTAATATATGAAGAACTCTTTGAAATTGGTAAGAAAAAGACTAACATGTCAACAGAAAAATTGGCAAACTTCACAGAAAGGAAACACAAATTACCCTTAAACATGTGAAAAGACACTCAATTTAACTCATAATAAAAAATGGAAATTAAATGATCATGTTGGCAAAAAATCTAAACGTTTGGTAATACTTTATTGGTACTGAGAAACAGGCATTCCCAAAAAATTCTTGGAAAGAGTGTAAATCAATATATTTGTATGTTAGGCAATTTGTTGTTCAAGTGACAAATATATATTCCCTTTCATTCAGCAATTCAAATTTGGTGAATTTATCCTAAAAGCCTACTAGTGCATGGGCAAAATGACATGGGTGCAGGGTTATTCATGACAGCACTGCTTGTAATGAGAAAGGACTGGAAATGGTCTAAATGTCCACAGTAGAGCACTGGATATATAATGGTGCATCATTCAATGGAACGATACTACGTAGCTATAAAACTGCTCCCTAGGTAACAGGAAGGGGCTTCCTATGTACAAAAGGGGAAAATCCCCAAGATATACTGTTAAGTGAAAAAAATTCAAGTGAGAACAGTACATATGGCATACTAATTATTGTGTTAAAAGAAGAAGGAGGGGATAAAAAATATATTTATATTTGCTTGTGCATGCATAAGAAAACTCTAGAGGGATACACATGAGACTAAGAACAGTGGTATCCAGTGGGGGAGTACAGTGTAGATGGAGTGAGTGGGAGACTTTTCACTGTGTACTTTTTTATACATTAAAAATTTTTTTGTACCATGTCAATATACTACCTAGTCAAAAATTTAAAAGGCAATAAACAACCTGATAGTTATGTTTTGTCTTGTTTTACTATAAGATCTGTAAAATATGGTTCCTTCCTCATCTTATTTTTTGATTTAGAAAATTAGTGAGGGCACATTATCCTTTTATGTCAGTGGGTGAGTGGTCACAGGATCTACTTCAGCAGCATGAGAATGGAAAGACTTTCCCATCTGGTGTCCTCAGGGTACTGCTCCTCTCTGTTAAATTCTGTATAAATTCCCAAACCCGGTACTATTTGTTACAGTTTGGTCTTTCTTTTTTACCAGTGCATTTATAGAGAACCTGGTTTACTAACTCTTAGGACGGGGTGCCATTTAGTGTTCTCTGACTGACATAAACGATCCACACAAACAAGAGCCTCTATTTCTACAGAACTCCCTTAAGAACCTCTTTCAGGGTTTTACAGCTCTCAGGGGGCCAGTAATTACTTCTTGTAAAGCCATAAACATTACTGATTGCCTGTCAGCATGAGTCCTAGGACAGGGATGGAACAGGTGTGGCAATCAGGGGAACCTGGGAGAGCCTGGGAGAGATTCTCTGGCCATAGAAAGGCAGTTGGGCAGGCAGAGCCTAGAGGTCCAGGGCAACTTTTACAAGTAAGGACAGCAAAATGAGCTCAGGAGTTGGGGCCCAGGCTGTCAGCAGCACAGGGCATGCCTCAGAGGGACAATAACTAGCCCAGGATGAGGCCAGCCTTGAATACTCAAATAGAAGAGGAGAGGCTGAGTGAAGAACTTGGGGTCAAGGCCAAGGAAAGCTCCCCAGAAGTCTCTGAATTTCTCCGTATCCTCCAGGCCTCTCTTAACTGGCCATATTACATACAATGCTTGTGTTCCAAACTACACAGACAAGTCAAGGTTCTCAAAGCCAATTTAAGTACAAGTATGCAAAGATTCTTTGCACATCCTCCGTCTTTGATGTTTAAATTAATTTACTTCTATTCTTAATTGAAAATAAGAACAAAGTTACCCACCACTTCTTACATGACTCAGCCAAGAACCTAAGAATCATATTTGTTAGTTTCTTAGTCATTTCTTATCCAGAATTTTTAAAAAGTACTCTGACCTTCCATTACTGCCCTTATTTTTGGCTCTTCAGAACCTGTATTTGCCTTCTCTATCCTCATCATGTTTTCCATATCTCTTTTAAATTCTAGTTATGACTAGCTATTCAACAAGATTCTTTTTTGGAGATAGGAAATTGAAAGTAATACATTTCTGATTAAGAAGTCTCAACTCTCTTTCTTCATAAGACAGGCATTAAAATTTAAAAGCCAGAACATGGAATAAGATGTGCTAATGAAAATGTCACCAAGTGAGAGTTTAGAGTTTAAAATTTTGCTAATCTAGTAAGAAATACAGGGGGATATGGAGCACCGAGCAGCTCTGATATGATCTGCTTTATGCCTTTGAAACATCCTCCAAATTTCACATAAAAAAATCATTTGTGATTCATTTTGCTTAGTGATGACTCAAATTATTAAAAAGAAAAAAAAAATTAAATCTGAACAAGTCTAATTGGAAAGCAACCTCTCTGAAGTCAGTGAAAACAGTTTCTCTAGTCAAAGTCACTTGTATTTGGAGCCTTAATATTGAGTCGTTTCTCTTGTAAGACAGATCTGGTTTCAATCTGTGTTTCTTCAGTTTTTATCAGTGTTGGCCTAGATTTCCAAAGCTGAGCTAAAATGGAAAGATTCTTTTTCCTTCTTTAACCTATCTGTCTCCTTTTATTTACATAATATATTTTTCCCCTGAATAATTCTAAGTTTTTTTAAAAGGCAAAATGGAAGTAAAATAAATGGAAAATTTTTCATCACAAAGGGAAACTTAGACTCTTATGTTTGGATTTATACCCAACAGGACCGCAGTGACCAGTATAAATTCAACAAAAATTATTAAGAGATGAGGCTCTAAAGCAACAAGACCATTTCTCTATGGCACAAATTTCATTTGTCAAGTGACTAGTGACTCCTCCCAAAAGATAGAATGAAGGAATAATTTTGAAAACCTGCTAAAGTTGGCCTCCTTATTCCAAAGTGAGAAAATTGGGCTGGATAATTACTTTGTTAAGTACCAGCATGGGAAGGGTTTACAATTGTGCCGGCTCTGTTATTGTTACTGCTGCCAACAGAATTATTTATCAAGTTATGGTGTCTCACTGAGGGACCTGTAAAGCACATTATCAGTTAAAAAATGATTTCTAAAGAAGACTTAATTACTACTATATGTGTTTTTAATGTTGGCTGAAAATATGCAAGAAGACAAGCTAAAGTGGCATGTGACAAATCTTCATTTAGTCTGTCAGCCATAATTGTATATTTAGAAAGATGTACAAAATAAAAAAGATCAAGAGGTAGAAGTAGATTTTCTTGTCACTTCAAAATTATTGCAGTATTTGCTGGTAAGTTCAAAGTTTCTGCAGACTGATACCTGACAGAGTTCTATAGACTTCAAATGAAAATTAGGAGGGGAGAAGTGACAAGTCAGTGTGTAAAGATGCTGATCTAGTTGTATTCTGATTCATGTCTGAATTGTTCTTTAACCCATTACCATATTTCCTGGTCACCAAGACTTTTTAACTTCCTGCTCAACCTATTCAAAATGAACCACTATCTCACCCGCTTCTCAGGCCAGTATCTATTTACTCTTGTGAAGGTGGCAATATACCAATACACTTCAGGTGCTTCTGCCACACCTCTGCCATCTTCAATGAGCAAGTGCTCATCCACTTCTGATAGATCAGCTCAGCGTAAACACAGTATCTTTTAGGAATGCAGTTGACCTCTTAGAGAGGACAGAGGCCAAACTATTTCCCCATATTCACAACGCCTTGTGACAACACAAACACATAGTAGAAAATAACAGAATTATTAGCTGAAGGAAATGGTCAAAAGGATTTTTTTAAGTCAAGAAAAGACCATTGCTCCCTGTTTAAACAATGGCCTGTACTATTCTTCCAATTCCCATTAGTAATAAATCTTGTTTTTGGATAGAAACTTTTTCTTTTGTCCTTTGGCCTGAAGCACATAAAAATCAAGTTTTTCTTAAAAACAGAAATTCTGGTCACTACCCAAACGTACAGCCTGGTCATTTCAGGTGCTAGTTCAGGTACCTGCACTGCAGTGTGGCATAATTAATATCTATAAACTAGATACAGATTAGAGGGAAGGCAGAAACACAATGTTAAAGCTCATAAAATAATAAAGATGAAGAGTTGAGGAACAGCATTCCTGAAGAGTTGTCTAGAAGGGACTTAGCAAGTGCACTGGGAAATTTAAAGTTATATTTACTTGCCTGTCAATGAAATAAAGATCAGGGAGAACAGAAAACCTTATGAAACAAGGCAAGTTGTCACAAAGGTAATAAAAAAGAATTGCAGGTTTCAAGACCCTGGCATAGAAAATAAGTTTTGAAAACATACACAGGCATCTGATTTTCATGTCAGTTTAGCCAGAAATCAACAGGATTAACCATATTTCTCTTTTGATTGATGGCAATGACATGACAATATTTTGCAAACAGGCAAACACTAAAAGCCCTGGAATTTTTCCCCTTAAAATCTCTGTAAAAAGCCATGAGAACACATGCAGTTTCTCATGGATCCATGTACTTGGTTAGACACACTTTTATTTTCCATGCAGGCTTCTCTGTCTTGTCCATTTCTAATCCACTCTCCCAGCACTGGACTTCCCTCCTCTTCTCCCATCTTCCTGGTCATGGGCAGCCAGAGATCTTCACTGCTGTGCAGTTCCAAGTGAGTCACTCATACATATGTACACATATTCACTCTTCCAAGGGAAACCAAATCAACAAACCTTCCACAGTCACAACCTGTGAGGTCCCTGCAGGTTCAATTCAATGCTAGAAGCAGTGTCTTAGTCTGGACTTTCAGGGAGTACCTAGAGGCAGGCACTGGCAGGCAAACACCTGCCCATCGCAACGGGTGGCCGCTTTTTAAAGGTTGAACAAAACAGTAAAGGGAAAATTTCTTTGCTCCTTTTATGTGCCAGCTCTCTCTCCTTCCAGCTTCTTGCCTTGTCTCATTCTTCTCCTAACTTTTCAGCTATAATTGACTGGAATATCAGTCTTGTGCGTATATTGGAATGTGTAAAAACCTTTACGGTAAGTACTTTACACCCTTCACTATTCCATGATGATGATAAGGATCTGCACTCTTCTGATCCTTAACTTTCTAAACAGCTACTGGACTCCTGCTTGGCATCTGGCACCTTCTTTTCACTCTGCTCAGGCCTTCCCCAGCCCCAGCCCCACCCTTGCCCAGTAAACACCTTTTGTTCCTTGGCGTGCCCTAAAATCTACCTGTCTGGTCAAATGTCCCTGTCATCTACTCTTGAAGTACCACGTGTGCCTGCCTTTCATACCTCTTCCTGCAAATGTAACTTCACAGTTATTTCCATGGTTTTGATTAGTCTGCCTTTCCCACTCTAAGTACATGAGGCAGATACAGGTTTAAGTTTTGTCCATCACTTGATTCCTAGTATCTGGCACATATTAGATACCCCAAAATATTTGCTGAATGACTTAATGAATAAAAGTGATCAATCTGATCTTTGTTTTTTTCCATGATATGTTTTTTCAACCATTTTCTCTTTTTCTAAGACTCTTCTTGAAGAAAAGGTTACTCTGTTTTCTACCAGCCCAAGGGTAGGCAGCCTGGGGAAGTGGGCTAGTATGAGTAGGCTTTTAGTCACAGGCAGCAAATCTAGTGTGACCTTAAGCCACAGACTTCATTGTTCTGGGCCTCAATTTTCTCTTTAGTAAGTGAAGCTTAAGATTGTTTGCTCCTTTTGCCTCATAGGGAGCTATTGACTCAAATGGGGCCATTAGTGTGACAAAACTGACTTTTAAAGGTGCCGTATAAAGGTATGGTTATACAAATATAATGCATTTTTTAAATAAAAACTTTGTGGCACTTCAGCATCTTTTACAATTTCACTTACCATTAATGGATTCCCTCAAATGTGCCCCCTCTCCTTTAAAGAAGATATATTTCCACAGAAGCTACTTTTTTTTCAGTAAACAAATCATCCATCCATCCATCTATCCATCCTCCAGGCAAACTGCTAGTGAGCACAAAATGACAGCAGCAACTACTATACAGTACAATGAGATCCATGAGAGAAGTAGGGGCTGCCATGGTAGCAGAAAAGGATTCCCCGGCCAGACCATGAGGTCAGGGAAGGACACCAGGGAAGTAAAATTGAAAGCAAGATCTAAATCTAGATTAGTAGGAGTTAGCAGGTGAAGCGTGTGTGTGAGTATGACAGCAGAGAGGGTGTGGGTATGGAGTGGACACGAGCAAAGGTAGAGGCCTAGAGGTGGGGGGAGCAGAGAAGGACCTAGCAACAGAGGGGCTGTTGTGGCCACAGTGTAGAGCAAGGAAAAGAGAACAGAGATGGCTAGAGGGAAGAAGGAGCAGCTAGAAGGGAATGAATGATGAAGGATTTTGTTATGACAACTTGACTTTATCCTAAAAGCAACGGGGAAACTTTGAAGAACTGTAAGCAGAAGCATTACATGGTTACATTTGACTTTCAAAAATATGACTTTGGTTTGCAGTGTGAAGAATGGGTTAGAGAAGGCAATAGTAAAAACGGATAAATAATATATGGCCCTTGCAGTAATAGGTCTTAGATTCAGAACGACACAGCAGAAATAGAGAGAAGTGGACGGATATAAGAATCAATAGATATAATCAAGAGGGCTCAAAAACAATAGGATGATATTGATAAGAGAGAAAACCACTGTTATTATTTTGGCTTCTAGCTTCAGTTGGTGGAAGGGAATGCCATCCACTGACACAGAGACCAGAAGAGGGGCAATGTAGGGAGCAGTGACAATGTGGAGGTGCTTGGAGACATACAGATGGGAGTATCCAGCAGGTAGCTAAATTTCTGGGTCTGGAGCTCAGGAGAGAGATATGGGTGGGAGATACAGGCAGATTTCAAAGTGTTCAACACATAAATCGCTATCTGAAGCCATGGAGTAGATATTCCCCAGAGGGAATGTATAAAGAAAGAAGAGGTGAGGTTTTTTGAAAGGAAGGTGCCTTGAGTAACTTCAACACAGGACAGAGGAAAACGAATCTGTAAGGAAGTCCAACAAGGGACTGGTGATGTGGGAGGAGAGCCAGGAAAACATGGTGCTGGCGAAGCTTTCAGGGAGGAGGAGTGGTTAATAGTGTTGAATGCTGCCAAGGGCTAAGACCTAAAGCAAGATGCTTTTCTCAACACTGTGCCAGAAATGTAAAACGTGGGTTTCTGCACCCCAGGAGAGGTGGAGACAGGGCCACCCTCATCACTTTCCTTTGTTTTTTTCCTCTGGGAATCTTCCTTGACCACACTGGCCATAAGTGATCGTCTCCAAATATTGATTGAGATGCTATTGTTTATAATGGACTTTGGAAATTAGAAGACACAAAAAATATGATCCTTGAGAAGAGAGAGTATTTACATAGAAATAAGTCACAACTATACTGAGTGTAGTCCATACTGGGCATCTTATGAATGTCACAGAAAATAAGTGTTCCTCTGAGGCTGTCAGGTCAGGCCCCGCTAAGCAGAGAGTTTGACAACGAGCCTTGAAGTGCACTGCATAGAAGAACAGAGTCAAGTGAATATTATGAGTAGGGTTATCACTGGATGCAAAGGTATGGAAGTGTGATTAAGTATATTTTATTTGGAGAGCAAGGAATTTATCACATGGTTAGAGAATAAGACTCTTACAGGGGAGCAATAGGGGACATGTCTTGAGCATTTGAAGGGGCCAGAAAGAGGTGGTTCTTGAAAAATGGCTGAGACTTTAGACTTCATTCTATAGACAATGGTTGGTCCTTGAACACCATTCAGCTCTTTTCTGTGTAATTTTACCCATGTGATTGCGACCCTAATCTTTTGAAAGCAATTTTCAGGTAGGAGCCTTGTTTTTTTTTTTTTGTTGTTTTTGTTTTTTTTGTTTTTTTTTTTTGTTTTTTAATCTTTCACTGTTCCACAGGGACTAGTTCAGTGCCTCTTACTCAAGTATTTTTTTATATGGATAATTGCAAAGATGATTTTTTTTTGGCCTGTGAAGGCCAGGAACGGAGGCACATAGCTCAACTAGAACCAGGGAGCTAATGACCGCTGTCTTCTGGGCAAAATGCTGTAGCACTTGGTTTTATGAGGGGCAGTAGGATGTGGCTGAGGGCTCTCCCAGTCTCAGGAGCAGCTACCCTTGTTTATGTCACCACTTTTGAATTGAGCTTCTTGTGTTCTATCAGGACTCAACAAATATTCATTGAATGTTTACTCAGAACAGGACCAGTATGAAGTAACAGGAAAAATGGTGGTGATGAATGAAGAGATTCTGCCTACAAGTTGCTTTTAGGCTGTAATGGAAGTTGCCAGCAAGTAAACAGGTAATTTTACTATGATGTGCTAAGTCTATAATACCTGTTCTATGTGTAACAGGAGATGGGAGGCCCCCAACTGTTTTGGCAGAGCAAGGAAGTTTTCCTGGTGAAGATGACAGCTAAGCTGAGACCTGAAAGGAAGGGGCCAGGCTCCCTCGGGCAAAGCCAAGTCCCAATGGAAAGCTGCAGTGTTGCTGGGCCAGAGCCTAAAGGGTGAGACGCTAGCCAGGCAGGCTGAGCTGGGATCTTGGAGGCCTCCTATTTTCTCCCTAGGCAGTCAAGGCACAATGTGGAGCTGGAGGCTAATGACCCATCTGAGTGTGTATCTGGAAGGTGAAGCCCACAGACTCCTTGGGGTACAAGGGTACCAGGTAAACACACACCTGAACAGAATCGTGGTCCAACACATTCTAGAAACAGCCAAAAAAAGGAAACAACTAAAACATTTGAAGTCCTCTACAGTTTGCCCCTCAGAAAAATATTTTAAAAGCAGATGTTGAAAGAAACATGTAAAATGAATTTAAACACAGCTTAAATTAAAACTGACAATTTGGGGCCTGCTGGTGATCAGAACACTTCTGGAGAAGTGACAGTGTGAGAGACGCTGGCACCGCAGCAGCTCGTCAGAGGGGAAAACAATCTAATCTTGATCCTGACACCGAGTCACAGAGCAGCAGCTGTGGAATTTTATTTACTTTTTCTAGATTTTACACTGTAATTTAAAACAATAAATATGTGTTTTGTCACAAACACTACTGGCTATTCAGTATACATTTTCTGAATCGTGCTAGGCATGGAATTAAGGGCAGGGACACAAAGGTGAAGACAAGCTGGTTCCCGCCCATACAGGCCCCTGGACCACAGCCCCTGTTACTGTGCAGAAGGCGTAAACGTAGGATGAGCAAAGCACTATGGGATCAGAGGAGCAGTTAACACTGCTGGAACCAGGGAAGGCTGTGCAGAAGCAAGCTGGAAAGCGGTGGTTTTCAAAGCACCACCACGTTCGTCTCAGAGTCTACAGGAGGGCTTATAAGAAATGCCAGTGTTGGACCCCATTCCAGCACACTACATCTGAATCTCTGGGAAGGGGAGTGTTGGGAATGGGACTTTTTCAGATGTTCCAGAGTTTTTTTGTATGCACAATAAGGTTTAAGAGACACCATTTTAAGAAATGAGTAGGAAGTTAGTAGATGAGAAAGGGGAACTGGGGTAGTGGTGACACCAGGGAGACAGGAGACTGACTGACATGGGTGAAGTTCTGGATGCACAGCGGGGGAGTCTGGTTGTATAGACTCCTGACCGCCATGCACAACCTTCGCTGCATTTCCAACTCTCTGTGGAAGTGAAGTTTATACAGATGTCTGGCCCCCTTTCCAGAATTTTCAAATTATAATTTTTTAAATGCATGAGGCTTGAGCATGTGCATTTATAAAAAGTTTACACAGGTGATTCCAAAGCACAACAGGGGTGAGTATTGTTGCACTGGCTATGTAGAGCCATGGGAGGTTCTGAAGTAAACCTCATACCCAGGTCCTTCTGCTGTCCACAGACAGCTAAATCCATGTCTTGACATAGAACACTGGCAGATTCTAGAATGGCAATTACCGCTGACTACTAAAGACTTCAGTGGCATCCACTACGTCTAAAAGTGAGAGATATTTCATGTGTTGTGAGCATGTAATGTGATTCTTAAAAAGTGCTAAAACAGGAAAAAGCCTTACCATTTCCTCCCCACCCTGAATTCCGAGAGCAAATTGGAATTTCTTCTTTCTGTAAACCACTTCTAAGCATCTAAGCAGAAACATTAATTCTTAGAAAACTGGATAATTCTTTAGAGAACTTCAAATCAATGTAATGCCTCTGCTCCAAGAGTTAAGGTTTAGAAAAAATCTGACAGCAGAGGTTCTGATTAGCAATGCTAGAGAGACAAATGGAAGGATTGCAGCAAAGTTGCCTAAAGCTACACGAGTTAATTAATGATTTAACCTTATCTCAGGAGTCCCAAACTAATTGAAGTCAACTTGTGCCCATTCTCAGTGATGTAGAAGTGGGTGACAGATTTCACAATTTCATGATATTATCCCTTAAAATTACTCAGTTATTTTAGATCCCCAACAACATAAAGAATATACTTATAGGATACAGCTCTTTTCCTAAAGAAAGAAAATATAATACATAAATACTGCCCATAGCGTTTGATCAGAATTATATTTCACAGCACATATCTGCAAATGCAGTTCTGCTGTTGCACAGACAGCCACAGATTCCATATTTTTATAGCATCTGTAAGTATACCAGGCTGGTGAGTTTGAGGTCTGGGGAAGAGGAGCTTATTATGTAGTATTATGCAAAATTGGAATCGTGGATGAATAAAGACGACCCAGTGCTAGTAAATTACTCTATGCATGAAGGCGAGAGTGCAAATAATTCCCCAGGGTTGTACTAAAAGGAGTTTTCTAGTAAAAGGCTGCTCCTTTGTTTCTAATAGTGTATTATAGTTTAATAGAGGCAAATGATATATATTAGGCCATAGTTCAGAAACTTCACTCATGGCTGAAGTTGTAACTTTAATCACATTCAGAAATAAATTCTTTTTTCCTCATTTACCTTCAGGTACATTCATTCAAGTAGCATTGAATAAACACATTTAAATTAATCCAAATTATAAAACAGCTACTAATTACTGAGTACCTACTAGGTGCCATGCTTTGTATATGTCATTTAAATCTCACCATTTAATCCTCCCTACAGTTTTGTGAAATTATGTATTATTATTTTCACTCTTCTAGAGAAGGAAATTGAGGTTCACAGAAGATAGGTAATTTACCCAAGATGAAAAGGCTAATTAGTTGCAGAGGTAAGTCCAAAGCTGCAGTACCTTATGTTGGCTCCTTTTACTTTTTAAAGACCAATTCAAGTCTTCCAGACAAAGTTAGCCTTTCCCTTTTCTGTGCTAATTTGGATGGTATGTGTTTCCATTACTGTGCCTATTATGTAGTTTTTGTAAGCTTTTATTTATAAGATGATGAATTCCTTGAAGGAAGGTTGCATAACTTCTTGTCCATCTCTGCAATCCTAGGGAGCAGTTTCTACTCACTCAAAGTTTCTTGAATGCCTACTGTGTGCTAAACAGTAAGTTAGGAGTGCAGATTTGGAATGAACAAGACGGACATGGTCCCTGACTCCATGGAGAGACCATTCTAGGGGAGAAATGGACAGTTAAATAAGCAATTAAAATAAGAGCATAATAATGCTATACGATAAGAGAGGTACAGGGATTGCATTGTTTATGAGATTAAAATGCAGAGCTCTCTATCCTATTGAGGGAAAGAGGGAGAGAAGGGAGCTAGTGGTGGTAGTGACTAAAGAGGGAGATGTCTAGGTTGAGATGAGAGAATTGATACTGATTTAACCAGACATTGGGTGGAGGTGAGAAGAAGATGCTTCTGGGGTGAGGAAAGAATATGTGCAAAGAGGTGAGAAGAAAAATGAGAGAGTTGGTGCAGAAAGACGGGGCTGGCAATGTGAGCAAGGACCAGACCATGATGGTACTCAAAAGCTTACTATACTGAGGTTATTGGAGAGGCTGCAAAAGGGATTTAAGCACTGAATGATATGATTAGATTTGAAAGTCACTTTAACTACAAAGGGGAGAATGAAATATAGAGGGGGAAGCAGAGAGACAGGAAGACCAGATAAGAAGACATAGTCTTGAAGTCAAGGTGAGAGACTGGAGGCTGGACTAGGGGAGTGGCAAAAGAGATGGAGAGAAAACTGTGGATGCAGCATCAATAAGTTTGGTTTCTAATTGGATATAGGTGTTAGTAAAAGAGAGGAACCAAGAATAATTCTAGGTTTCCAGCTTGGGTAACTGGATAGACAGTAGAGCCATTTCTTGATTTAGGCTTGGAAGAGAAGATAGTGAGTTTAGTCGCAGACTAGTTTCATGTCTGGAGTGGATGGGCTCATTAAGCAGGTGGAAGACAAGACTGAGATATGAGCTGGAGATAGAACTGTGAAAGTCATCAGTTATGAGACTGATCAAGATTACGTAGAAACTGGTGGAGAAGAGAGCTCCATGGGATACTATTTAAAGTCAGAGAAAAATAAGGCAGCAAAGGACCTGAGAAAGAAGGTGAGGCCAGAGAGAAAAAAATCAGGAGAGGGCCATGTCTAGGAAGGCAGAGCAAAAAAATTCAAGAAGGTGGGAATGGTCTCACAGGGCCAAATGCATTTCCACAGTCAAGTAAGAAGCCCTGAAAATGTTCAGTGAACTTTGCAATGAGGTTAGTGTCCATGTGGAAGAGACGGTGCCAGGGCCATGACAACAGTGGAAGCCAGCATGCTGTGGGCTGAGGACTTAGTGGGAGGAGCTTATTAGTGGCAAAGACACATCTTGAACCCAAGTCTTCTACCGAAACCCAGAGTATGATGGACACTTCAGTGTTTTTCTTTTTCAATGTATTTCCATGTAGCTGTGGGAGAAGCTGCCAACAGGTATGTCTGCAGGGAAGAACGATGCTTGGTGAACACATTCAGAAAGGGACAATAGAAAAATGGGCTGAAGGAGACAAAGAACTAGGATCATGAGTCACTTATTTTCAAAGACACAATCTGCTGGAAGGCACAATACCGTATGCACAGTTCCCTTTTGTTACCTGTAATAGGAACTGCTCTCCAGTGGGGGGATCCTGCCTTTCATGATACTCCCTGCACTGAAGTGACTAAATAGCAGTATTCAGACTATTTCTGAGGCAGGAACAAAGGGGAAAGTGTTGATCTTTAGGGTACCTGTAAAATCTCATTCAGTAGAGATGAACGGAGGTTAAATCGAGACTCAAAGGCACTCTGTGGTGTTCCTGTTCCTGGTTCTCCTGTGAGAGTTGTTTCTCCACCTCCTTTGCTGACTCCAGCTTGCCGCTCCTCCTCTCTCTGCTCTTCTCCGCCCTTTCTCTTCTGGCTTTGCACTCTCTCTATGGTCATTCCCTTTTTACTTCCAGTCCCTCCTTCCACAAAGGTGTATGAGCTCCAACTAAGACTCTCATTGTGATGGTGATTTTACTATTAAATCAACCAGCTGGTGGTCATTTACTCCCACACATCCATCTTCTACCCTCCCCATAAATCCCAAATGTTAATCCATGTTTCAGATATAGCTTCTGAAGCCTTGAGCCAATTTCTGATAGCCATTTTCTCCAAGATTTTTTTTGCAGGAAATCTAAAATTCAGCATGTCCCAAACTAGCCTTACTACTTTAACCATTAAATCTATTTCTCATTTAATATTTCCTAATTTTGGTGAGAAGCATCACCATATAACCTGGCTGCTAGAATTAGTCCTCAACATGTGCTAACTATTCTTTTTTGTTACTCCCATATTAAACTGGCAACTCAGTCCCTTCAAATCATCCTCTATACCAGTCCCAACCTTTTTAGCACCAGGGACCAGTGCTATGAGACTGCTAACACTTGATGATCTGAGGGGGAACAGAGGCAGTGATGCTAGCACTGGGGAGCGGCTGAAAATACAGTAGCAGAAGCTTTTCTCTTGCCTGCCACTCACCTCCCGCTGTGCAGTCCGATTCCTAACAGGCCATGGACCACTTCTATCCATGGCCTGGGAGGTAGGGATCCCCGCTCTACAGTATCTAAGGATATGCTCTCTAATTTCTACTACTCTGTCCTACTTCAAACCTTCATTCTCTCTTGCCTGGACCACAGGAAAGCCTCTGACCACGTGTCCTTGTTTCCTCACTGCTGCATTAGTCCTCTACAATGTATTTAAACTCATTTTTCAAAAACACAATCTGATCATGTATCTCCTGGACAAGTTTATAAACTTTCGGTGATTCTTGACTGTCAACAGGTTATAGTTGAAGCCCTTTTGCATTGCTCGGAAGGTCTTTAAATATCTTTATGACCCCATCATCCACTCGCATGCCAGACACTGTGTTACTTGTATGGATTATTACATCTAATCCCAACAACATCTCTGTAAGATAGGTACTATAATTTTTTTGTTGTTTTGCAGAAGTTAAAGAACAAAGAGATTAAGTGATTTGGCTTAGGGTCCCCAGGCTACAGTGAGCCAGGGGTCAAACTCAGAGTTTGTATATTTCACAATATTTTGGTTTTTCACTTTTCTAAATCACCAGGCATCACTGAGCACACCCGTACCTTCTGTTGGGAGAGCACAGGTGTCACTGCAAGGCAGCTGTGCACGGCAGTGACTGCTGAGACAAGATGCTCAGTTCGACTCTTGCCAGCCTCACCTCTAGCCTGGTGACTGTGCCTAAATTTCTTAATCCGCTTAGGCCTCCAGTTACTCTCTGGCAAAACCAAGTCATGTGGAATCCTGTGAGGATTCAGAGAGATTAAGGATGTGAAGCCCTTAGGACGGCATGCCTTGTGAGTAGCCAAGGCTTGATGCAGGCAGGGTCACTCTCTGGGCACTGGTCCTGTTCCGTCCTGGGTTGCCTGCAAAGGTATGGCTATACTAAGAGTTTAAAAGACATTATTTATGTGGCTAGACATATTGACTTCTGTGGAAAAGAACACACTGGAACAAATTACTCTTATTAGCTACGGAGATGACAAAACTAGAAAAATGAGAAAAGTGGAAAATGGTCTTTGTATCTGAATGCAGTGATTTAAGATGTGCAGAAAGATAAAAGAAAGCTTTATTTTTTTATAGTCTTTAAACATCAAATGGAAATAAAAAGTAAAAATCTACAGAAAATGAGTCAGCTTCTCCTTCTTTTGAAAGAATAAAAAAGATTCCTGTGGAAAATGTAGCTATAAATGGCTGATATCCTGTGAAAGAATTTATCTTTCTAAGAAATGAGGAAGTAAATTAATTACGATTAAATAATTCAATGTGCTATAAGCATTTATTAAACAGCACTTTTTGTCAAGCACAATGGAGGACGTCGTGGGAAAACTTAAAAATAATATTGCTTGGAAGAAATATTTAAAGTAATTGTAACAAAAAAAAAACATTTTCATACAAAATGATAATAACAATAAACTGTGCCAAGTGCTGGGCTGTACTTTCACATATCTCATCTGATCCTCATGATTATCCTTTACTTACCAGGTGGAAACTGAGGCTCAGAGAAGTTAAGAAACTTGCCCAAGTTTGCATAGTTTCAAAGTAGCAGATTTATGATTTGAACCCAAAGTGCTTTCCATTCTTACACAATGCCAATGCAAATATATAATTACTATACTTTTTACAAATCTGTTACTCTCGTTTTAAAAACCTATCAGTGTGGTTTATTTTTATCCCATTTCCCACATTCGAAAAAGGCACACTGAGCTTAATAATAAATGTTCCTCCACTTTATGCAATAGGTGTATCCCTGAAAAGTTGTCTATAAATCAACATTTTCTTAATAGAGTGTTATATTTTTGTTGCTATATCCCACAGATTTTTCAGAGATTAACTCTTAACTTGTCATTTATATAAAATTGATAATTGTTACTACTCTGCTACAAGTTCCTCCTTATTTCTTATTTGACAGCACTCTTTTGCAATGTTCACAACTACCCTGATTTATTTACGTTGAAGTTTGGATGGTCATCTATGGAATTCCTTAAAATGGGGACATAACCATGCGTTTTTAATACAGAGTTAATAATCACAATGCACTTGGGGGATCCCTCATTTTTCCCTCTCCTATCATCTCGCAAACACTGATTGAGGAGCTGGCAATTTTCAAGGATTTTTATATTACAGATACAGCATTTACATTTACATAAATGACTGTTCAGGGCACAAAATATAAAATAAACATGGGCTTGTTATTTTCTAATATATCCCAGGATATTGCCTTGCTAAATCATAGTCATTAAAGCCCGCAGAGACAGAATAACAGAAACTACCTACCTTCGCCCCTTTAAGGTGCACTAGCTGAAAGGTACCATTACATAAGTAGCAACTCTGCTAATTAATTAATGCTAGCCATAGCCATTTTACTAAACTACGAAATGAAATCAAATAGTACAATTTCCTTTTTTTTTTGTTCTATTCTAGTTAAAATTTAAAAAGGCCAGGATAAACTCAGCTGAATAATGTTGCTTATAATTTTGTTTCTAAATACTTAAAATAATGGGTATTAAAAAAAACCTCATATTCACTTTGGTTGTTGGTTTTACATGATAGGGTGGCTAATTAAAACTACTGCACACTGTGCTATATTCCAGTATACAGTTTATGATTATGAAAAGGTCACATACTTGAAAATAAAGTTCAGTACACCTCCCACATTTAACTAAATAATCACACAGGGTGTTTAAAAATAATTTCTATTCCTCTCCTCCCAGCAGCTTCTTTTCTTTTCTCTGCTTACTCATGATTACCCATCAATACCACGTCTCTTCCTCAGGGTGATCCTACTTACAGGATGCCTCTGAACGCCTTGTGATGTTACACTTTTGTGGTGGGCATTAGAAAACAAGGATTCTGGTTTGGTTCTGGGAAAAACAAAACAAAACAAAATCCTGGAAAAATGACATTCAAGAACCAGAACACCTAGCTAAGCATGCACTGGATATGTGTAGCACTGATTTTCCAGGTAAATGTGACAAACGAATACACTTTAAAGCATCGCTCCTTGGTTAAGAAGAGTGTACTTCTGTATCTCCTTGGAGGAGTCTCTAAATTCAGAGTGGGCATCCACTGGTTCCTGTCCTGCATCCTCACAGCCCTCACTCATCTAATGAAACCCAGGCTGCAACTGGTCTTTTCAAAATGAATCATAACCTCGAGATGAGCCTAAAGCTTTTCATGCTATCAATATCTGATTAACCCATTTATGTACGCGTATATCCCAGTTTTCCCCATTTCTAAAAACATTCACTTTATTTTACTCTTCCACCCCTTTACTATGTGTAGTTTCATATTGCTCATTAGTTTCAGGACTTCTCCATATTTTACATTATTGGTGGATATTCTGCATTTCATTATCTGATGTCTGGTTGGATAATAACTGTTGGTATCACTTAAATTATGTCAGCTGCAGATACACGAACTCAGTACATTTGCAGACTCATCAAGTATCAAATAAGGAAAGTAAATCCTACTTTAAAAAAAAATAACTTCTTTAACAAATTTTTCCTTCTACTGACTCTTCCTGCAACAGGCTTCTTTCTAGTTTTAGAAAGGGATGTAGAAAATACAATATCATTAAAAAAGTACCACTAGGAGACAAATATTAGTGTGGTAGATTAAAAGAAAGAAAACAGTGTATATATAAAAAAATCTTGGTTAGTGTTCTCTTTGACTATTATTTCAAATAGGGTTTACTTTCCTTATTTACAATATTTTATAAACCTTCACAATGCTTTTCAATGTCAATGTCTTATCCCTAGAAGGTCTGTTTGTATTTCTATTCTATCACATTTCCGATTTGTAAAGACATTATTAAGAGGTAAAAGTTAATCCTTATCAACTTTCTGAGAAGGTGATAGAGAATAAATCGCAGGGAGGCAGTCTGATGGACTTATGGTAAGCTAAAGGCAGTAGCTGATTAAAAGGCCATGGGTTCTTATCTCAGTTGTTCCATCAACGTGAAAACTTACCCACTCTCCTCACCTAACATACCATATTGTGATCAGAGTAACCACGATGAGTGATAATACCGATATAAACGGCTGTTTAGTGAAGCCTCATAATAATGACTGCAGAGTATGACTACAAATACAAGGGTTTGAATATCTAATATCAATTAATATTTAATACTAGTTGAATATTAATAATCACATCCAAAATTGAAAATATCAGAGAGGTGAAATGCTTTTCCAAGGGTTGCAAAACAAACTCATTTCTGAACTAAGATTAAACCTAACTTCTTGCATTCATTTCCCTACCTTATATTAAATTTACAATAAAATGAATATTATCAGTACTCTCAACCACGAATTTTAACTGCATTACATGCACCACAGTGAATGGTTAATGTCCATGTTGATGAGACACAAAAGTATTAAAATAGTGGGGACTGCTCCCAGTGACGTTATAAAACAAACAATTTGGTTCCTCACAAGATGACCAGTTTTCAGATAATGAGATTACAGTAAAACATCAGCAGTATCACAGTACTACTCCATATTTTAAACTGGGTAATTTTAAAATCTGCAATTTAAATGTTTTTTTCCTCTCTCAACAGAATTCTAAATTCTAAACAGAATTTAGAAGGAAACCGAAAAAGTAAAAGTTTAAATCACTAAAGCTGTGACCAACTCCTATCCTACTGTTCTTTAGTACTAAAAAAATATGACGAATGAATGAGAATAATGAGAAATTATTATAATTTCTCTGAGTAATTAAGAGACTAACTAAATAAAATGAAAATAAAAGTAAAAGTAGGAGTGAAAGCAGTGATGGGTTCCTGCTTGCCATATGGGCAACACAGTTCTGCAATCTCAGAGATCCCTTTTTGATCACTTCGAAAAACCTCACTAGGCCCAAGTTAGAAGCCCAGCTGTTTTTCTGACTTATGTCCCTTCCACTGCCCCGCCCCCCATGGGAGTAGAATAATCATTAAGTATTGTTTTAGTTTCTGTTTCAAAGGAGCTTTCGCGACCTGATCCGCCAAGAAGCACACTGCGATGGTGAAAAGTGTTCTTGAGAAGATAAATCTCTTCTTTCATCTCATTTCAGATAGGTAAAGAATAAACAGGAAAAGCTACTTCTCTTTGACTAACTTTTATGTCATTTACAAGTTGCTGGAGGTAATATCCTTTGCCTCTTGGAAATTCATAGAGACCAGAAGCATCTCATTCTTGAACTAGAGAAATCAACTGGGACATAGTTATCATGCTCCACATGGAAATCTGTGCAGAGCACTTCCCTTGGAGGTGTAATGAAAGACCAGAAACTTGATTTCTACAAATCCCAGGTTAAACTGGTTTGGTACATAACAGGTTAAGTTATTTTGCTTGCAATATACAAATGGGTAATTGGTAGAACACAGATCTGTAACTGTAGCCCCTTACAACTGCAGAGCTGACTGAGGTTCTGTTATCACAGGCTTGGAGGATTATGGTCTAGAAAACTTTATTCTGTACCTCTGCATAATGACATGTGAGATCATATAGGGCATGCTTCATGGTAGATGTTAGGGAATATGTGGTTCTCTAGAGATACAAGGGTGACGCTCACCTCTACCCCACTCCCCAACTTTCTGCCAGTCTCTCAGATGAGGACAGCATGAAAGGTTAGTTCATGTATAAAAGTGCCAGTTTTATATAGAAAAGGGAAATAAAAGTTAAGAATTGGCTCCTGAGGAATAACTGGCACTGGGAAGAAAAATGTTGATAGGAAAACTTGGAAAAAGTCAAAGGGGCTAAAGTAACTCATGTGTCCAGATGCAGGAGAAATCATACATTGGAACAAGTTAGGAAAAGTAGATAAGGAAGGAATTGGAAGTATCTGTAATGTTCTATGTTCTAGTTCAGTGACTTAGAGAGAAGAAGGACAAGGACACCAAATCTATTTACTGTATCTGTCTCATGGGCCAGCTAGTCGACTTCAATCTCCCTAGGCCGGGGAGTGTGGTAAACCGCACTATCACAAATGTAAAACACCTTAAAAATAATGTCTGACCTAGTTCCTGGGGTGCTGCCCTCGTGTCAGGCTTCCACAGCACTGGTGATTCTACAAATTACACAACTATATGCGGGGTGAAGGTAACTGTTACTGGGAGAAAATACTGCCATTGGAGAAGATATGAACATGAACACTTACTAGATAGATTATACTGTCTATTTTCATTACACTTACACTTACTATATGTAAATATGTAATATATAAATATATAGTCATAGATATGTCAGTTTCAGCAGCATGAGCAATATCTAAAAAAACTGCTTTTGTAGCTGATTTAACATTAGCTATTAAAGGTGCAAAGAGGAAGAGTTTGCTACTCCACTCAGTTCAGAAGCGAGGACAGGAACTGCCTGCACAACCGGGGAAGCCAATGCCAAGTCTGGTCCAAGGCTGAGTCCAGACACCATCCTGAGTTTGGGGACAAGAGAATGCAGGAAGAGGAAGAAACTCTATTGCTCAGATCTCTATGAAAAATATGGTTCTCTATGAAGAACATGCAACGAGTGCCATAGCCATAGGTGGCTTCTCCAGGGGCACAAATTCATCTGCAAACCAAGGAAAAATATGATATTCCAGACTGGAAATGTATTTTTGAAATGATTAAAAATATCTCATTTTTGTTTTAACATCACCTCCCTCATTTCTCAATATTGAATATAAAATTATTTTACCTATGCTATAATCATGCTTGCCTTCTCTTCCTTCACAAGCAGTATTTTGCCGATTTATATTTCTACTGTGTTCTACTTTTGCCTTATTAAATGAATGTTTATAAAATATACATAGGGTATATAGGATTATGTAAAGCTACATATGCTACAAATACTATGTAAGTTCTTCAGCATTAACATACTATTTTTCTGATCTTATTATAACAAAACCGAGGGGCTAGCAAAGCTTTCACTGTAATGAAATATTGCTGTATTGAATATTTATGTCACAATGAGATTTACCCAATACCAATGCAGATAATCTGCTTAAACATATTTTTAATAGGACGGGGGTGATGAGAGAGGATGGTAAGTTTCTGGCATCTTCTGGTAGAAGCTAGGAATGTTGAGAAATATCTTGCAAAGCACAGGCCAGCCCCGACAACAAAAAATGATCTAGTCAAAAACATCAACAGTGCTTAGGTGAGAAGAAACCTGCTCTAATCCATTAAAGAACTAAAAACTTACAAATAGACTCTACTCCACACTATAAACAATTACTGAGCACATGCTGTGTGTATATTCAGAGAGAAATAGGACTCAGGCCTATCTCTGTTGGGTGTGGGTGATAGATAAGCAAATAAACTTAAATGAGTAAAATTCTTACATCTCTTTTGAGGCAAGGAGCCCTTTGAGTGGTCAAAATCATTCAGTACCTACAACTTGCATTTTAGGGTTTATGAAAGGAACCTAAATTAGTCCTAGTCTGAAAAAGAAAGCTGCCAAGGATAGCAAGCTCCTAAGAAACCCTATTTAGGATTGGCTTGATTCTCATTCTGGCGCCCCCACAGCTGACCTGCTGACTCTCAGCTCTCAGCTGTAGAGTCACAGGTGAAAAAATTAAGTCTACATAACAATATTGTTACACATCATATCATTTCTATAAGAATCCAAAATGTCTTTTTGCCTTGACTCCTAAAATTAAAACAACAACAATAATAACACTACCACTACCATCACTTGTGGTCTGCCTAAAAACTGTCTGTGTCACAAGAAAAAAAACAGCAGCTTCTGACACTTTTTATGGATTCCCTATTAGGAATCAAGTATTGTGCTATTTTACATTATTCAATCCTCATAATCACAGAAAGACCACACAGCCAATTACAACTCTCAGATGAGCAAACTGAGGTTGATGCAGATAGGTGAAGCAGCTTGCCCCATATAAATAGTCTGTAAATGGTAGAACCTGGAGGCAGGCCACTGCCATTGAGGCAGAAAGTTAGCCTGCACTGTGGGGCTGTCTCTCCTGCTGATGTGGCCTGCAGAGCCTGCATCTTCTGGGTGCTGCATCATGCCTGGAGGAGACAGCCCTCTAGCTACCAGCTTCAAGGCCAACCAGCTTCTGTGACTTCCAGGACTATACCCACCATGCTTATCAAAGCTTTTTATCAATTGCCTTCCAATAAGTGAGCTCCTGGACCTCATGTGGATTGTCAAATGATTCATTCCCCTAACTGCTCCCATTTGTTGGCCTTCTTTTTTCACTTCCCTCTTATTTCAGCTTAGATTTCATGCAATTTTTTTTTTTTTTTATATCTTGCAAGCACTTCACATTTCCTTATTTCCCTGCCTTTTCATTGCAACCATCTGGCCAAAACTAGTCTTAGAAGAATCTTGCTACCTGCTTTTTCTGTACCCGCAGAGATATCGTAACAGGGCAGATTGATTCCACTATAAATTCACAACAATCAAGCTCAAAGAGGCCTTTGGCACTGCCCTACAGCCACCTGACACTCTTGGCTCACCTGCTTCTCTAACTTCTGTGCACACTGTTTCAAACCTCCGCTTCCTGAAATCCTCCCATTTAGGTTTCCCCAACAGTCACCAGTCCCTGAATGTTCCCAGCAGATGATCGGGCTGCCCACTTTACAGAAAAAATAGAAGCCACAGACTGGAACGTGTGAGTCTTCCCAAGACTGAGTTTATAGAGGCTGTATTTCCTCCCATCCGAGGATAATCCCATCTCCTTGCACCTTCCTGGAAACTACGACCTCACTAATCCCTTCTGTCTCCTGTAAATTCAACCTGTCTCACCAGGATTCTTCCACTGGCTCAGGAACACTCTCAAGTGCTTCTCATTTATAAAACAAACATAACAAAACTTCATAGATGCCTCATCTGCCTCCAGCCCTCACCCTACCTCCCTCCTGAACTTCTTGAATAACCTGTCTTAATTGCTACCTCCACTTCTATACCTCCTGCTCACACCCCAATCACTTAAATCTGACCCCTAGCTCCACCAGTTTTCACTAGTGTCTTCTATGACCTCCACATCATTCAATCCAAGGTAAATTATTTTAGTCTCAGACATATTTTTAGTCTTCATCTTTCTTGAACTCTCAGCACATTCAGTGCTGGGACCTCTCCTCCCTTCTTTTCATGCTTTTTCTCGATGCTTATGACACCCAGTCCCGGCTTCTCCTCTTGCCTTTCTGAGCACACTTTTCTTCCTCTTATTATGAATCCCTTTTGAAACAGACTTTGAGTGTTAGATTCCCTCCAGACTTGGTTCTAGGCCTTCCTGGAATACCCTTTCACCTCTGTATCCTCTCCCCAGTGACAGCATACAGAACCAGGAGTTCAGTTACCACCTTCCTGCCCATCACCTAAGGTTAATCTCCAGCACAAACTTTACCTCTGAGCTCTAGACCCATACACCTCCTCTTGGCTTTCTCAAAGGCCTCTCAAAACTCCATATGTAAAAGTTAACTCAGTATTTTCACTCCTGCCCTCACTGTCCTCAAATTCCAAATTTGGTCCTTTTCAGTTTCCCTTATTTTAGTAAAAGGCACCTACCTCTTCAGTTGCCCAAGTCATCCTTGATGTCCTGTCTCTCATCCTCAATATCCAAGGCCTATGGATGTTTAGCTCTTGAATACATCCTGAATACATTGTCTTCTCTTCATCTCTTCCATAGCACTATGCAATGCTAAGCCATTATCTCCTTCCTGGAAACTTCATTGGCCAACGAATCAACTTGTATCTACTCTGCCCAGTTCCCTGTAATCCACTCTCCCTCCTTTAAACCATCAATGTCTTGTCACTGCATTCAGAACAAAGGCAGTCTCTACTTCTCTAAGCTCACCTTGACCCATGCTGTCCAAACATCCACTCTCTCCACTCAAGCTGTACTGACTCTTTCAGTCCCCGAAACTCTCTATTGTTCCACTCTCCCATGGCTTCTGTACATACTACCCTCTGCTGCTATATTCTTTCTTCTTTCCCCCGCCTCATCACATTCTGCTCATCTCTTAAAGTTTAGTTCTAATGTCTCTTCCTCAGAAATGTCATCTTTTTTCCCTAATTACATCAAATCCTCAGAAATACTCGTCAAAGCCTCATACAGATTCTTCTTTATAGCACTTACCACAGGAATAATTTGATTTTTTAAAAATATAGTCATTTGATTATTCTGTCTTCCCAGCTAGAATGAAATATTTAATGAAGGTAGAAACTGTTTCTGATTTTGGTAAGCAATGTACTCCAATGTACAGTGCTTGTTAAGCAGTAGGCTATCTATAAATGTTTATTAAATAAATGAATGAACTCCAATACTTGTTCTCTTAATCACAATACAAATTGAGATCTCAGTTTTTGAGTTAAATTATAGAATGATGATTTTTTTCATCTCACTTTCAATGACCAGAATTTTCAAGAGCTTGTTAACTAAGTAACTATTTGCTTTGGTATTTCTTTCTTTTGCTCTAGTTAGTTTAGTTGATTGAAACTCACAGTGCAGGACACACAGTAATTGCTCCATAAAATGTCTGTTGAATGGCTGATCTTAGAATAAAAGGATCTTTTAGTAGGTTCACCATTTTGTAACTTACTTTCATTGAATCAAAGTTAAATATGTATGTTTTCTTGAGCACTAGTAAGGGATAACTGCTTTTGGTTTTAGGTGAAACTTGGAACAGGCAAGATTTTGAATGTGTTTGGAATGTAGGAATTCCAATGATTGCTTTAGGAAAAAATCCCTATAAGAATGCAGTAAAAGAACATTAATATTGACATGGTACTAGTTCTCTAAAGCAGAGTGAGAACACTTTGCCAGTTCATTACCCTCTGATGAAAATACACATATACATCTTTCATTTGAGTCTATGTTCATGCCATGACCACAAATGAACGTGGTAGGAGTTGGCTGATTCATCTCTCATTTTGTCTCAGACTGGCACTCAGGAAGGTGTTCCTCATGCAGATTTAACAGAGTTTGGATATCCCAGCCTCTGTTGCCAAACTACTTATCAGGACATTACACCGCCATGCTGCCTTCATGGTGAATGACCAAGTTCTGGTGCTGGAGCCAGTGAGCTATTTATTAGCTGTTTGGCCCTGGGAAGGTTATTTACACTTTGTGCACTCCAGTTTCTCCATAATTATAAGTGGTGGTGGTGGTGGTGGTGGTGGTGGTGGTGGTAGTAATAAAAACAACTCAGATAGTTGTGGGGAGTGAGAGAAGTACCTACTGGAACCTGGCACACAGTGATCACTCCTTGCTTTCACTCAATCCTCTTCTTATTCTTAAGTAGTTCATTAGAAGGGTAACTTTTGCCCTGCAAGGCCACAGAATTGGCTTTGCTTCCAGTTATCAATTTTTTATTTTTTTTGAATTTAAGTCTTGACAATAGATTTGCCTGCGAGTTGAACTTACATTTCCCAGAAGACTTATGAAGGGTCTTAATAAGCTCCCAGAGCACCTGCTGGCCCAGAGGTAGCCCGGAGGTCCCCAACCACTGGCCCACAGACCTGTACCAGTCTATGGCTTGTTAGGAACTAGCCAGCACCGCAGGAGGTGAGCAGCCAGCAAGAGAAGCTTCGTCTGTATTTGCAGCCACTCCTCAGAGCTAGCATCACCACCTCAGCTCAAACTCAGAACATCAGGCATTAGGAGCACCGGTTCCTGGTGCCAAAAAGGTTGGTGACAGCTGTAGCTGACAGCTACAAATGCAGCTCAGCGAGCTTTGCACCTTTCCTTTATCCATTATATGATTATTTCTTGGAAAAGGAGAAAGTGAATACAACAGTAAGAACCTTTCAACTTGTATTCAAGTGGTTTCACAAAAGTAATTTTGCACAACGACCCCAATTTGTAATTGCACAGAACTCCTATGTAATTCAACTATGTTCTGTATGTGTCAATAAAAATTATTAATCAATAATAATTTTTGTTGTAAGCTAGCAAAATGCTGTCAGAAAACTTAGGTATGAGTTCAGGAAGGCAGTAAATACAATATTTTGAGTACTAAAATAATTTTCCACAGCACTCATGTTACTTAATTTGGTAAAATAAATTATTAAGAGACAAAACTTTAAACAGTTATTTCAAAGTGCCTGGACAAGACTTTATTTAATAAATACTACAGAAAATGACACAATATTTGGAGGTCAAAAGAGCTCAAAGTTATTTTTCTGTATTCTTTTCTTCTAGATAAAGAACTCTGCATAATCTAACTTCTTGCCAAATCCTATTTCCCCCACATACTTCTCATAGTATGTCAGAGAAATTCCTTAGAAATATGTAAAATTCTGGCTAATTCAGTCTTAGCCTTTTCCTTTGGGCAGAAACTGTGTAAAAGCTAGTTAGTCTCACTAAAGCAATTAACTGTGTAGTCTTCAAAATGATAAAAATATAAATGTCACTGTATAATTTTTACAGTTTAAGAGCAAAGTTCCTCAGTCATTATAAATGGTGATACTATTATTAATACCTGTGCACATTAATTTCTAAACTATTTAATTTTAAGCAACTCAACAAAGTGGATGCTTAATATTCTCTAAAATGCAAATACAACTTGACTCCAATGTGAACAGCAGCTCTCAGATTTGTTATTTGAATGAGATCCAAGTTGTCCCTCAGTAGCTCCATGGGCTGCTACTGTGAAGTATGCAACTTTTGGCTTTTAATGGAATTTTAATTTTTCTCTTAGGGCAGTGGCATGCATTTGAAATGAGCTCTGGAGAAAGGGAGAGAAAGTACAGGGGAGGATTTCTTTCTCTCAGTAGGTGATATGCTCATAATAGGGAAAATTTTAAAAGCACATTTTGTTGTGGAATATGTACTGATTTGCTCTTAAATTCTTGGAAGTTTTCTCAATATGTTACATATTAAAAAATCACGGCCATGTGACATCAACATAGTTGGTAATCTATTTCGTCTCCAGATATGCTGTGATACTTGTTTTTCTCTTGCCTCAGCTCTCTGGGGAAAGCAGATGTGAAAGGTGGTTGGTGATGGTGACAACTGCTTTGGGGGTCAAGATTTGGCTGTGACAGTCCTGACATTGATCTCTGGACACTTTCTCCCCAGCCACACAGCAAAGGTGTCCTTTGTGGAACCGCTTGTGCTCCTAATCCTGCCGCACTGTCCATATATACAAGTCAACAGAATATATAGTGCTAATCTAATTTGGTTGCAGCACAGAAAGACTCCGATTAAAATCTTACTGGCCCTGGAGCAATGAGATGCCATCAAGCCCATCCCTGCTACACTCTATCTTCATTCAAGAACTGGGTAGAATCCTGGTATATTTCCTTGGTAGGACAGATTCAGTGGATGAATTCAGCTGTTTCTTTGAAATTTCAGTAGTAGACTGAATTTATTCTGTAGCTTTGATGGAGACACTGACGCTTGTCCTGGGGAGCAGCCTACCTTCCTGTACAGTGGTCCCTCCCCCACTTATCTGGGGTTTCAGTTTCTGCAGTTTCAGTTACCTATGGCCAACACTAGTCCAAAAATATTAAAGGGAAAATTCCAGAAGTAAACAATTCATAAATTTTAAACTGCACACCATTCTGAGTAGCATGATGAAATCTTGTGCCATCCCACTCCACCCTGCCCAGCAAGCATCCCTTTGTCCAGCATATCCAGGCTGTATACAATACCTGCCCATTAGTCACTTCGTAGCCACCTTGGTTATCAGATCGACCATAACTATATCATAGTGCTTGTGTTCAAGTCACCCTTATTGTACTTGATAATGGCCCCAAAGTGCAAGAGTAGTGATGTTGGTAATTCAGATATATCAAACAGCAGCTGTAAAGTGCTTCCTTTAAGTGAAAAGGTGAGTATAATACAGTAAGAGATTTTGAGAGAACGCATTCCTATAACTTTTGCTGCAGTGTATTATTATAATTATTCTATTTTATTATTAGTTATTGTTGTTAATCTCTTACCATGCCTAATTTATAATTTGACTTTACCATAGGTATGTATACATAAGAAAACACAGTATATATAGGGTTTGATACTATCTGTGGTTTCAAGAATCCACTAGGGGTCTTGGGAAAGTATCCCCCATGGATAAGGAGGAACTACTCTATTTTACTGGGAGTCTGAAGGACTCAGGATCTGTGCTTATGAAAGCTGTCACAAGGGATGCCACACTATGACTTTCACTATATTACATTAAAAATTCTTGGCTCTGCAGGATAAGTTTAATAGTGGGGACAATTGAAAGTAGCAGTTGTGGCTGTGGGAGCAGATATCACAGAAATACCAGAGGGGTCTTGCAATATTTCCAATTAGTTAGCTACTCTGTCTCATTAAACATTGACAGTACATATTTGCCCACTGAGCTCTGTGCTTGATTATTGATGGAGTTCCCTCATGGCTTCTTCAATACCACACTGTTTAATTATAAAGTGTCTATTCTGGAGTTCTTTGAAAAGCAATTGGAAGTTGTTCCAAAGGCTTACTAAGAATTTAGAGAAACAGTTAGCAATGACTAAAAATTGCCTTTAAGTCAATTTCACAAACATTTTTTTCTTTGATATTTTGGTTTAAAAATTATGACCATAGATACTAAGCATGTTATCGGTTGAAAATTCCTATTAACTGGCACTATCGCATCGATCAATATAATTTAAAATGAGGTTAAAACAATGGCTCAGAAGTTTAGGAAGTCTGTGGAGTACTTTTGGAATCATCAAACAATAAAATATATCCCACATATTTTCAGTATCAAATTAATTGCAATTTAGAGAATATAATAGTTGACATAAATATCTAACTTTCAATTAATAAATATATTGGATTACAATAAATATAAACTATACCTACTATTTGAGAGATGCTGGTCACAATGAATAACAGGGCTTACGGTACTTTAAATGCCTCTGGTGGAATAATAAACATCAGTTTCTAGACACTTAAGCAAATGGCAAAAAAGGTCAAATATCCTTGTTCGACCTTTGTAGCTGAAAGGGCAGTGGGTTACAAAAGTCATATGTATTTTTCCCCATATAACTTTCTGAAGTAAAAGAGAGAATTTCAATTTAAGTTATGTGAATAGCTGACTCTTTCTCACTTTGCCAATAGTGAAGAATTTTATGTTTCAAGATTCAGTGAGTAAGTAGGCTAATGGGCATAAAGAATTCTGACACTGTTAGTTTTTAGAGAAAGAACAAGTCAACAAACTGGAAAATGTACCACAGTGGCCCAAAACTGGGCTATGCAAATTGAATGCTACAGATGTACACACTAGATGGCTAGGCATAAATCATTACAATTCTGGAATTCCAATAGAAAGTCTGTCAATTTACACTTCCCAAAACAAATTTAATATTTGGAAGAACAAGTCCAATGTTTGAAAACGTGATTATCATCCTGTCCTTGTTAATTATGTCTTCCTATTTTTAAATGATATAAGGTTTCTTATATTACTTTCAGCTAGTGTTAGCTCTTTGAAATATACTATGCTGAGATAGTTAAGACAATTTGCAATCTATTTATGTTCATTAGTAAAACACACACAACTGCCTGAATAGCTGAAATATAAATCCAATAAGTCAATAAACATTCTATAGAGAAAGAAGAAAGAAATTTGATTCTAGAAATGCTACAAAATTCATTAAGTACCGAGTGTCCACTGCAGAACTGGCAAGGTCAGACCCCGAATATACAAAAATGAACAAAGATTCCTGGCCTACAGGAAGTTCAATGTCTAGAGGGCATATAGCTAAGCTTTGTCCTTCACACATTTCTTATCTACTTGACTGGGATGCTGGCAAAGGCACTGCCTCATTTCTGATGCTGCTCTTAAAAGTTCCTGCTCCCTCCCGACCTTGGAGACAAAGGCTCTCAGTGTTGTCCTGTTTGCCCATTCTTAGTGACATCTTTCCCACTAAAGACTCTTGAAATTCCATCGTTACGGCATCATGTATCTTAGTATGAGAAGTAATGGAGTGAGACACCTGACTCTGCCTGCATCTCCATGCTAATCTTTTTGGCAAACAGACTGCCTGAACACATCACTGTCACACCAAGGGTACATGATTCAATTCCTATACCTTAGTTTTCTCTCATCTGTATCACAAGGCATCCCCAACACAAAATTAAGACTATTATATCAGAAAGTCCAGTAAATGATTTAGCACGCACAGTACTCATACTGTCAGCTAATGGAAATACTCAGCAAACATCCTTCCTTTTTCCCCTTGCCCACTTCCTCCAAACTTCCTCGATGTCCAGCTCTCTTCTCACCCTTCAGGTGTGGGCTCTGTGTCACTTCCTTAAAGAAGCCCTAGCTGGCTTTCTGGCATCACATATTGTTCCTTCCTGTCACTTATCTCTCAGCTGTAACCTTACATGGATTCATGTCAGTTACTCTAACTAGACCGTGAGCTCCATGACAACTAAGACTAGCTCTGCTCTTGTTCAGCTGTGGTCTCCCACAGGCCTAGAGCAATGCTGGTCATGTAAAAAGAATATGTTGAATGACCAAATGAACCAATGAATGGTTCTGGAACCACAGAAATGGTCCCATGGAAACGCCTCAAGGCCTCTGCATGGTGAGGGAGGCAACCCCAAGTGGAAAGGCTTCAGCCTCCTTCCCCTCCTATCAGCTCAGCTTTTATCTGTTTACTTCTAGGTTATCTCCATGACTCCACTGGAAGATGCTAAAATGCAGTTTGAAAACTACTTGTTTTCAAACTCCTTCCAAGGATTTACACCTTTTACCTCAGGAATCTGTGAGACAACATGACCAGATATTTCCATGCTGTCTATTACTAAAGCAGCAATTCAAACTGCACATCGCTCCTATTTTCAGTGAATAGTTGCATCACCCCAACACACACACACACACACACACACACACACACACACACACACACACGTATGCACGCACGCACATACATACACACACACGAAACCACTGTACCTATTGCAACTTCTCCAAGGAAATTTCTAGAAGTAGTTAATGATGTTTTGACCTTTGGAAAAATAGAGTCCTCAAAGAAATTTTCTAACGTTTTGACATTCATTCCAAGATTAATTTCTATTAACTAGTGAAATCAGGTGATATCATGTTCATTTCCACCATACCTCATTACCTCTCAAATTACTAGGCTTAAAAGTTGCTATCACTACATGGAGGTGCAGAATTCTAAGTAGCTCAATCCATATTGCCATGACCACTAAGACCACTGTTTGAGTAGGCACATGTGGAAAGCTTCCTTAATAGTGTGTTCAAGATGCAAAATCTTTTTTTTGGTGGGGAGAGGTGGTGATTAAGGAAGATATTTCAGGAAATATTCTTAATTTTAAGGCTAAACAGTAAATAACACTCAAACAAGGATTACTTTGAAAACTTCTTATTCCTCAACCCCTACTCACAGAAGTGAAAAAAACATCTTTCGATGTAAACATAATAAAGAAACAAACATGTACTACACCTGCAATTTAGCCAAATGCAACTCATCATCTGACAGGTGTCCCAGGGAAGAGCTGTCCAATGCCACAGAAATAGTGATTGCTCCTAGATTCTCATACACTCAGGGAAGGATCTTTCCACTATTTCAGAATGTATATGTGAAACACAGAGGACTAAACTTTTATTATCAGTCTCTGTACATAGTAGCTTTGTGGTTTTTTTTTTTTTCCAAACATACCAATGTCAACTGTGAAAGTAATTGCTTCTGCAAGTGGCCAGAAGGTGAATATCTGAAGGTGCACTTACCAGTGAGGCTGAAAACACCTTGGTGTTTGAGGACAGCAGTGATTTCCTCTGTTTTGTATTAAAGCATGGTTTTGGGTAGATATGTCCACATTTCATTAAAATAAAAAGGATTTGGTTTGTAAAATTCATTGGTGGTAACAGCGATTCTGTCATCTCCAAGGAGAAATTTCTGGCCAAGCAGAAAAGCATTCTTCTTAAGAAAAGAAAGACTGTCATCAAAAAGACTAAGAATGTCAGAGACACTGAAATGACTTTTGATTTCAGACTTCAATGCCAAACTATTCAACACAAAGCAAAATTACCAAAATTTCTACAGAAGTTTGCTTTTATGTTTAAATGAGAACTCAGTACTGGTCAGAGAGAAAGCAAAAGTCACACAACATCTAGAGCACACCCACCATGAGGCCCAGTTGGGCTGAGGTGCTCCATCCAGTGAGAAGGTTAAATCTAAGGTGTTATTAATCCACTTGATGAACTCACAGAGAAATTTCTGAGTATTGGTCATACCTTCATATATGTAGTGCTTTCTTTTTAATGCCCGTTCATATTAATGCTTTCTTTTGATACACTCAACTACTACTTTGAGAGGTAGACTAAATGGCTGAGGCCCATCAGGCAGCAAGTTTGTAGCTGGATGTAGTCAGTTCATCTGATGGTACCTTTCACCAAACCACACTGAGTTAGCTCTGTGAGCCCGTCATGATGAAACAATATTTTATAGGAAAAAGCCTTTAAATTTGCGAGGAAAATCTAAACTGTAACTCTATCATTTACCAGCTCTGTGACCTTGGATAAGTCACCTATCCTGTGACTCAACCACCTCAACAGGAAAATGGTAAACACAATCCTTTGGAGGGAAAATGGGCCAATAAACATAAATCTGTTTTGTAATATGGGAAGTGCTAGATGCATATGTTATTATCATTATTACCACCATAAAGAGCATATTAAGAAAACAGGTGTTATTTGATGCTGTTGCTAAGAATTTTTTTTTAAACCCAGTGTCCCTTTCAAAGTTATAAAATAAAAACTAGGCAAAGAATGTGAACAAAAATCCATCACCATTGGGGGAAAATTTTTTTTGAACCTCATCTTTACAAAGGCAAAAAAGGAAAAAAGTATCATCGGAGTAGTTACACCTAGAATAACTCAGGAATCTTATTTTTTTAAAGTTTAGTTTCTAGTTTCCTTAAATACTTGTTATTTTATTATTTATTTTCATATGATTATTTTATAACCTGATTTCCTGCATATCAGAACTACTAAAGTCTTGGCAGTCAAAAACTGAAGGAAAACGGCATCATCTAAAGTTATTCATAAAAAGAAAACAAATCAATGAAGCATAAGTATACAGTGAATGAGGGAGAACCATGTAGACAATAGAAGAAACTGTTGTCTTTGCTATTATATAAAGTCTATGACATAAATGATACTCAATGTAACCCCACAAGGCAACGGTAACTATGGCAACAAGAAGAGATGCAATGTACTCAGTGACTCAACCAAACACCTAATTAATATACTAAAACATATTTCACGTATATTTTCAAAAGATACTGAAGTATTTTATGCCCCTTATTTAGGTAAAATTGCTCACTTTAATAGCTATTTCTTTAATTTATAAAGAGATGAAAATTTTTGTGTCTCCCAACTTACATAATAAAAAGATTGGCATTATTTTTTAAAAAAAAACAAACAAACCGAGTGTGCTGGGATCAGCATCAACTCTCATTTTCTACTTCTCAGTAATGATTTTTAGGTCTGAAAACCTTTAGTTCAAAAATCTAACATGACAACTGTCCAATGATATAGCTAAGAATCATTTTCATACATTCAAGACATCAAATCCTGATTCTCTGTTTAGACATAGGAATTATTATTTAAAAGTCTTCTCATTTTGCAGTAATGGAATGTCAAAATAGCAGTGCTGTCTGGGTAGAGAAACCCAGGACAATCTTTAGCTAAAGGTCTTTTAAGAAAACAGATTCCAATTCCATTGACTCCTTCCCTAGACTGTTCCAGCATTTAACCTTTCTGCTGTATCCTCTGAACAAGCCCTGAGCTCTTCTGCATTGACCATATCCTTACGGGGTATAAATCCTAAATTTAGAAAACCTTTTCTGCTAAAACAGGCATGTTCCCTCTAAGGAGATTACATATCAGGGGATTTGCCCCCAACTCCAGTTCCTGGGTACCTATCATCAAGGCAAAGCAGCATTTCACGCCATTGGCCTTTTGGAGAGAAGCAGGCTTTCTTTCTCCGATTCTGGACACATTTGAGAGGTAAAGGTTCTCTGCTATAGTCTGAGGCATTTCCCTTTAGTATTGAAATTGGAGACCTGGAAGACAGGCCTGGCAACACACTGGTAGAAATGAGGAACAAAGGAGAGAAATGCTTACTTTGGGGGTGTCCTCTCTACCCACATACACTCACAGAATCTAAGACAGGAAATGTCCACATCGCTCACATCTGACACTGGGAAGAAGTTGGTATAATCAAAATTCCCGATCACCTTATCTGGGATGATGGACCTAGAATCTAAGAATCTAGAAATCCTATTTTGGTCTCGGAGAAAGAATGCTATACAATGTTGGAACACAAAGCTGTAATTCTATTCTAGAAAAAGGATCTGTTTCTCTGCTTGTCTTTAGGTTGTCTACTCTAACACAACTCTGAACAGTAAGTAAATAAGTTGATTATCCTCAGTTTGACAAGTGGTATCTGATCACTATGTCATAACAGTGTTTAAAGGACTGACTATGCATGTGGGCTGGAGTTATCTGGACAGGCAAAGCTGTGTTCTGATATAACCAGAGACGATGTCAGTGTGGAGAAGAGGATGTGTCAGAGGCAGATTCCGGTTTGAGAGGGTTATTTTTGGAATACTCTGAGGAAGCTTATAGCATGGTTGCCCACACTGTATCAGGCTTGCTGCTGTGAAATATAGTTTTCTGAGTTGTCAGTCCCTCAAGCCTTATAACTAAAAATAAGTATCTACTTATTAAAGCAGATTTATTTTTACTCAGACTGTGTTATTCTTGCACGATTACTTTTCTCTACATTTGAATTTTCAAAATATTTTGTCAATAATGTTTAATTCTTAAAAATCCATAAACTATAAGCTGTGCCTTGATCCTAGCAAGAAAACTAGCTTTCTCATTTTCATGTTCTTTGGAACTTGACAGGAAAAAATTCTACATGAAAATAAAAGTGAAGGGAATTTTTAGAAAGGTAATATACAATCCATTAAAAACCAAGCTTAGAAAAAAAGCTCAAGTTATCCTAGAAAGGAGGTAAGAGGAATCCAGAGCCCTCTACTTACTTTCAAGAATTTTTCTCTTGCTCAGAGCCTTATTGGCTACGTGGCAGCTTCTAGCAGGCCTGAGTGTAGGTGTTTCAGAGCATCTGGTGTGTGAAAACAAACGAATCATTCAAATCTCAGCACCTACAAAATCTCTTATCTCAACACTCCTAATCTCAGCTAGTCTCTAACTTGGGATCCAGTTCTATGCTGCTTATTTTTTTTTTTTAAATAAAATAAAGCTAATGACACTTTTTAATGAGAAACTTTCATTACATTCTATTTTATCTCGAAAACTCCATTAATATTTTAATTGACACCTAAAGAAAATAGAAGCATGCCTGCATGAGGAACTATCAAGAATAGTATCTAGTGTTCATAAGAACAAGCTCATACCCTTAGAATCATCTTTTAGTCCAATGCAAATAATTCCCTTCTTCCCAAGAACTCCAGCTTGTCTCATCCCTATACCACCTGCATTATCACACCAAATACTGCTGAGTCATTACAAAAATGTTAAGTACTTACAATTATCTTTTTAAAAATAAATTAATGCTTTCTTTTTTAGGGCAGTTAAAACTGACTTACAGAAAATTTGAGCAGATAGGACTAAGGGTTTCCCTATACTCCCTCTACTCCCCAAGTTTCCTTTATTACTAACATCTTGCATTAGTGTGGTACATTTCTTAAAATTGATAAACAAATTATTATGAACTGAAGTCTATAGTTTACATTAGGAGTCATCCTTTGCATTATACAGTTCTAGGGGTTCTGACAAATGTATAACAACTGTAGGTGTCAGAGTCTTCAATTTCTTATAGTGACCTTTTTCTTTCCCCATTGTTTCTGGATTTCCAAAAGAAAGACCCTAGAAACTTCTTATTAAATAGAGTCTGTTTCTCTGTTGGAATATACTGTTATTATATTGGAGCCCTACTGATGTGCAGGTCAAGGTTTGGGGGGTCGAGCATTCTAGAATCTTATGATTAAAATCAGTTGTTGTTGTTGTTGTTGTTGTTGTTGTTGTTGTTGTTTAATGGGCCAGAGTCCCTGGGCTGTAACCTTTAGAAGAATTTCTTGGTCTTTTTTCCTCCTTCCCTGATGTGAGATACAGGGCTAGAGGGAATTAACTGCAGTTGTCTAGATGGGTCACAGAAACCACTGGTAAAGTAGTTTCCCTTGAGTGCAGGACCTGACTCTCCAATGTATCTAAGAAAAGTGGCTGATTTGCAGTTTGTTCAGCTTTGTCTGCTGTGAGGATGGGAGTGATGATTTATAAGCCCTTTACATGTCAGAGCTGAAACCAGTAATCTGCTTTTTAATTGTGATGATTCCCATGAATAAACAAGGTAAGGAAGAAGGCAGCACAGAATCATTTCTTTCCTTATTTCCTGTGAGAGTCAATCCTTAGGTCATGAACCTAGGGAAGGCCCTTAAAATTTAATACACACATAGGTCATAAGTAAGTAATTTTTCTAAATAATATAATATATAGTGTGACCACTGATAATTTTCTATGTTTCTATCTATCCTTTACCATGACGTGGAAAAATAAGAAACTTCATAATCAAAGAAAAATACTTAAAAAGATAACATTTTTTTTCTTTTAGCAAACTGGCAGGACAAAAGAGGTAAAATAGTTATTTGTAGGGATAGAATGAAGGAGTTACTCTTGTATATTGTTGTTAGTTGTACTGTAGTAAACAACTATAAACACTTGAACAAGTTGAAATTACACTCATGATTTATAATGTGCACACTTTTTCATCCAACAATTTCACTTTCAGATATTGATACTACAGAAATATTCCCACAAATGCCCACATACAATTGTGTAAGTATTTACTGTGTCTTTGTTTTAAACATAAAGGTTAAAAAAAATAAAAATGTTAATGAGTGAGCATTTGATTAAACATACGATAGAATCTCACCCAGTGAAATTCTTTGTGTGTGTTAAGCAAGAATAGGATGGAATAGCTTTAACAGAACCACCCTCTACAAAGAATAACAGAAGCACACCCAAAGGTAATTCAGTTACTGGTATTATAAGACCCAGAATTAATACCTGTGACTAATGTGTTTAAGAAATTAGATGGCAAAATAATTTTACTCAAGAACTAGAATCTATTAAAAAAATCATGTATATGGAAATGCAAGGATCAAAATATACCAGGAGCTAATTAAAAATTCATTGGATGGGTGTAATAGCAGTTTGGATACAGTTAAGAGAGCACTAGTGATCTTGAATAAAGGTCATGAGAAAAATATCCAAACTGAAGCATGTAGTTCAAAAAAGAAGGAAAATGGAGGAAATAGTATATAAGACATATGAACATGAAAAAAATGCATAGATGCAGTCTCAAAAGAGGAGACAGGAAAGAATGAAGCGAAAGCAATATTGGAAGAGATGATGGTCAAGAAAATTTTCAAAGTAAGGAACAACATATACCCACAGACTTAAGAAGCACTATGAATCCCTAAAAGACAAATACAAGAAGATCTACATTAGGCATTTCTGTTGTCCGAAAATCACAGACAACAGAAACACCTTATAAACAGCCAGAGAAAATAAGATATACTCCAAGACCCATTCCTTCAAAGGAGACAGAAGAAAGCTACTGCTGACCACTCAGGGAAAACCATGATGGGGGTCAGAAGATGATGGGATGTCATTTTTAAAGTCAGAAACAAAATTAATTGCCAATCCAGAGTTCTATAATAACCAAAAATATTCTTCAAGAATTAAGGTAAAAGAATATCATTTTTGGGCAAACAAAAACTTTTTTAAAAATATAGAAGATACCACAAAAGAAATATAAAGGAAGAGGAAAAAATGATCCTACACAAAGATGTATATTATACTAGTTATAATATCTACTAAAAGAATATTAAAAATGTATAACCAACAAGCTAATATAGGGAAAATGATATAAGAAATTCTTGGTTAATATAAATAAAGCAAGAAATATAAAAGTGAACACAAAACTGTTGAGAAACATAGAAAACAATTATTGAGATGAGAGCTATAAACCCAACTTAACAGAAATAGCATTATATATAAATGCATTAAATACTCCAACTAAAGGCTATCGTCAGACTGAATATCAAAGTAAATAGCATGCCTGTTATAAGAGACATGCTGAAATATAAGGACAGTAATGGCCACCTTGATTTATGTTGGGTAATTGGGGAAAGGAAGGCTTTTTAAATAAATGGTGCTAGATCAACTGAATATTCATATAAAAAGTGAATCTTGACACCTATGTTTTACAATATAAAAAATAATTTCCAAGCACATTGTATATCTAAATGTGAAAGAAACAATAAAGATTCTATAATAAAACATTAGAGTATCTTCATGAACATGTAATAAGCAAACTTTTTAAAGAACACTAAAAATACTAACCAAAATAGAAAGGATCGATGAACTATATATTAAAATCTGAAATTTCTATTCATCTCAAAGCACTCAAATTTCTATTCATCTTAAGATAGTAAAAAAGCAAATCAGAGACTGGAGAAGATACCTGCTATACATCTATCCAACAATGGACTCATTTACAGATATAAAGAACTCCTTTATATTAGTAAGAAAAAGATAATCTATATGACAAATGGTAAAGATACTTCACAAAAGAGTTTATTCAAATAGCAATAATTTACTGCATTCAAGCTCATTAGGCCTTAGGGAAATGAAAAATTAAAAGCATAAGTAAATACTACTGTAAACCCCAAAGAATGCCTAAAACTAAAGATATTGATAAAAATTAACTGCTGGCAAGGATGCAGAGCACCTGCCATTCTGAAACCTCACTGAGAGGAACGTATTGATACAATTGCTTTGTAAAAATATGACACTAGCTCCCGAAATTGAACTTATGCAAACCCAATTACCCAGAAAGTCCACTCTTAGGTATATATCCTACAGAAATGCATACGTGCATCCACCAAATCACATACCGGAATGTTCCCAGTGGCACCACTGGTAAGAGCTGAAAATGACCCAAACTGAAAACAATGGATAAATAAATTGTGAAATCACCATAAAACTGAATAATATGCAATAATGAGAATAAGCAAACCATAATTTGATTTGAATGGATCTCACAAACATAATATTAAAAAAATAAAACATAAAAGGGTATATACTGTATGATTTCATTTATAAAATGTTCACAACTGGAACAAAGTAATTGATAGGAACAGAGATCAGAAGAGTGATTATCCTGGCAGAGGGGGGTAATTGAATGGCATGAGATGAACTTCCAGTTAGTTTCTAGTTCTTGACACAAGAGGTGACTGAATGAGTGTGATATCTTGTGTATTTGGCTACAATTTTTATTTAAAGAAAGAAAAAAAAGAAAATTATCCAGCAGGTGTATATGGACTGACTTAGAAAGGTACTCATGATATATCAACAAGTGAAAAATAAAAGGGAATTGTAGATCACTAAATATAGTGTGATTCTATGTTGATAAAGAAAACAAAAAGGTGAATTATTATACCTAAAATAAATCTATGAAGGTTTTATTAACAAAGTTGATCTCTTCAATTTTTTGCTTTATAAGATTTTTGCATTTTTAAGGAAGTGAGCATGTTACATATTTGAGTCCCAAAATAATCAACAGCAAAAAAGAAACAGTTTTCTAGCTGAATATCCCGCAACACCAAAGGCGTCCCCTGGGGAGCTGCAATGTGGTAGCCCTGATGGCGACATCTGTCTGTCCTACCAAGTGGCTGAGTTTTCACTACTCTGGTTCTAGAGTTGTCAAGGGGGCAGAAGGGCAGATGACTGAGATGAGCAGGTCCTTTATACTAACTGGAAATGCACTTTCATTAGCCTCACTGATTTGGTGTTCAAAGAAGCAGATTTTATGCAGATCTCTGTGGAACACTCACTGGGAAGAGGTAAAGAGCCAAAAGGCCACTGTGCAGATACCCAACTCAGTCCCAGAAAAGGAACATGTTATTCGTTAAACATGTCAACTCTATTTCCGTACATTATTTACTTAACAAAAGGCACAAAAGATAACCTGCAAACTTTAGGTTAGTAGGACAAACTTCAACTTACTTCTGCCAATTTCACTACCAAAGTGCCCTTTAGATAATCATATTTTTCTCAATCATTTTCTATCATTGTAAACTAATTAACTTTTCTGTCATCCAATCTTATTTTTATACATTATTATGGGAAAGGAAAAAAAATTGAATCTTTAATAAGTATACTTGAAAATAATGAGTAGCCTTTAAAATATTTTTTTATTATATCTGCCAAGCATATTTACCATGAATAAAATGGTTTAGACAATAAAGATGTTTCCAAGTAAAAACTGAAAACATACTCTAGATATGAAAAAAGAGAAGCTGCCTGTGTTTTTGTATACATGTATACAAAATCTCTAAAAATAAAAGGTATACTATTTTCCCTCATGGAAAAAATGAAGAACAAATTTTAGCCCATTTTCCTTAAAACAAACAAACAAAACAAAACAAAAAAACTCCTAATGAATCAACAAGATGTTTATTCAAATCTATGGCCAAACAAACAAACAAATAAACAAAGGGAAAGCTTTAGAAATTATGCTCAGATTTATAGGCTTACACAAAAGGAAAATAGTAAATAATCATTTAATATTGTAGTAACATATTCATTCTTGTTATTTTATCTCTACTGAATTAAAGCAGAGAAAATGAGCTAATTACAATAAGGAGGATTAGTCCAATATAAGGAAAAACCACTCTCTGTGGCAAAAGGCTAGTACAGAAAGCAGGTGCTAAATCAATCCTGTCGATTTACATGGACTAGAAGAGATCCCTGAAGGCATTTTCTCAACAAAAGAGTATTATGGACCCCCGGCAGCAACCTGCGTGCTCTGCACCAGGCACGGTGCTTCACTGCATGCTCCTATGTCATTTTTGCCCTATACCTATGAACACAGACCTTTGCTGTGAAGAAATCAAAACATTTAAATTAAGTAGCACAGTAAATGCACAAATAAATAAACGCATATGGTTAAAATCTTTTTATAAATGGCACAGAAAAGAACAAATGCATACTAAACAAGCGGAAAGAGATTTCATCTTCTACATTATGCAAATGCATGTTGCTAGTGACATTTTCTATTTTTATAAGGATGATCCTCATTACTACTTCTTTTACTATGTGAACTACAAAACTGTGTATCTGTTTTAACAGGAACATATTCATAATTACTCTGTGCAGATATTTTCAAAAGTGTCAAAATATGAATTAACACATTGACACTTTTTTAGGGCTCCATATACCATTCCAAAACATGTTGATTGCAGAATAAGGCTTAGTAAAGTGGATTAGAACATTTGTATGGGCAGTTTCTAAAATATCAGTTATTTATTTTATTTTATGTAAAGCGATGTTCAGATCCAGTTATGTCACACAGAAAAATACTCCTGGTTAGGGAGAAATGTGTGTGGACATACAATGAAACCCAAATAACCAAACTGCCCTCCATTTTCTGAGGAAAAGATTCTTCCTTCCTTTGCAGCTTAGTTCTTCCAACCCCAAGCTGAGCTTAAGCCCTGCCTGAAATGAGGTTAGCTTTGCTCATAGAAGTCAAAGCCCTTTTGTTCACTAACTGCCAAACTTACTCTTTTTCTCTTAAATAGAATGCTCGATTGTTTTGGAGATGAAGTGCAGTGCTACTAAACTGGACTAATTTGTTGCACTTTTGGCCAGATCTGCAGAAAACTCACTAATTTTCTTTTTTTTCTAGATGATAAACAGATCTCCTACCATGTTTTGGGAGATTCGAACATATGTAACTACTATGGCTAAAGATATAAGGATACTAATTACAAATTATGTTTTCATTTGACCAAATAATTGCTGCACTAAATTAACACAAGGAAGGGAAAATTTATTCCTTAGCTTGCTACAATATAACCTCGAAATTATGGATGAGATTTTGTCTAGATTGAGCCTAAACTGGAAAGAAACATAATGAAAACATGTAGTTCTTTTTCCTATACTCTAGTAATTCTTCAATTTTTAATAATTAAATTTTCTAATAATCTTCTTGCCTATCTTACTATTGAAGTACATCTCCTGGTCCCCCAACTAAAAATGTGATGAGACACTTCTGGTTTCCCTCCCTGCCCTCTGCAGATGGCAGAAAGAGATTCTGCCATTAAGATTTTCACTTCCATAGGTTTACATTTGTCCTATCATTAGTGAGGACCAAAGAGATTACAGAGTCTAGTTCTTCCACTTTAAAAATGAGAAAATTAAGGCTTAGAGAAGTGAGGTGGCAGAACTTATTATTTGTAGGGTTGGGACTAGAACATAAATCTCTTGACTTCTAGGTAGCTTATTTCTACAATTCCCTAGTGGAATGGTAAAACCAACCAAATAAACAAAACATTCTTCACAATAAAAAGTACAGTCTGTGTTTTTGCTAGTGTTTATGTTTTTACCTCTGAAGAGATTATCCAAGTCAACATCTTCTTTTCCTTTGATTTTCAAACACTTTGCCTGCTGTACAAGTCTGGGCAAAGAACAGAAATAAAATCTAGAATCATTATCCTGCGAGGTAGGAATAAATCATGACAGCAGCATACATTTAAATAGAAACCACAGGGTAAACAATAGTGAATTAGCAGATATTTTGCTGAACAGAGACTTGTCCGAATTTTTCTTCATTTTAAGATTTTAAAATATATGCTTTTGTTCAGAAACTCTAACTTTGAAATCTACAACTTAAAAGTCCCCACCCCTCATTCTGTTATACCATTCCAATATTTCTAAAACTCTCTGGAGAATAATCTCTTCAGATTCTGAGAAGGAGCTATCAGGGACAGTAGATGGGTAAATAATAATTCTACTGATAATTTTAGAGCTTATTTAATCAGAAGATTATATACATTGTGCCCAAACAAGTGGATAAAGTAATTTAGTTATATTGTTGAATGTCAAGGAATTAATTAACTTTTAAATGCTCCAGTATGCAGTAAGGACTAATTTTAAAACTCATTCATCATGAAACTTTATTAAAATGTGAGGCTCATAGTTTGTAATGAATGTGGTAGTTTCTAAAATAAAACTTTCCTGTGTTAAGAATTACCTAGTAATTAATTTTAGGTAGACAGAATTTTAGTTGATTAATTTATCTGTAATATTTATTACTTTAATGAAAATTATAATACCTTGCCTTATAAATATATTTTCTGCTTGCATGTGGAGAGAAGCTCTCTCATTTTGTCCTCATAGACAAGGCTTTGAGTTAAGCATGCAAGTGCTGTTTTAATTTCTGATTTAGATGAGGAAATAGATTCAGTTACTAAAAACCTTACAAAGAAACCTAAGCAACCTGTTCATAATTTCAGGTAATTTTGTCTATATATTCTATTAACACGTAAAAATACATTGTATGTACTAGTTAGGTTTGTTTGTTTGTTTTTTAACCATTTAGACTGTGTTTTCATCAAGAAACTGAGAAAGAATTTCTATTGAAACACATCTTTGGGCCTTAAAAAGAGGTCCTATATAGCTTCTGTGAAGCACACCAATGCCGGGTAGTTAATCACCTGTAGTGCAATGCAGAGACCAATACACTCAGTGCAGGAAAACCTGGCTCCATGTCCTAGCATCTGCGCCCTAGGTTTGTGACGCAGAGAGCATATTTATATTTAAGCTCTAGAGGTCTCGGCTTTCCAAACTGCAAAATGGAGACAGTGCTTGCTTTACAGGATTTGTTCTGAACAATCAGTGAAACGATATGTTATAAAACAGTCTAAAAACACTTAGACATCATGGACATACATAAAAATGTGTGGAATATTTTTTTATTAATTATTCATGTATAATTTTTATTATATTCTATATTGTCAGGATTGATTTCCATTCTTGCAGGAAAAAATGGAAAGAGGGCTTAAACTTGAGCAGTGAGCATCTGGTAGAGAGAGTTAAGCAACATGTAATGCTGGAGGCACATGTACACTGTGCAGTCATTTTGGAAAACATAAGGTAGAAAAAAATTTAGCTCTGTGTACACATTTTTGGAAAACCTTGGGAATTTCCCCCCAACTTTAAAAATTTTATGAAACTAAGCTGATTTTCAAATGATCTTAAAGTATCCCTATGCAATATATGCTGGTGAAGATCTTGGTTCTATCTTTCAAAATTAAAAAATAGAAGCTAGTAAGCCTTATGTAACTTTGATAGGGATTTCAAAAAGCAACTAAATAAATTTATTGAGTGGCTTTTAAAAAAAATGCCAGATGCAATTAATCACAGGTATATTTTGGTACAGTTCTTGCTTTCAAAATTATTATATTACTAAGGAGATACACCAAACCCTGTAAACAGTTCAGATTCAGTTACAATTCCTGAGTGAGGTAGGTACCTTTCAAGGACTCCAAGACTCTTGATTTCATTTAACCTCATTCTATTCTCATGAAAACTCTGTAAAGTAGAGGTATAGGACCCTTGTTATAAATAAAGAAATTGAGGCTCAGTGTTATTAAACCACCTGCCCATCTCAGTCACACGATGAGACAACAGTGGAGCCAGGACACAAATTTGAGCCTTTCAAACTCCAAATCCAGTTTCCTTCCACTCTACACATCATCTTCATGTAATGTAAGGTTTACTGAGCATATACTGAAGAGATATCACAAGCAGAGCAAAAGAAAAGGCAAGATAATAAAAATAATGGTCCTGGCAGCTGCAGGGAGGATATGGCTTGGCACTGGGCTAGTCAAGGTGCTCTGCAGAGGATGTAGCCAGGTCTGGTCTTGAAAGAATGGGGATGTAGATGACTGATGGGTTTGTAAAGGTCTAGGGAATTGGGCTGGAACAGAATGGGCATAAACAAAATGGGAGGGAGAAGTGTTTGGGGGACAGGAATAAGCTAATCAACATTTGGCTGAAGCATTTGTGCTGTGGAAGAAAAGGAAGGATCAAAAGTGAGCCTAAAAGTATGAGCTGGAGCCAAGCTGTAGAGAGCCTTGCAAGCTGTTCTCAAGTGTTTGGACTTTATCTTGATGGCAGTAAAAAAGCCACTGAAGTGTTACATCTCAAAAGAACCTATTGCATATAGTCAGCTGAAATGTTTGGAGATGATTAGGCTAACAAGGTGACAGAGATTCATATTTGTATTTTAGCTAAAAATGTAATACCATTGAAATCTGCCAGTATTACTATTTTACCAATAATTCCTGAAGCCTGGTGCATACCTTTTATATAATTATCAGAGCTCTCGGTTCTCTAAATGATCTTAAAAAATTATTATTAATATTATTACTGTTGCTGCAGCAAGTGTCAAGCCACCTGTCTATCTGTCTGTCTTGATTCATTCCATAGAGGAATGTACGTGATTTAGAGGACTACTGCTCCTGTTGCGGAGACCTGCCACTGTCATCTGATAATCTCTGCTGCCCATTGGTTTTCCTCTTGCCTTTTCCTTAGGATTTTGCTTTTTTCAGTGAAATAAAGACCTGCTTGTTCTCTGACCCTCTTTCTATGCTTCTACTACTTTTAACAAAGCAAATTAATGGCTGACATTTCTGTGTTCCGTAAATGCTAGGCCCTGAACTAAATGCCTAATAGGAAGGAGGTAATATGAAGCTTATATTTATGTGTTGAAAAAGAGAGGTTAAGTAGCTTGCCCAAAGCACACAGTAAGCAGAAGAGTCAAAGTAGAAGAGCCAGAATTTGAATTTAACTCAGGTCAGTTTAAATGTAGCTAGACATCTTCTAGAACAGGAGTTAGAAAACCATAGCTTATAAGTCAATTCCTGACCATTGCCTGTTTTTGTAAATGAAGTTTTACTAGAACACAATCATGCTCATTCATTTACTTACTGTCCATAATTGTTTCCATACTAGTGGTCAAGCTGAATAATTGTAGCAGATCTTATAACGGATGGCAGGACCTAACATACTTACTATACGGCCCTTTATAGAACAAGTTTGCTGACCCCTGTTCTAGAAGTAAAGGAAAAGATCCCCAAGGGCAAAAATAAACATACCACATGTAACTGTTTTACATTGCTATCTTTTCCCAAAATTGCTTTAATAAGGGTATTTAGTTATAACTTATAACAGGGCTTGAAAGGCAAATATTTGGCTCTTACTGATCTTTATTTTTAGACAAATTGTCCAAGTCTGATCAACATTTCTTTGAGCTTTTCCTACATGCATGTATTGTTGCATTCAGCCTAGATGGTGTCCGCCACCAAGAGACTGATAATCTAACAGAGGATACAGCTGTGTGCACCATTAACTTTTACACAAAGTAGATTAAGAAGATGACTACAGTACAGAAATGAAGAAATTGCTATGGGGTCACAAAATAGGTGGAGATCTTCTGCTTAAAGGTCGGAGAGATTAGAAAAAGCTTTCAGGAGATGAATTTGAACTAAACCTCAAAACAAATTTTACTCAGGGAAGTGTAGAGAGGGACATAGCATAGACATGTGGAGAGTAGAGGGTGAGAAGAATTAGTAATGGGGCTTCATGTGTGATGAGATGAGATGTGCAGGCTGAGGTAAAATTCTGAGGACCGCAAGAGTTTCCTCTAGACGTATGTATGTATGCTTATGTGTATGTATGTGTGCATATGAGAAATGATTTATAGTAAAGCAAAATGAATCAAGGACATGTAAGACTCTATCTGAAGAAGGATTGACACTTGCTGCAGCAATGTTTAGTTTGTAAATAAAAATTAAACTTTAAAAAATAGTATATTATAAAGTATTGAAAATTAATATACATATGAAAATATTGATTGCAGCATTTTTATAAGAAATAACCTGAATACCTGTCAATAAGAAAATGAGTGGAATAAGTTATGTCTGTGCCATGGAATATGATACAGTTACTAAAAATAATGCATTGAATCCATTTGTGTTGATATGGCAAATTATTCAACATATATTAAAATAAAGTCTCTCTCTCTCTCTCTCTCTATATATATATATATATATATATGTGTATATGTATATATACACATATATATATACATATATATATGTATGTATATGTATATATGTATATATACATATATACATATATATGTGTATATATATATATGTATATTAGCTAATACCTTTATCATCAGACTTCTTTGAGCCAGCACACAATGATTCACATGGCTGTCCATATGAGATAAAGCAAATTTCTTTTTTCTTTGTGGGTAGAATTAGTTGTCGATGTCTTTATAACATTTCCATATAAAAACAAAAGTCCAAGAGCAGATTATTTTTCTCTTGATCATAAATCCTGATTTCTTTACAGATGCCTTGTTCAGTCCACCATTATACACTTGGGATAAAATATGTGTGTATTTTATTAAAGCCTCAGCATTTAATGTCAGGGTCCTTTAAAGTTTCACTCCCATGTTAACCTTTCAGGAATGCAGCATCTTTCCCCACCATATTCGACTTGGTTATATCGTAATCTATCCAGAATGATACGAGCTAAACTTCAGAGAAACTAACAAAAAATCACTATGATTTTTTTTTAAAGAGTGAATATATATATGCATATCTGTATATATACATAAACACAGTAAAAATGTAGAGACAACAGCAGTCTAGTTCCATGGGAGACCTCAAGACATAGCATCAAAGCTGAAGAGTCGGGAGTCAGAAATTATTTTTTAAAAATTTCCTTATTACCTGAATTATTGAAGTGGGAATTTTGTCATATTTTATAAACCTATATATAACTTATACTGTTTGACTGGTCTGGGTATTATTAATGGTTTTAATTTTTTTCTTTATACTGATATATATTTTGTAATTTTCCTATAATACACAAGCATTGCTTTAGTTATGGGGGAAAAAACATGTTAAATGTCCCAACTTTACTATTTACAATAAATGGGAAATATTTTAAAGCCAATTTAATTTAAGTGTGTAGTTAAGAAAAAAGTGCCCGCTGGTGCTTGGGCAATAGCATTTTGTTTTTCTGACATGCAGGAGTACCAGTGTTTCCTTTATGCAGGGAACCATGAGCATTCTGGCACAGACTGTTCTACAGCGTTTAATTACTGAGAGCCTGGGCCAAGGCAGGATTCCAGAAGTCCACGGATCCATAACAAATTATAAAATGCCTTATGAGAATCAGCTCAGAAAAGTTTCTTAAAGATCTCTTTGAGGCATACATTGGTTATTTTGTAACATTTCACCTAAACTTTAACTTTGTTTAGGAAACACAAGATAATAATGAGGGAACCAAAGGAACCAAGGCAAGTGGACTCCAGTGAGTTTTGCATCCTTTTATTTCATCACAGTTTCTGTCTTTATCCCTTAACTAATCTTGACATGACTGATTTCATTTTCAATTTGCAAAATACTCAACAGAACCTTTTTTTTCTTAATGTCTTGGATCTGCTTATGGTCTCTGCGACATTAAGATAGGTAATTTCTGAAAGTATTTTGAGTGTTATCCTTTTTCCCTTTTTACTTCGTTCATGACACTTAACACAATCTGTGATTTTCTCAATTAATTTATGGTTTATTTTTGTTTTATTCCTCCATCTCCTCTATCTGAAAATATGCTCCCTGTAGGGCTGGAACTGTTTTGTTCACCTCCAGATACCCAGCACCTAACTCACCATTTGACAATATTAGAAACTCCATACTCTTTGCTGAATGAATCAACGCTGATGAAGTGAGTGAATCAACAGGACTACTGCGAAGTCTGCAGGGACTAGAGCCGTCCTGCTTAAATACAAATCCTTGTCCTTCCACTTGATAACCTGGGCTGATTTTCTTATCACAAAGTGAAAGTTTAATAAGAACAAAGATTTTAGTCTATCTTGTTCATTGCCCTATAACTACAGTTTGGAATAATACTTTTCTAAGTAGCTGTTCAATGGACAAATGTTGAATGAATATGTACAATCAGGACCTGGCTACGTTTGGGATTCTGAATTTAGCAAGGTATGTCATTTAGGTATTCACATGCCATAAACCAATCTGTTCTGACTAAATCTTAATTCTGAGGTAGAGGGGGGTATGGAATAGTGAGCAGAGCAATGACCTGGAAGTCAGAGGGCTTGGTGTTACAACTAATGACAGTGTAAATAAGGGAAATGAATTCTTTGGCTTTGATTTCCTTATTTCTATGTTGAAGAAGCTGGATTAAATAATTTTCGAGTCTATTCCCATTGTTAAGCTCCAGGACTGTAATCCTGGCTAGAGGTTTCTCGGGGACCAACAGGAAGTGGCGTGGGAAGGAGCTGGTATAAATGGCCTGAGGGTTTCCTGTCCAGCTAAAATCCTCTACAGACCCAGAAGGATCCTGAGTGTCTTGGTGCTTTGATCACTGCTCAGTTGATTAAGAGGTCTAATGTAGTTCCTGATGCTGGTAATATTTCAGACTAAATAAATGAAGGTCTAAGTGCAAAGATGTGTGGTATATATACACAACTAGAAGTAGCTCAACTGAAAGACTTTAAAATAAATGAGTTTTATAAAAATGAAAAAAAATATGGAACTATTATTTCAATAGTCTCCACTATGTGCCAGGTTAGTCACATAGCTATGTTTATATGTATCTTATAATTATAAATCTACAGCAATATACTTATATTCAAAACCTAAGCCTCACATTTCATCTTTAGTTTACAAGGGAAGAAACTGAGATTCTAAGAAGAAAAACTAATGTATATCTCTGAATCAATCAACTTAGATTTGCTAAGAGCTATAATGTAAATGATAATGAGGAAAAAGTAAAAGGATAATGAAAACTGGTTCTTACCCTTTAGTGACGTCCAATCTTTGTGAGAAAATAAGGCACACACACACAAAACAAGTATTAAAAAGGACATGCAGACACACATACACAAGCTACAGAGGTGTGGTATAAGCACAGAGGAGTGCTAAGGACAAGGAATGGGACTAGCTCTCATTTAATCTATATCCCAGGGCCTAGCACAGTCCTTTGTTCCCGGTGGTTGCTCAAAATCTCTTTAATCTGTTGAGTGCCTATTAAGTGTCAGGCATTATACTAGGTGTTAGAAGTTCAGAGACGTGTAAAACATAATTCCTAACCTTGAGAAGCTCCTATGGGTTAAAATGCTATAGAAGACTTCAAGACAAAGATGAGACTTGGAGAAGAGAGAAGATTCAGGCAGGAATAAATGAGGTAAGAAGAATGGGAAGAAAGGCACTAGCACAGGAATGAAAACAGTATTGCAGCTGATTAAAGGGAGTGAATGGGATACTGGGGAATTTATGTGGGAAGGAGAGAAAAGGCTGATGGATTAAAGAAAACCTATTTAATAACTTGAAAAGTTAATATGTGAAATAACCAAGTAGCACTATTTTAATTCTGAGAATGAACCTCATAGAAGGTATTTATGTTACAGCTAACTTAGTAGTGGAAATAAACGAGTTGGTTCATGGCAATGCAATTTATTATGAGGATCATTAAGAAATTATTCCACCACATACTATTCTCTCTAATTACCATAATTTTCCCCAGTCATTTTTATTATCAATATGGGCCTTAGGGAAGGGCATAAAATTTATAATATGGCAGGCTTTAGAAAAAACAAAGTGAACTTTATTAGACATTTTCTTAGATTTTCTTAATAGTAATGCTTGAATATGACAGGTATTTTAACTAATGGTGGTTTTACCAATCATGTGAATTAGAATATATTAAATACTGCTTTGGGGAGGCAAAAGAAGTTATTAAAGAGTACTTAGGTGGGTTGAAAATGACGGAAAAGTATGTCCTACTCAGGCCTAGGGAAATCAGCTAATAGATAACATAGGGAGGTGGGGGAAGTTGCATTTCAAAGTAATTTTCTTTATGACAAAACTGTTTTAATGAATATATAATTTTATTTCCTTGTTGCAGAATGAAGCCTTTAGTATATTATAGTGAAATGTGTTCAAGGTGGAAGATTTTGTATTATATACAGTATAAATAAAAATAAACAGTCTAGGGGAAATATAGTTAAGATTCTTCTTTCGTAGTTCTATTTTCACAAAATAAGAAATAAATGCATCACAAAATGACCCTGAGAATCCTAAACAGAAGTAGAAAGCAGTCTAAATATAAACCCCGCCAGGTATTTTCAGTCTTAAACTGTCATTCTTTTGCTAGCCTAATGCTAATTGAAACATGTATAGGATTTGGAGTCAGGCAGTTCTGTATTCAAATTCCAACTTTTCTACTGATTATCTGTGTGATCTTTGCCTAACCTCTCTGAAGCTTTAGGTATCTACATTATAAAATCAGAATTAGAATACTTATCACACACAGAATGGTTGTAATGATGAAAGAAAATTAACAAGATGATATATACAAAGTTTTAGCACAATGCTTGCAGCTCAAAGTGTGTGATATTAATATTAATTATTACGGTTGAAATTTTTGGGTTATTATTAGTTTACTACAGTAGGAATATGCTGAATTTAATCCAGAAACTACATTTAGGTGCCAGGTCAGCTACTTGTAAGGATCTCTGCTTCCTCATCTATAACTGGCAATACTAAGAGGACAATAATGTCTGCTTTGCCTAAATCACAAGATTATGAGAAGCTCCAAAGGTAATGTATGTTCAAACTATAAACTGTTAAACAAATTAAGTTTTTTTACCCCCTAGAGCACATATCCAAATGAAAGACACTCAATTATAAGGTCATTTGCTTCCATTTCATGTACTATAAATGAAATGCTACTCTATTAACACAAAGGAAAAGGAATACACACTTACATACATGCACATGTTTTTCAATAATGATGACCTATTGTGAATCTGACTCTTTAAAGTTGTATTTAACATGTACTCTTACTGCCATGAAGGTGAATTTTGTAAACATCTAGTAGTATATAATCCACTCATATTTAAACTTGACCCCTACTAAGGAAATGTGAATATAAGTAGACTACTTCCACTACCAAATCATGGAGGCTAAATAGTTATTAACAACTCTCAAAGATTAACATGAGAATAAATGTACTTTTTAAAAATAAACACAAAACTGGCATGTAGTTAAGGAAAAGACAAAATTCAGTGAATTACTGGACAGACAGCATTAATTGATTTTGGAAGAATGTCAAGAGTTAATTTTATATTTTGCACTTGAATTGCAATAAGTCTGGAGAGTGTAAGATGACAAGTGTTGTTTGTATAAGAAATTACAGAAGTCCTGTTCAGAGCTCAGTGACTGATGGATGGATTGGAGGCTAGTGGAAATTATAACTCTAATTTACATTAATGTAGCCCCCATGCTTATGCTTGGACATGAGCAAAGTAAAAAATTATTTCTTTTTATCAACGTGTAGATGAGACAGAATTTAAATATTATTCTCTAACTTTATCTGATATCTTGTGATTTTAAGAGTAAAAATTTGGGGTAGAAGAAAGGGAGCCTCAGGAAATTACTATAAGTAAACTGTGAGGAGGGTTAAAATATACTTTATTTGCTCACAATTAGATTACATACTATTCCTTGTCGATGTCTTTGTTCTCTGTTTACCTCATGCTAGAATTCTAGACCATGAGCAGACGGCCATGGAGATGCGCTTAAGTCAAAGTGGCCACCACCGCCATTATTATTTATCCAAACACTGTTATGGTGATTGGTTAAAACTGAAAGTGGACGGAGATTGGAGTGCAAGAATGACTTTGGTCTTGAGATGTTCAAGCAAAAGAAGGCTTAAGAATTCAAGATGTGTGCTGTGCGACTCCTGCTCCCTCCGCCCAGATATTTGCAGAGTTCCATGCATACATGAAATAAGATCTGGCAGAATAGGATCATGCGTGATATTTCTGCTCAATCATCAACTAACAGTCTCTACGTTTTCTATCTCTGGTATTATGTTGATCTGACAAATTTCGGTGCAAAGCCCCTTCAAAATAATAACACTCATAATAATATATTTAAAAAAGCAAATTGCTAGCAGTAGTTGAAGACAGGGGAAGCCATATCTGTGCTGAAAAGAAAGGTTTAGCTGATCTCTGAGAGAATACAACAATGTAATCGTTTTTAAAGCAGTTCAAAGATCTGCTTAGTCTCTCTGACTTTTGACATTGAGGATGGATGTCTAAAACATTTACAAGAGAGACTCACTGCGTTTTTATCTGGAAAAAAGATAGCAGAATAGAACAGAAAGAATAAGGGCAAATAGATGTACTGAAATAATAAACATTGTTCCTTGGAAACAGTTTAAAAAGAAAAAATAAAATGCTCCCTCAACTAGGAAATGGAAAGGATGCTCAAGCTCCCAACTACTTAGAGCTGTAAACAGTGTGGGTGTGAAGAGCAGTAAAGAACAATGAGACCCTGTGAAGTTTCAACAAGAGGGGTGGGTGTATAACAAATAATAAAAATGCAAGATACAGCTACAGAAACAGAGGCATGCGTATCCATAGAAAACAGACCAGGCAACAGAGAAGAGCTAATCTGCAGTCATGTGCATAGTGATCAAAATCAAAATAAGCTATATAACAAAAATGGAATGTCACTCAAAAGCTCTATAACAACATTTTCATAAAAAAAAGAACAAAATCTACAGTCTAGGATGTAACATTCATGTGAAAAAATGTATCCTAGAAACCAAACCCTCTCAATGAACAGCTCTCCTTGGGTGTAAAGGAGCACTCTTGTTGGGACTGAAAATGGGCAGAAAGTGGTTCCAGTGTAAACTCTGCTCCCACAGAGAGAAATGCACATCTTCCTTTTACACCTATCGAATGCAAAGAGCAAGGCTCTGAGACTTCAGGAGAAGCAGCAGCCTCTCAAGCAGCAGCTCCATCAGAGCTGGCCCAGGGAGGGCCTCGTGTCCTTCAAGGGCTTAAATGTGAGCACCTGCCATCTGCAAAGGGGTCTGAAAAACAGCTACTTCTTGCTTCTTCATCTCTTGACTCTATCTCTGTCTAATCTCCAATTTATTTAGTGTTAGATTTTTCTGTATTTATAATTCACAGCAGGGAGAATGGAGCTCTTTTATAGAAAAGATGTTATTTGTTTTACCATTTGGGTTAAAAATATCAAATAAGGTTGCATTTGCAACTCTTTAGAAAATGAGTATATGTAAATGAAAACTGAAATCTGATACTTAAAATGTAAGTTTACATTTAGGAATAAAAAGATGATGTGTTATCAATAAATCAAAATGGAAACTATTCAGAGTAAGAAGAAATTGCATGTGAGGTATGTTTGGATTAAAGATGATAAAGATAGTAAAGGGTAAGAGAGGAAATCCAGATATGACTGAGTGAATACAAATACTTATCCACCTGCTAAAAGAGATACACCATCTATAAAATGATCTCCCAAAATAAAGATGTTATCAAGGTTAAAGGGAATCTCATGGAATTTTGTAGATGATATGCTTTCGATTGCTTACATGTAATATATATTTAGAAAGAGATAAATTCAAACAGCTGAGGATGAATAAAAATATTTTTAAATGAAGATCAAGGCTTCGATGAATTCTGTGAGTTAGTGAATATAATATCCAGAAGTAAAAATAACTATTTCAAAGAAATATAAAGAATTATTGCTATTAACAAATTTGTTCTTTTACTATCCAACATGGTTTACTTTCTAGTTCACATTTTCAAAAAGTTTCTTACCTGGACTGACTGTTCACCTTTTCATGTTTTCCATTGAAGTTTAAACTACAGAGGTTTTTCAATTTTGAATGTGGAGAGTCTAACTCCAAATTTGCCTGTGTTTGTTCTCTCAGACGATCCTGGAGTGTCGTTTCTTTTTTCAAGTTCATGTCCGAATACGGGCAGCCAAAAGCACTGATTTGTAATAAAATGAGAGCAGTTGTCAGTTTATAGTGATAAATCAGTGATCCACTGTCACTGGAAAATGTCTACATCCAAAATTTAAAACCTGAAAGAGACATTCTTTCCCCAAACACATTCAAATAAGTTTCTTTTCAGATTGGCCTTTGAGAAAAATCTCAGGTTCTACATAGCAGAATATTATAAATAAGAAGTCATAAGAACACATGGTTTTTACAACTTAGGAAATTTAAAAATCTAAAAATAACATAAAGATGTGCTTCCAGTGAAGCAATTAAATGTTATATAAACACTTGACTCAAAGTTCCTTCCCATATTTATGCCCTGATTTGACTATATTGCAAAATACTATGGATAACTAAAATATTTACTAGTATCAGAGAATATTATGCTGTTATTGCTTAATAATCATAGAGCCAGAAGTACTGTATCTGGATTCTGCTTAATCCTCCTGAAACTTGCTGGGAAGTTTTGGGTTTGAATGTGAAGGGACACTTGTAGGTGAAAAAGAACAGGCTACAGTCAAAGCTGAATCCTGGATCCTGGGTGTGGCTGGAGTCTATCAACAGCCTTGAACAGGAGGATCAGCCAGGGCAAACGATCTGGTTCTTCTTACTGGCTGGCAGATTGTCCCTGGTCGAGTTTTGTGCCCATGCCCTTATCTCCAAAGAGTCCCAAATCTCTGTTGTTGTTAGGAATGGGGCAGTCACTGTCAGTGAACGCACAGATGCAACAGGCAGTCACCCACACACGGCCTTGGGTAAGCTACTCATGCTGGAACTTCAGTTTCTCTCCAGTGAAATGAGAAATCGGATCCAACTCATCACAGTTGTTGTGACCGTAAATCTCTCACATACTCACACACCATTAAATGGCAGCTATTATCATTACTGCAATGTTATCATCATCTACATTTAGGGGAGCATGTAGTGATTAATATCTTGGCAGTTGCTCCTTTTTTAGGAATTCATTTTCTATTTGCTGTAATTTGCTGATATATGGTATATAATAAATTCTTTCCGAATATGTGAAAACTTTCGTTTGTTATTTTAAGGTCAAGATAGAATCAGGGACCAAAGCAGTTTTTCCTCTATTTTAAAGTAGACTGAGTTTTCTAGGAAGGGATTAGAAACAATTTACCTTCAGAGAGATTTCAGTACCAACCTATAACTAGACTTTGGGATGGGATGATTAGAATGACACCAGCCTATCTCAACATGCTTGGATGAATCTGTACTGACATCATGGTGGATCAGTGATGACCCATTTGTTAGAGACAGAAATGCCCCATTTATGCATTTTTTGTAGTTTGTAATTATTGGCATTGACTTACTAGTTTATTCATTTAATTCAGTTATTGATTCAACAACCCATTAACTGGGCAGTTATATACTAGGCACTAAAGAGTATATAAATTTACTGAAGTTAAGACATATATTATATATCAATAATATACCAATAAATTTATAATAAGAAAAAAGCTATCCCCATTGAGTGTATACTATAAGTCCATTACAATTCAAGATGTTTACATATATTACTTCTAATATTTATTATTAAATACCCAAAGATGGTATTAATGTATTTATTTTATGGGTGAGAAAATAGGCTCCCACAGGATAAGCAACTTTCCCAAAGTTTCTGGGCACTTCCTTGAGAAGCTCCCAAATAGATCACTTAATTGTTAGTACCAATCAGGTGTGCAGAAATAGGACAAGGTTTTTTAACATCATCATTGAAAGAAAGAAAAGAGAGCAGGGGAGGGGAGGAGAGGGGAGAGGAGGGGAGGGGAGGGGAGGGGAGGGGAGGGAAAGGGAGGAGAGGAGAGGAGAGGAGAGGAGAGGAGAGGAGAGGAGAGGAGAGGAGAGAAGAAAAAGAAAAGAGAAGAAAAGAAAAGAGAAGAGAAGAGAAGAAAAGAAAAGAAAAGAACAGAAGAGAAGAGAAGAAAAGAAAAGAAGAGAAGAGAAGAGAAGAGAAGAGAAGAGAAGAGAAGAGAAGAGAAGAGAAGAGAAGAAAAGAAAAAAGAAAAGAAAAGAAAAGAAAAGAAAAAAGAAAAGAAAAGAAAAGAAAAGAAAAAAGATGAAGGAAACTGGCATAATTCTTGTACAAAGGGTAGCCAAGGCAGGTTTGTACAGGGTAAGGCTGTACTGGTTTGCAGGGTTCATGGCTAGGGGGACATATGTAAGCATATGCTAGTGCTGTGTGAGGAGTGAAGATGTAATAAAATACTATTTCTAATAATGACAGAGCAGATGAAATTTGTTTAAGCTGCAGCATACAAGATTTAATGGAGATTTTAGAAATAACTTTCTTCAGATAAAAGTTGAAGATATTAGGCTAACCTAAGGGAAATTGAGAAATATTTATTTCAAGCACAGTTAAGCTTTCATTAAGATACTATTACTCAGAAGCTTTGCTTTTCATGTAATATATAATACCAATTTGAAATTTTTAAATGATCATTACCATGAATTTTCTTAATTTCATATCATCACCCCCATACGACTCATACTGCATGGCACAGGCTGACCCATATAAAATTGCAGTTTTAAAAGGTCAGAGACAGTTAGATATTGGGAATTTCATAAGGTTCAACTGAATAATTTATAGAAAATGTCAGCCCCAAGCTCATCAACAGCAACAAAGCAGATGAATAGAAGATAAATGCTAAATAAGCAAAAAGCTGCTAGACAGATGCAGACACATTTTTAAAAGAGATTTTTTGACAGCTCTAAAACAGAGATCCTTGTAGTCATTTTACTTCATGAATAGAAGGAAACAAAAATTACTGCAATTAAAAATATGAGTTTTACTTTTCAGAATATTTAAGTATAATTCTGACATCTGAGGAGTAATGGAAAAGTAAAAGTAAACTATCAGTATTTTTTTTTTTTTACTTAAAAATCTGCACTGTATTAATGTATTGTCTAGGTGGAAAGCCAGAGAAGAGAAAGAGCAATTAGGTAAAAGGATCCTAATTCCAATCCTAATCCAAGAGCAATTAGGATCATTTTATAAACTATATAAATGTCTAACTAATGTACTGTATACTTGAAATTAATAAAGTAAAATTTAAAAAATCTGCCCTATGCAACTTTGATGAGCAGCGTTCTGACTTTAGCTTCACCTTCAAGTTGTGATGGGGATGGGGCTGGAGGTAGCAGTATGAACAGTTGATGCTGCATCACCGCTTTTTGTGTCAGGCCCAGGAGGGTCCTTGGCTTCTGAATTCTCCATCTTTCTTTCTACAGCAGGGGTACCTGATTCCACAGGTTGGAGAAATTACTCCATATTCCCAGGACCAATCCTGATCTGAGGCTGGAGGTAAGTGTCACTAAACCTACTCGTTCGTTCTATCCAAAGGTCCAAATCTGAAGCAATACCTAGTTCTGATGGCTGCACTCAGGCCTTGTGTTTGCGACCTAAGCAGCCTCACGGCCCCTGATACTCTAGCTTGCATTTGCCTTGGTCCTTGCTCCTAAATGCCTTGTTTGCTTCCATGACTAGAATTCAGAAGCCCTCTATTTCTACTTTTTTCTTGCTGGCTCTTTCTCATGACAAGACCTCTGCTTCTTAATCGCAACCTAGGAAGTAAGGGTCTACTTTCCAGATACCCTCTGGCCAGTCTCCCATGTGCTTCTCACTCTGAAAAATTATTACTGTGCTTTGTCCATTAATTGGGATTCTTTCCTTCTTTTTGGATTCTTCTCATCTGGCCCCAATTCCATGGATCAAGATGATGACTACTGATTGCCAAACCTCTTGGACCTCAGGTTTTCCAACTATAGTAACATTTTGTATCAATAACTTGTTCATTTTCTCATATCCACCCAAGCAGCAAATCTGGTTTCTGCTTTTCTCTGGCCATCCTATTCTGCTGGAAATAACTGGCCATGCTCTGTCAAATCTTGGGAGAGGGACGGTTTGGACCATGAGGTTGTAACTAAGTTGTCACAACTTACCTAATAGTAGCTCCCCAACCAGTTTCTAGCTATGCCATCAAGGTGGCCAGAGGGGCCTGGGGCACCAGAGTCTCAGGCCAGTCCTAATTTTGAGCAGCCCCCTCAGGCTCTAAATCCCCTCTCATTCCCAAGTACTGACTCATTTTCTCTCTGCAACATGATATTAAAAAGTTAGAAAGTATTAAAATTTAAGCAAAAATGATGAAGATATAGCCCCTTGAGTGCTATACTTCCACACACACACACACACACACACACACACACACACACACACACAGAGAGAGAGAGAGAGAGAGAGAGAGAGAGAGAGAGATTGAGAGAGAGAGAGAGAAATAGAGATCAGCAGTATTTCAAGAAGAGTGTCAGTTTGTTGACAACCTTTCTTCTCATCCTGAGAAGTGAAGTCGCCTGAAATAGGCAAGTAGCTCCCAGGAGGAGTCCTGATGTAGGAATATGCCCTCATATAGCCCAGGAATTAGGAATATAATTTGACTCTAAAGAGTTCTTCTCTGATGCAACTAATCCACCCCTCTATGAGGCTGATTGTATGTTTTTCTCTCAATTATTTTACTAGTCAATTATATTCTTTTTCTTCCAAGACCTAGACAAGATGACACAGAAGACTCATATCTTGACTGGGAGGTTAGATTCTAAAAATATCTTCATCTATCTTCAAAGGACAAAGACCTACTTGTTAGAGTAGATGGGTACAGGCATCTTATTTGGAGGTGTTCATGGAAGAGATGGTCTGAGAGGTTTGCCTCTCCAGCAAGAAAATGAAAGGGAATGAGATAAGTAAATGCTGCCTGTTTTGCAATTTGGCCTTGGGCCCTGATGGTGACAAGAGCCCCATCCTGCTGTTGGCCACGTCACACTGATTCCCTAAGGAAAGCAGCAGCCCCCACACAACACCCCATGTTTTTTCCCAGTAAATGAATATTTTTTGTTTTCACTGTCATTTAACTTTAAAAAATAACTTACTCCTTTTCAGTCTTTAATATGTGGGTAGTTTAAACTTACACAGTATAAGAATGTTAAATAAACACATTTTATTCTTAGAAAATATTGAATTCTTAGCCAAATGGTACTGAAAGGCATGATAAATACTGAAATGCAGATTATTACAAAATTATAATACCTATAATACTTTCCACAGAAATTTTTAAAAGCTAACATATGATTTAAATTGTTGCTGATTTTACTTCTAAAAGGATTAAGAGAAAGTACAAATGATACATGATAGAATATAGACCAGGAGGGAAGAACCATCATAGTGTTTTAATATCTACGGAGAATGTAACACAATGTCTATTATAGTATTCTCAAATACAGAGAGGGCAAAATCCAATATAAGATCCTAAGGTCTCAGGGTCAATTTTCTTCAAATTCCTGTGGTTTCAAAATGAGGTTACCCAAGGCATATTATGGGTAAATTTTTTCTAATTCTGAGTAACTTTGTCCATAAAATAGCTACTACCTTAACTTAATTATCATTAAAAGTATTAGAAAATTTAATGTATAAAGTAAAAGGCACTTTATTGACATATAAAAAGCTTTACATATTTAATGTATACAACTCGAGTTTGGGAATAAGTACATACCTATAAAACCATCACCACCATCAAGACCATAATTTTATGTATCATGTTGTTGGAAATGGCAGATTTTCCTTCTTTTTTAAAAGCCAAGTAAATAATCTATTGCATGCATGTACCATATTTTTAAAATCTATTCATCCACTCTTTCCGTATCTTGCCTATTGTAAATAATGCTGTAATGAGCATGGGCACGCAGTGACCTCTTCAAGATCTTGATTTCAATTTTTTTGGATATATACCTACAGTGGGATTGCTAGATCATAGGGTAGTTCTATTTTTAATTTTTCTGAGGAACCTCTATATTGTTTTCCATAGTGGCTGCACCATTTTGCATTCCCACCAACAGTGTACAGGATTCTTTTTTCTCCATATCCTCGCTGACCCTTATCTTATTTTTTTTAAAATAATAACTATCCTAAGAGGTGTGAAGTGACAGCTCCTTGTGGTTTTAATCTGCATTTCTCTGATGATTAATGATGTTGAGCACTTTTTCATGTACCTGGTGGCCTTCTGTTTGTCTTCTTTGGAGAAATGTCTATTCACGTCCTTTGCCTGTTTTTAAATCAGGTTATTATTATTTTCTTTTGTGATTGAGTTGTATAAGTTCTTTATACAATTTGGATATTAACTCCTTAACAAATATATATAGTAGGTTGCCCTTTCACTTTGTTGATGTTTCCCTTTGCTGTGCAGAAGCTTTGTAGTTTGAGGTAGTCCCACTAAACTTATTTTTCCTTTTGTTGCCTGTGTTTTTAGTATCATATCCAAAAAAATTATTGCCAAGATGAATGTCAAGGAGCTTTACCCCTAAATTTTCTTCTAGGAGTTTTATAGTTTAAGAGCTTATATTTTTTAAGTATTTAATTCACTTTGAGTTGATTTTCTTTTCACCCTATGCTATTACTTGAAATCCCCATGACTGTTTTGTAACTACTAATTTGTACTTCTTCATCCCTTCAACTTGTTCACCCAGTCCCCCAACCCCTCTCCACTCTGGCAATCACCAGTTTGTTATCTGTATCTGTGAGTCTATGTTTGTTTAGTTTGTTTGTTTCTTTTGTCCCTTAGATTTATTCTTTAGATTGTTCCTGAGTTGATTTTTATGTAGGGTGCAAGGTAAGAGTCCAATTTTATTCTGCATGTGAATATGCAGTTTTTGCAACACCATTTATTGAAGAGACTGTCCTTTCTTTGTTGTGTATTTTGGTACCCTGTTGAAGATCATTCGACCATACATACGAGAATTGATTGTGTCTGTTTTTATGCCAATGGTATATTGTTTTGATTACTATAGCTTTAGAGTATAATTTGAAATCAAGAAGTGTGATGCTTCCAGCTTTGTTATTCTTGCTCAAGATTGTATATCCACAACAAGTTACTGCAGTTATTGTTATTTTTAACTTTTTTTAAAAAAATTTTTTACTAAAGTGATTGATGCACCACTGTTACATTTGACTATTCTGAATTTGAATATATGTTTAGTTTTACCAGTGAGTTTTATACTTTCATATTTTCATGGTGCTAATGCCAACATCAAGATGACATAGATGACAGAATTATCTCACAAGAACTGTAAAGCAGCCACAATGAAAATGCTTTAACAAGAAATTAACATACTTGAAACAAGTGAAAAAATGAAAACAATAACCAGCCCAAGATACGTGAGGAGAAAGAAAGCACAGGGAATGCACCACCTTACTGTTACTCAGATCCTGAGGTCTCTAGCTGGTCCAGCCACTCCTTTCCACCTTTCAGAGCCTTCATCTGTTTATTTTATATCTCATGTTCATTGTAGTAGTATATCTGGCCTATGTCCATTCAATAAAGGCAGTTTCTTTCCAACCCTGACTTATCCCTCTATAATTCATATTGTTAGTTATAAGAATTCAGTTTTCATATTGCAGATGCATTTCAGGAAAATGCTCTTTGACCCAAGTTGAAATTCTTTTGCATGGCATTCACAGACCTCTATGATCTGACCTAGTCTGCCTTTCCAAGCCATCTCCATCTTCATTACCCGTAACACCTAAGCTCTGGTAACATCAGAATAATCAATACTTCTTAGATTTAAAACACACTTTCCAAATTTTATGAATGTTTATCTCATTATACTGTTATTTGTATACATCCATCTTCTCTAAGTTTCTTAAAATCAGAGGCTATAATTATTCATATCAGTATGATGTGAGTATAGTCGGGCTATCTTTTACCTCAGCAGCATATCAGTTTCTAAAGAAATAATAATCATATATAACAGTTTTTTATCATACACGTAATTTACCTATTTATGGATGTTACTTGAATTGATGCCAAGCAGGATTTCAGGCATAAAACCCAGAATAAAGCCTCAACTGCCTCAATTAGCACAGAACTTGCTCTCAATCTCTCATCTCACCACCTATATCAATGTCTCCAATCTCAACCCAGTGGGCTCTCCTTTTTCTAGCCTCTCTATTTAGTTACCCCAGATTGAATCCTTCCTCCTATGAGCTACCTCTGTCCATATAGAAAAAATTAATCCAGCCCTTTTCACTTCCTGGCATCTCCACCGATTGTCCAGAAGAAACGACAAAGGGCCAGCTGCAGAGGTGAAGAACCAGCCCCTTCCCTGGAGAATAACTGGCCCCTATCATGATTTAGCCTACTGGGCTCTTGATATTTTTTCAAAATATTCATAAATTTGTTTTTCAAAATATTCATAAATTTGAAATTGATAAAGTCTAGAATACATGTTAAGAATATAAACTCTGTTGGTGTACACAGAAGCAGATAAGAAATAAATGCCAATCTCCATTTACTTTTGTTTCATTGGAGATATGAACTTAGTCATTTCTCTAATGTCTATTCTAATACCAAAAACTCGAATCCAACATATAACATTCCCTTGGTATGCATTAGGAGCTACCCTATAATTGAGTGTGTAAAAAATATTTTGAAGACTGTTCTATCATATGTAGTATTTTCAGTAAACCAGACTGGGAAGGAAAAGTCCATCTAAGAGCCTGTAAAATTATATACTGAAACCAGCTTAGCGTACTAAGTAATTGGTATAATCTGTGCATGGATAAGATCTGATGAATAGAATCTGCAGTTTAAAATTTTCTAATAGAATACTATCTACATAGTTAACATTAAGCAGTAAATTGAACAAACAAAGCAATTAACATGCTACATTATTAATTCAATCAAAACAAAATTACAGTGATAAATCTGTTTCTATTATTGCCTTGAACACTTTTGTTATTATGTACAAATTGTTTTCACCTTTTTTAATTGTCAAGTGCATTTTCAATTGAAATAGTCTAGTTTGAAATGCCTTTAATTTCTGTAAACTTTTTTAAAGTACATTTTTCCTCTTTTTACAAATATGCATTGTTTTAAAACAAAATTTCGCTAAAAAGTAAAACCCTTTTTCAGAACAGCTGTCCAAAGGGCACCTGAAGTATAATTCAAGTAAAAAATGCTCCAAACACAATCTTTAAAAATTAATCATAAATTAAAAGTATACATTTTGGCTATGGATATAATGAAACAAATTTATCTTTTGGATGGCTTTAGATTCAATATGCTTAACTTAAATGAAATTGTAAAAATTCATCTGGATATGCATAAATATATGTTTAGATATGTACATACTGATATATACTCACAAACATCTAACCCTTGTGTTAAATACTAATGCTGACTCGATGTCAACAGGTTATTTAGATGTTGTTTTGGGATGTTTCTTTTCAAAGTGGTAAATCCACAGTCAACTTGACAAACCTATGAGCTTAGATAGCAGTATGGTCTTTGTGATGGAAAAAGGAAAACCAAACCAGCCCATGTCAGAGAATAAAGCATCCTTCAATTGCCTGAGTTGAGCAGTCTCAAATACTAACAGATAAAAGAAGATTTAAGGAAGTCCTACTGTCCCTCCCTTATCCCTGCCCCCAAGATAAGTGCTAAGGAGTCTTTTGGAAGACTACAAAGTGTACATTTTGGATTTGCATTTAAGAGGTGCTCTTTTATCATTCCATAATCAGCAAATACAAACTCATCTGCAGATTCAAATATGTATAGACAGGCTTCCTATTCAAGAAGTTGATTGCTGAATCTCTTCCCTCTAAATTAGTTAACACACCAAAGGCAAATGTGTACTGCAGTTCAATGTGTGTGAAGCAGTACTGTCCTAATTAGAAAAAGAACCAACAGTAAGACTTTCATTATATCTTAAAGGGAGCTGTTTACAGTTGTTATTGTTTTTTAAATAAACAACCCTGAGATATTAAAGACTGGGAGCATCAGTGTAATTGTGGATAAAAATGAATGTCTACTTCTTTCAAGAAAATATGATCCGTACTACTTTTTCTACCATAAACTATTCTAAAAAATGTTCAAGTAATTTGTTTTAAGTAATTGTTATTGAGAATCAACATATAAGATTTTTTATAAAAGATGACCAGGCTAATCTAAAATATTCACATGGATATTTTTATTTCTATGAAATCTAGATAGTAAAATTATTTTAAAAATTAAAGAAATATTCCACCAAAACGCAATTTGATTAGTCTAATATTCATAATATCAGTAGTAGGTTATTATACTTCTATAGATTTTAGTCCACCGTATACCCTATTTTAAGCTCTATTTTTATGTTAAATCATTCAATTTTCACAATGTCCTTAAGAAATAGGAACTGGTATAATTTGCATTTTACACATGGAGAGACTGAGACACTGAGAGGTTTAATAAAAGTCAGTCAAGGCCACATATCTACGAAGTTGTAGATATGGAATGGAAACCCAGGTAGCCTGACACCAGGGTCTAGACTTTTAACTACTATGCCAAACTGCCTCTGGGATTAGATTTTTCTCTGACTACATTAGAGAAAATAAAAATAATGAAACACCTGGCATAATGCCTTGCACATACCAGGTACTTTGCCAAATGGATACTGATGATATTAGTTTATTTATGTAATCTCTTTGGCATTGTTGATTATATAGAGAAAAGAACAAGTAGGGAAAATGGAATACTTTGAGAGAATTTAAACTTTAGTGTTTTTCAATTTCATTCTGAAATTTACTGAGTTGCCACGAGAATATGTGGTAAAAAAAAAAAAGGGATTTTTTAAAAAAACAAAAGCACTTTCTCTGCATGGAATGAAATATAATGTGAAGAAATGGCCATCTGGATAATTTTTTATTGGAACAAGCTGTAATTTATAAAACTGTGAGAAAAGAGAATAAAATAGAGAAGAGAGAGTCTTGACTTTCTGCCAGAAAGATTTTAAAGCTCCGTCTTAGCTTTTAAATGAGAATTTAAATGTTTTGCATCCACATATACACACACTAAGGTTGCATCTACATGGCCAAATACACTAGTCTACCTAACAGCTACAAAAGCAGTCAAATTGTACTCTGTTTCAGTGGAGGCCTGGAGTAGGAGACAAAAGCTGCTGACATTTCATTCCATCCACAAATATTTACTGAATGTCTCTATGTACACAGACCTGTACTAGGTACCACTGTAACCCTCAAAATGCAAAGATCCTATCTCCATAGTCTTGAACTTCGAGGGTCAAAACCGAAGCAAATTAAAAATCTAAATGGCAAAAGCAATGCATGTTGTGGTTTATTATTATTATGTATATACTTAATAATGATATAATCATAATAATAGGCATATATACTTATTAAACATTGGATATATAGTCAGACATTATGAAAAGAGGCCACAATATTACATATGTTATTTCATTAAATAAAATCTGAGAAGGAAATGTTTCTGAATTTAGGACCCAGGAGGGCACAGGGGCAGATTCTTGAAATAAGACTAGCCTCAATCAGTCCCAAGGGTGAGGCTAGAGATACAAGATCTTAAGAGAAGACCAGTCAGGTGGGGGAGCAGGACTCTGGGCAACACTTGCCCGTGACAGGACAGGAGAGGCTCTAACTGTCTAAGGGTTTCAACTGATCAGAGATGTAGAAGATAAAGGTCTAGAAGGCCATCCTAGCAGCTTTGGCCTAGAGGACCAGCCTGGGGGATAGCAGACACAGGATTTGGACAGCAGGAATAAGGGTTTGCATAAGAGCAACAGGAACAGAAAGGGAAGTTGGTTCTGACATATATTGTAAAAAATAATCAGCAGGACTTGGAGACCTACTAAATTCAGGAATTGTTAAGGAAAACACTGAAATATAAACTTGTGAGTGTAGTGATAAGGATGGATAACACAGAGTTACTGATTTAAGGGGTAAGGTAATGTACTTTGTTTTCTAACATTTTAAACCGCAGGACTGACAGTATAATTCCAGACGCAGAACCGTTCCGCAGGTGAGCAGAGACAGACACCACTCAGACTGAGAAGTCAAACAGGAAGATGGCTTTTGGGGTACTGCCAGCAGACCCCTGTGACTGAAGCTGAGGATGGATGTATTCTCCAAGTTTCAGCCTGTACGCAGACTGCCTGTTGCTCACATTTTGTGCATCTGTTAATGCTGCCTGAAAATCTCCAAAGGTTTTGCCTACACTGCCCATTTTGCCTTCTTTACTTTGCCCAAGAAACAAGTTCTTTTGAGTCACTGTATTAACCACTGTGCCTCCCCCTCAAATAATCTAATGCCAAAGAGAAGGACATGGTATGACAGGCTTCCCACCCTCTACATCACTCGCCACACGTTCCTGGATTTCTGCTGTGAGCAGGTAGACCCTGAGCCCTCCCACACTGCCACTTGCTATGTGTGATACAAGAGGAGCACAATGCGGTCTCTGGCCTCCAGCCGTAACAGGATGGGGACATACTTCACAACAGGTTAAAGTAGCACAAGGACATGTTCTTTGGTGCTAAAGAACACTCTTTTCTTTTACCTGGTCTTCCTACATGGTCTCCCATCCAAGTACTAACCAGGTCCTACCCTGCTTAGCTTCCGAGATCAAATGGGATCAGGCTTGTTCAGGGTGGCATGGGTGTAAACTAAAGTACACTCTCCAGACAAGGCAGGCATCGCTGGTACAGCAAGTGGAGACTTGAAGGAGGAGATGGGTCTTGGGTGTGACACTGAGGGTAACTAATATTTGAAAAGGTAGAAAAAGGTTATTTTGTCTTCAATTGTGTCAATTACCATTTAAAAAACTTGCTTGTACAAAAATAGTTTTGATAGAAATGTTCCAGTTGTATGTTTTCATTGGCAAATCTGTCTAGATAAGCTGGCATTTTAAGCTCTCTACATGTGTTAGTTTTACAATCTAAGAAAGCTGAAACTAGGTCCAGTTTGCAGGAGTGTAGATTATTCAGGTCCATAAATTGTTCTTGGTGTGATTTATAGAACTGGACTCCACAGCCAGAGTCACTGACTGGGAGGCCCTCCTTGAGAATTAATTGAAGCTGAGACCTGAGTCAGTCTCAGGGCAGATGGGCTTTTCTGGAACGCAGTGCTGGCTGTTTTGCTTCCTTTCCTCTGGGCCTCCTAAGGAACAAACCCCTCCCTATTCCTTCTATGTTATCCTGAAGCTTTCAAGGGACCCAGAGTCTGTGCAGGTTTGTGTTTCTGGGGAGACTGAAGAAAAAGATGTTCTGGAGGGAGAAATTTAGTGGAGGTAAGTCAAGATTTCTTTGTGGTCTACAACATGAAAGCTCTTTCTCAATAGTATTATTCGCCGGCTTTACTGTGATAAATGGCCAATTTCTTTTTAGATCAGTAGTTTGCCACTTTTTAAAAGTGACACCTGATATATAAGATACAAAATATGAAATTAACCCATGATTCTACCCTGGCAGTTTCCTTGAGACCTCAAAGTCTCTGTCTGTTCACTTTGTTAGATCTAAAAATTTGTTTAAATCTGAAATGACTAAATATTTTTTATCAGTTTGACAATGAAATCCTTATAAAAGTGTTCTGATTTTTCACAGATTTCCATTTTGGCTCCATGCTTTCCAACCACATTTCTGCAAGGTTTACTTAATCTGTGTAGACCACAAAAATTAGTGAGTAATGTTACTACTTTAGGACCTGGACAAGGTTTTACTTGTCCTCATTTTAGCTTTTAAGCTATATACTGAACTTTATCTTTTGAGAAAAATTATAAAAATTATACTATATAGTTTACAAATTATAAAATTTCTAATACAGAATGTTAGTAATAGAGAAAACATCCCTCTACTCCCATTGCAAACCATCAACACTTTTCTCTACTTCCTCGTGGTTTTATTTTTTTATACCATGTTTGCAGGCCTTATGCAAGTACGTTCCCGTATGTTTTTGGACTTTGTTATTGTCATTATCATTGTCATGAAGTTTGTACTTCTCATTTCTAGGATAATTAATTCCAAAATTTTCGGCTCCAACAACAGCCCTGTGGGTGATACAGCTGTCACCCAGGCTGACCTGCTGTCTGCTGGCTCAAGCACCCCCTACCTGGCCTCATGCGCTTAGGTGCACTCTTCTCTCTGAAGGGCTTTTCTGAATTATTAATTTTATTACATTGCTTGTATTGAGTCAAAATCCTTTTGAGAATCTGCTGAATATTGTGGATTCCCTGGCTGACAAATGCATATGTGCAAATGCACACAGTCTGCAGCACATGCCTTCACTGATGTCACAGACCCCAGAAGCCCAGGAGATGCCGGGCCATTGGGTCTCCACACGCAGAAGGTCTCCAACAGCTACAGCTTTCCTGACCTTCCCATTTTCTTTAAAAATAAGAGATTTTTATTACTTTTTCAGAGTTTCCTATGGACTCTTTGTAATACATTCTTTTCTATGAAAGAAAAGAAAAGCAGAGGGCCGGTGTACTTTCCTGCTACTGAGTCACCTGTCACTCCACCAGCACCGTTCCTAACAGAATCCGAACTTGTCCTCGGTGGACTTGCACACTCAGAGTGAATGAAGGGGTGACCAGTTAGGCCTATCAGGCTGCAGAGCTAAGTATGTTTTATCATGAATATTTACTACCAGTCAGAAGAGATGATTTGAAATTAATGTGGTGAAGTATAATTACTTAGTATTCACTAAGCCCTTTGCAGGCTGGGAGGCAGTGTCTCTGCTTTCATTGGGAAACTCTAATCCTATTTATGCCAGAGACACCTTTCAAGTTTCAAAATTTAATCTCGCAGTGACAGAGCAGGTAAATGTTACAGTTAATTTTTTTTTCCCCAAACTGTCATGCCACACATTGATGAGTCAGTTTTTACACATACATCATGTCTGCTTTTGTATCTCTTTCTCGTGTGTGTGTGCATATGTTGTGTATATGTGTGTATGTGTGTTAGAGAAAGAGAGAGAGAGAGACAGAGAGAGAGAGAGAGAGAGAGAGAGAGAGAGAGAGAGAGAAGGAGGGAGGAAGGGAGGGAGGGAGAGGGAGGGAGAGGAAGGAGAGTGAGAGGGACACAGTCAATGACAGCAACATATCTGCATCATCAGTCTGTCTTGGTTACCATTTTGGAGAATAAAAAAAAAAACACAGGAATGATAAATGCAATGTTGTTGCAGCAAGTGAGCTTATAGTAAAGAACTACAGTGGAATGATGGGATAGAATAATGTGTCAACAGAAGGAGAAGAGGAAAGTGCTGGAAAGATGTAGTCTCATTTTGTAGTTTTCTGTGTTCATGTTCATCTCCAGGTGCTCTCAGACTTTTGTGTTAATGGCTCCTTTTTCTTCCTTTCATTCCCTCCTTTCTGTCCTCACATCCTCTCTCTTCCTCCCTCTTTTCCCTCCTTGGCAATGAACAATAGCCAGACCCAGAGTTGTGTTTGCCATGTGCAATGAAAAGAAAGAGAAACTAAGAGAAGAAAGCACGTAGAGGATGATCAGGAAAAAATGAGAAAAGAGGAAGCTGGAGAAGTTAAAAAAAAAAAAAGATGAAGGGCACTGTAGACAAGGAATGAAAAGGAGGTAAAAATGCCGATGGCAAAGGTTTCTTTGGGACTGATGAAAATGTTGTAATATTGGTTGTGATGGTTGCACAAGTCTGCATTCACTGAAAACCATCGTATTTTACAACTTAGATGGGTGAATTGCATGGTATGTGAATTCTATCTCAATAAATGTTATAATTTTTAAAAAGTAAAGTAGGATTAAAAAATAATATATTAATGTTTCAAAACACACTAGCCCCGCCAAGACCAATTTTACTCATAGAAAAGCTGCTGTACTAAGAGCCCCACTTCAAGCCACAGAATCACTTGCATATTGAGGTTCCATGACAGATGGCTTTTCATTGTCACTAGGAATGGAGAATCTGTAAGATAAAGCTGAAAATGCAAAGGAGAGAGACACAGGATACAACAGCTAGCTGTGAGGATCGAGGATCGTCTGATTCTGTTTCCTACTGTTTGAACTGATGAGCATCAGTTCTTCCCTCTCGAGTTCCTGAACACATTTTTAATTAGAGAAAAACTGATCTTTAACTAGCAGAAATGCCCACTTGCTTAACGATGTTAGAACGCCAATTTCCTGACTTACGTGAGTGCACACCTATGCATATACACACATAATCACTAGTATGCAGCTTCATGTCACTGTAAAACAGTTCTGTTTTGTCTTTAAAATCATAATATAAACATTTAAACCTGTTTGTAAAATGGGAATGATTCTAATCTTAAGTTCCTCGATAACTGAGGATCCTCTCTTTTCTCTATAGTTAGTATACTTTCCAATAAAAGTCCCTCTCCCTTTTTCCACTTTGCCGACTTCACATTTACCAAATCAGAAAAATGAATGATCTTGTCTTTAGAAATATTTGGATTAGTACATCACATTCTGGAGCCTGTAAGTAAAGTGCACAGATAATGTGCACATTCTTTACTTGTACATAAACCTCCCTCAGCTCACATCCTCTGCCTCAGCTTTGTTCCATGTAGACTCATCTCCATGTATGCAAGAAATGTCCACATTTTGGAATCTCTATTCCATACAGATTTCTGAATCATATTGAGAAAAAAACAGTATTTTTTCTGAATCTTAAACAGCACGCAAAATACAATAAAGTTACGTTTAAACTAGGGCTGGAATGTACCCTCATTATTTGGAAACTTAAAGGAGAATATACTGTCTAGGAATCGTAGATATATTTATAAAAAAATAATAGCTTTTGGAGGTCTCTTCTCAATGGAGTTCAAATCTCTTAAGATCCATGATTGATAAAATAATTATTTTGGATTTTAGTACATTTAAAGTAATCAAGTTATATAGTGAATTGCGGGGCGGGGGGGATTGCCTCTATGATGTCTGAGGATGCACGGTTAAGTCATGACTTTTTCCGTTAATGGTAACGAGCTGCGCGCGGTTAACTCTCCAGCACGTCAGAAGAAAAGAGCCCGAGTCATCTGTCTTTCATGTTTAATTCAATTTGTTTGCATACTGCATTTTTCACTTAATGCTTCCTGAAAAGCTATTTCAGAAAAGATAAAATTATAAGAAAGTACTTTTTAGAACTGAATATACTGATAACAAAACAAAGGATATGTACAGGAGTCTTTGGAGAAATAAAAATTACTCTCACTTGTTTTGTTCATGTCTGAGTACTATCTGATTATTATTAAAGGCTAACACATTCATACACAGAAATAGGAATTGCTTCTTCTGTTTTCAGAAACTGAGAGAAGAGACCAAGGACTTAAAAAAAGAAAGCAAATTCAAAAGAGTTCAAAAAGCTATATTGTCCAACCACAAAAA
>CM053504.1:47839346-47864210 GCA_028627145.1 Eidolon dupreanum | reverse complement strand
TGACTGACTCAATATCTGGGGTAAGGGAGGGGAATGGGTTAAGGATGATTTCTCACTTTGTAAGTTGGGTACCTGAATAAAAGATCATACCGCTCACTGAAATTTTGGTGGGGACAATGATTTCAGCTTTGAATATGACAAGACTGAAGAGCCAAGTAAGCATCCAAAAATTGATGCTTATTGGGCAGTTGAATATTAGGGTCTCTGCTCAGGAGTGACTGAGGTCTCTACCTCAGGCTGGAGGTATCTATTGGAAACCATGAACATTTAGATGTCATTGGTAACACATGAAGCCATGAAATGACCCAAAGAGAGTTTGCTGAGTAAGCAGGAGAAAAGAAGTGGTTTTTAGACCCGGGCACATTAAAACTGTGGGGAAGACTTTAAAGCAACTTTGATACCTGGGTCCCACATTGTTCAGTAAAGTCAGAATCTCTAGGAGGTAGGGCCCAGGCATCAGTGTTTGTACAAAGCTTTCCTGGTGATTCTCTCCACAGCCAGTGTTAAGAGTCTCTGGTGTGGAGTGAGGAAAGCAGAAGTCTTAGGAAGGACCCTGAAGAAGAGCATTTTAAGAGTAGGTCAAAGAAGAAACTGACAAGGAAGACTAAGGAGAAAGAGAAAGAGGAGGCAATATCATGGAAACCAGGCAAAGAGAGGTTGGTAATAACTAAAGGAGCAGTGAAATGAGAGAGAACTAAACACCAATAGTGCTGCGGAAAAGCAGAACCTGTGAAAATTTAGAAATGACCACAGGGCTTAGCAACCAGGAAGTAGCAGGTGACCTAGGAGAAAAGTAAGTGGTTGCTGCAGCCGGAAGCCATATGACAAGGCGCCAAGTAGTGCTGGAGGGGCAGGTGGGGGCATACCATCCCTCAGAGTATTCTGGGATAAAGGGCAGGGAGAAACACTACTCCTCAGGATGTCTGCAGGTGAAGAGGGGGGCATGGAAAGAGTTATAGAGGGACTTGAGTTGAAAATGATTTTATTTAATATGAGAGATTTGGGCATGTCTAATTTTTTATTCTTTTTGTTGGATATAACCCCAGTATAAGGGCAAAATACATATGCATTACATTTAAAATACAATTATAAAACAAATACTGACATATCCATCATCGTGGCCAAGAAGAGAACACTGCCAGCATTACAAAAGTCCCTAGTGTCCCCTTGTCCATCCAACCTTCCCTCTATCATTTCTTTGCTTTTATTTATAGTCTTATCAGCTGTGCATGTGTCCCTATAAAATAGTGCTTGGTTTTGCCAGTTGTAGATTTTACATAATTTACATCATGCTATTTGTATTGTTCTGGCATTGCTTCCTCACTTAACATGACGTTTGTGAGATTTATGCACGTCCTTCTGTTTGGTTGTAGTCTCTTCATTTTCTCTGCTGCATAGTTTTCCTTTGCAAAGATATATTAAGAGTATGTTTAGGTGTTGTGGGGAAGATGCCATTAGAAAGGAAAAGACTGATTTATAGATGGATGGGTAACAAAGGGCAGAGTGTGCTTTAGAGATGGGCAGTGAGCAAGAGAAGGATTCCTCTGTTCTGTGAAAGGGAAGGAACTATTACCAGATGGTTATTTTTTCAGTGAAGGATGAGCTGAGGTCAGTCTAGAGAAGAGAAAGAAGACGTGGAATATGGAAGGGGAGGAACACAGAGATTATATGAAATAGCTACAGTCATGGAAGTTCCCAGAGTTCCCAGAGAGTGCTGAGCCCAAGCAGGGGATGCGGGGCCTGACTGTAAGCCCCCAGTGTGTGCGGGTGAGGGGCAGTGGGGACACAGCACTTGGGTGTAGAATTTCTTCAGCAGCCATAGGTATTTTCAGTTTAACAGCAGGGAAAGGAGACAGTACTTAGTGTAATGATGAGCTCAAATAATCTATATTCAAACCCTACCTCTGCCACTTATGAGTAACCAGTAGGATGGCTAATGCTCCCAAACCAACCACAGTTTCCTCATCTATAAAATAGAGATAATATCTACTGTAAAACATTTGTTGTGATAATTACATATAGCATTATATACAAAAATCCTTTTCTGTCAAAAAAAACCCCAGAAACCCAATTACGAAGTGTCATTAAAAATGTCTCAAAGGATTGTTAACAACGAAACCACAATGGCATTGTTAGAAAAGATGTATTCTCCATGTCGACATCCTGAACTAGCTGAAGAATGCTGAGTAAACTCACAGAAAGAATGTCTAATACTCTGAATTAGTAACATGAGAAGGAAAACCTAGCTCTTACATTTACTATATCAGATGTTCTTATAAAGGGCACCGGTCAGCCACCAGCACAGGTTTCAACACCATCCAAGAACACAATGCTGCATGGGCTCAGACCTGAATGCAGGATGAAATATCTGTACTCTCAACCTCCTATCTGAGAGGCTATGAAGGCCCATGCCAGGAAAGGTTGGAAAGGTTTAGGACAGCAATGAAAGAGGCACTGTTCACTTCATCAGTCTCATCTGTCACCCTTCATCCCCCTTATCACCACCCAATTCCAAAATCTAGGTATTTGAAATTAAGTGCAATCACACATACGCGCACATGTGCACACACACAGACACACACACACAAAGCACACGCATACACACACACATGTACATTTGTTCTATGTCTCAGCTACTCCTTGCTGGAATATCCCTTCTTTACCCCTTTGCTTAGTTAAGTCTTACTCATCCTTCAGGAGTCAGGGATGGTATCACCTTTTCTAGGATACTTCTTGAAACTCTTAGGCTGGATCAAGAGGCCCTCATATGACCACTCAAACATAGTTTCCCAAACATACCATTCTTATACCATTTCATTAATATTATAAGTATCATTCATCTCCCTCCCTAGACTGTGAGCTTCTAAAAACAGGAACAGATCTTATATCTACCACAATGTTGGGCATATAAAGGGCATAAAATAAATGCTTGTTCAATGAAAGGATGAAAACTATATGAGAAAAGGAACATAAGCCATTAGAGATGATCTATTTTTGTTAAAGACATAAATCTTTCATTGAAGATGTGAATGCAAATTTTAACTACTTTTAAGTCATAAATTTCTACTGTTTTTCTTTGAAGTTCTTAGCTATTCCATTCAGAAGAAACCCTTAAGACACATGAAAATTTCACTGGCCACTTATGTGGCCTTATTTCTAAATATTGTTAAGTAACACCAGAAGTAAGTGATTAAATGAACATCGAGTGCTTTGTTCTTCCAGGGCTTGCCATTTGTTTTCATGTATTACAGAAGAGCAGGACTTCAATTATTTTGCACAAATGTTCACCTCAAGGTACAGTTACATATTTAAATTTATACACAGTACTTCCTAATGAACCTGGCACAGTTTGTTTTGTTACCAAAACAGCATCCTTCTCTTCCAAGAATCTCCTTTACAAGGCTGATCTATACCTCTGCTGGAGTGGCAGACAGCCAGCTCATCATTGAATTTCTACCAGTCACCAACCATATTATTTATTAATTATATTAAGTCACAGAAAATAAAAATGAGCACACTGTTTTTTTTTATTTTTTGCCAACAGCTACTAGCTTAATTTTTAGAAATATGATAGCTAGGGATACTGTGCTGGAATTTTTAGCACTTACATATGTGAACAAAATTTAGGACCTGTTTGGAGCTAGTGTCAAAAAGGACAATGATTGTGGAGATTTCAGAGCCACGGAAACAGTTACCATAGGCAGGTGGCACATAAATGGTGCATGCTCAGGATGTAACATCAGTTTGCTGCTCAGCAAAACATGGTTCTTAGTTATTTAAAAAAAATTTGTGTGTGTGTGTCAATTACTAGCAAAAAATTTTTAGATCACTGAGTGGGTAGGGGGATGAGAGAGAGGCGGGTGCCAGGCTTGTGCACATGTGTGTCACCGTTCAGGAAATACTCAAAGGCAGCAGTACATGCTATTTTATTCTTCCTAAGATTTTATCATCTATTTTATAATCTAGTTTAAACAGCACAGAAGCCGGGCCAAATACTATTTGCCAGAAGATTTCATGCCTCTTTCATATGTGTGGAAGATGTATGTGTCCCAGGCTTAACTCCAGGAAAAAAAAACAAACATGGTTTTTCATAAAATATAAATTTTACTAGAAGGAATTTAAGGTCAACTTTCATTATTCTGATATGCTTCTGCAAAACCTGTTATCTCATGGAAGGAAAAGTCATCTCTCTACCTCACCCAAGTTGTTTTATACAGGCCAATAGCTGGGTAATGGTACTCCAGAACATAAGGCTGAAAGGGCTCCTAATTCCTAACTCGGTTAAATTTCATCGTTTTACTCTGTTCTGTTTGTTTAGTTTTAATCCATGATAGAGACATGCAAAGCAGATCAAAACCTAAACTGAGTCCTGCAGACTGTGAAACCCCAACGGGCTTAAAATAGCACAGTTGCATTTTGAACCTCACTAAACTGTGATATTCAGGCCTCAGTAAGGGTAAAGCCTTGGAAGCTTGTCAGCTGCCCCCTTAGTTGGTCAAGATTCCCAGAAGCCTGGGTTTGGTCATTCGCAACCTTTGCACTGGATTGGCTGTTTCCCCCGGAAATAGATTTCTATGGAGAGGTAGGAGAGGCTGGAGGGCTTCCTCCTAGTTTGGTGTTACATCGCACTGCCACTAGATCTACCAAACGCAGAGGGTCCACCTGTAGAAACTTGTGAGTAATATTAGCTAGGAAGGGTACTTCGATATTCTTGTAAGTTTTTGCAAATTTTTTTTGATTGAACAGGGCCTTACACACAGAATGCACAGATTATAAGTTCTGATCACAAACTGAACACATTCCTCACAAGAAAAAGAACATTACCTCAGAAATCCCTCCATTACTCCTCTTCCATCCACTCCCCCTAAGAGTAACCACAATCCTGGATTTTTACATAGTAGTAAATTTTGCCTGTCTCTGTACCCTACATCAATGGAATCATTCAGTATTTACTATCTGTGTTAGGCTCAAACATTTCCGTCAACGCTACGTTTGAGAGCTGCATCCACGTTTTTGTGTGTACTACAGTCTGTTTGTTCTCCTCACCATACAGTAGCCACTGTGTGAAGAGGCCACAGTTTATCCATTCATGGGCATTTGGGTAGATTTAGGTTTAGGCTATTATAAATGGTGCTGCTACAAACATTCTGGTACATGTATCTTAGCACAACTTCCTGTTGGGCATTTAACCTGGAATAAAATTGTTAAACCTCTAAAAATGATTTTTGGCATTTATTATGTAATAGATGCCTACAACATTCCATAAAAGGCCTCTAGGATCAAAATCCATTTATTACATGCAGGATTATTTGTTCTCTGTTCACATTTGAACCTTTTGCAGCATGCCTTATTATAACTGAGGTCAATGCCATGGTGGCTATTTTAGTAATCAGCATAATCATTTGTAGACACATAGCATCACATTATTTGCTTTCCATTATTGCTAGGGCATTTCTAATGCAATCCTAAACCATCCTCAACTGTACCCACTGTTTTCACTAAAGAATCTGGAAAATTCAGTAATAACAGTTCTTACAAATAGGCAATACACCTCTTCCATCTGGCTCCACATAAAGACAGGTAAATAAGTATTAAATCTGACATATATTGGCACTGAATTTTAATAGCAGAAATTGGAGTATGATGCTGTATTTATCACCAAAATGAAAATAATCGAGACAAAGGGATAATTAAAATCATCATATCTAATATTTTCATAACAAAAGCTTTATTAAGGTTTCTAATTTGTCTCTATTTTATCTTATTTTTCTTCATTTCACCCATCTCTCTCTTTCTCTCCTGCCCCTTTGTCGACCATCGGTTTGTTTTCTATGTCTATGGGTCTGTTTCTATTTTGTTTTGTTTATTCATTCGTTTGTTTGTTTTAGATTCCACATATAAGTGAAATTATATCAATCTTTCTCTGTCCGATTCATTTCACTTAACATGATTTGTTAGTTTCTTATTCATAGTACATGTTTTATTAAGGAGTACTTTAACAGCTCTACACACCAAAGTGGAATCAGACATTCATGTAGCTTATTTCTTCTTTATTTTCTATTACAAATTATGAGTAACAACTACAGGTGTCTTTAAGAGTCAGTCAGTCTCTCTTTCTCTCTCTCTCTCTTTCTCTCTCTTTCTCTGAGAGAAAGTGAGTGCATGTGAATTTTGGAGTTGAAAATCAAAAGTTTATAGTTTGAAAGGAATCCTGGCGATCATTTTGTATTGCCTTTGTCTTGAGTGAGAAAACTTTTATTTACTGTCTCCTTGTCAGTTGATTAACCAGCTGTTTGGTTTATGCATAGTTTAGTATCAATTTCCCTTTCTGATCTTAAATCTTCCTAATGTGCAAGTGAGAGACATAATTTCGACTACCACTTCAGTTCCATATATGTATCTGCCAGTAGGAGAAAGAGTAACAGATAAGTAGAGCATTTAGCTTAAAATCAGCAACTTACTAGCTGTGCCATGAATAGACAGAATTTGTCTAAGAGTCATTTTTTTTCATTTGTAAAATAAGAATAATAAAACTTATGCCATAAGGCTGCTCTGTGAATTAAACAAGATAATACATGTGAAAATATTCTGTATGTGGTTAACTATAACATATATTATGTTGTAACATATTATTACGATTGCTATTATCTTGTCTAATAAACTCTTGCCAACAGAAAAACATCAATGTTAAAATTTTGTACAAAACTTAGTCCACTCTATTGTTTGTACTATAAGTAACTTCCATAAATAGTCACGCACTGCTTAATGAAGGGATACATTCTAAGAAATGCATCATAAGGCAATTCCATCCTTGTGTGAACATCATAGAGCAAGCACACTTGCACAAACCCAGATGGTATAGCCTATGACACACCTAGGCTATATGGTATAGCTAATTGCTCCTAATACCACAAGCCTGTACAGTATGTTACTGTACAAAATAATATCAGGTTAAATCAAACACAAGAGAGATAATGCAATCAAGAGACTTAGTAAACTCAAGATGTACGAGGTGGTTGCTGGCATAAAACATGGCATCCTATTTTACAGCAAATTCTTTTTTTTTATAAGTAGAAAGAGTACACTCTAAAATCATGATAAAGAACATAGTAAATTATAAATCAGTAATGGTAATTTATTATTATTATGTACTGTACATAATTGTATGTACTATACATCTATACAACTGGCAGTTCAGTATAAACTAGCATCACCACAAATATTTGAGTAATGTATTGTGCTATGGCATTACAATGGCTATGACGTCACTTGGCAATAGGAATTTTTCCATTATAATCTTATGTGACTACTACTGTATTTGTCGTCCTTTGTTGACTGAAATATTATGAGATGCATGACTGTAAGTTTTACTGTCAACATTATCTACAGTCACAAAAGGCAGACTGGCTCTGGCTACATTATCTCCTTGGATTTTAGTCATCAGCATTTAATAACTGTGTTTATCTGAAATTTTAAAAAACAGAGTCTACAAATGAATGATATATTTAAGCTTAATTTATCTATAAGAAAAAAAAAACTGTACAGAATGACAAACTTTTTATGTTTAGGAATGTTATCTCTTGGAAAAATAATACATTTTAGTTCACATTACTGAGTTTCCCATGCATTCAGATTAGCTAGGACAAATTCTTCAACAATTTGAATAAGTCTAGGAAATCACAGCAAGTATAGAATTAAAATTTTTCCTATGCCTAGCAGCTAATGGAAGGATTGTTAATCTTGATTCTTGAGTTATCTTTAGTAAAGGGTTATTCCAACCCTAGGTTGGCTTATTCCAACCCTGGGTTGGCTTATTCCAACCCAGTTCCTTTTAATAGCAATAATTTTGCAATCATGGGCCTTAGATTTGGAATGCTGATCCTGAACTTAAGATATTTACATTTTAATAAACAGGGTAAGTTAACTTGTAATTGAAATAAGTTCTGTCCAAGAAGTATGCTGTAGAGCTTAAGAGAATTATACTGATAAATATCTCTTAGAGTAATCAATATCATAGATACTATAACTGAAAAGGAAATGAGAAGTCACCTAGTCCAATCGTCTTGTTTTACAGATAAAAAAACGGAAGCCCAGAGATGATGTGAATTTACACTTGTGTAATCACCTGAAATTATAAGGAATATTCTTAAATTCCTTTTCATTAGGGATAAGCCCATTTGAAACTTTTTATTTTGAAAAAAAATGGAGAAAGGCTACTTTTCCTTGCAGGGATGTTTATATGTTATGATCAACAAAGACCTTTGTTTCTGGAATGTCTCCTATGATACCTGGGAGACATTTCAGATACAAAGCAGAGACACTTGAGGTAGTTAGTGGAGATAGAGATGGTAAGAAACAAGAGAGACTGGGAGAGCTCATAAGGAGGTGTGATGTGATCACCACAGTGAAGGATCTCAAGAGAGGAGGCTCAGAAGATCTAATCAGCCACTTAGAACACACATTCAAGTGATTTCCCAGGTGCTCAGAGGGAAAGGAAGAACTGAACATGATGAGTGAAAAGATGAGAGACATGAGGGACTGATGGAGAGGATCCAACGTCATTTAATAGAATTTTGAAGAGAAAAACAAGTTAAAATACAAACAGAACTTGAAAAAATACTTGAAGAAAAAAATGATCTGATGTGGAGGACTTTGCCCTAAAAACTGTGAGAGAATATAGTATTAGAGGTAAACTCAATGAAAAGAAAACCATATCTAGACATATGCAGGGGGAATTTTAAGTATCATATATATGTCTAAAGATACAAAGATATTCTATGGAACCTTGATAAAAGGAAGGCAGGCTTCCACTGAAGGACCATCAGTTGGACCAGCATTAGACTTTACCAACATCACAATAAAAAGTAGAATAGGATATGAAGCAACACAGATGGAACTCTGAAAGAAGAAGGCCTGGGCTTAAAACATCCATCTGCTCTCAAATTCCTCATGGGTGCATTCTCTGATGTGCAAAGATTTTAAACATAATATTCAGGCACCACAGAAAAATTAAAACAAACCTTTAAAACAACTTGCCATAACAAGGAATAAAATATGTTAACTTAAGAAATGAGGAAATTGTGGCTGGAAAGGACTAAGGTCACCACTGGAACCAGTAAAATATATAGAAATAAATGTGCGTTGTTGTTTTAAATATGATTGCAAATTGTCCATTTTTTTTTTTATTGCCAAGAGTAGTTTGTTGCTGTCACTTCAAAACTGGAAAGACAATAGTTAGGCATATAATCTCAAATTCAATTAATACAGGTGGGCGTGTTGGAATGGAGGGCGGGGAGTAAGGAAGAGTATTTAGCATTTCAAGTTTCACAAAAGAAAGCCAAAGATTAATGTTCCTCTAATGACTTTGATAGTTAAGTAAATGTAAGTTTAGGAATGAATCTGAAAAACTTTAGAATAATCATTAGATTAAAAGCCTTCCTTTTTAACTAGAAGTTATCCACAAACAGAATGTTCTGGAAAGAAGGAAGGAAAGAAAAAAAGAAGGACAGAAGGAAGGTAGAGAAAAAGAAAGGTAGGGAAAAAGGAAAGTCCCCTTCCTTGCCCTATCACCATCATAAAAAAAACAACAAAACATTTACGGCATAAAACAAGTTAGGATATGAATAATTTATATAATTACAACAATAATTGCAAATAGGTCAAACTCTGTTAATAACAGGAAAAGACTCTTAGATGAGATTTTATTTTAAGACATTTATATGCTTTTGACAAAAAGCATACCTAAATAAAATGGCAGGAAAGGCTAAAAATAATGGAACAGGCAGATTTTCGGAACACTCAAAAAAATCTGTTTGGCACACTAAATATGAGACAATACAGAGATCAAGGAAAAATTAGGACAGAGATATTTCCAACTAAATAGGATCCGTAACATAAAGAAACAATGGTCACGAAACTTATGTATAAAATAATATCTCATTAATGTATCTGAGAAATTACTAACAACACAAGGAATTACTTGATATTTTATTGAAAACTAACAAAAAATCATATATCCTGTCTGAGTCTAGTCATAGAAAAATATATATGTATATATGTAGAAAAAAAGTCTAAAAACTGAAACATGACAGGTTTTTATTTATTTTTCAATATTTCCATGTATCATCCAAAATATTTCTATTGACTATGGACTAATTTTGTAATAAAATGGTATAAATTTTTAAATAATGTACATGGAAATATTTTTAATTTTTAAGAATCAATTTTCTTTGTCCATATTTTACTTTGATTTTGGTTTTTAAGGTGATTTAAAATTACCAGGTATTAGCATTTTGGTTTCCTGTTAATTGATATAAACAATTCTCACACAAAAATAAACCAAAGCCACGTCTGCTTTCATCATAATAAGGTACAGTTTCTACAGTCTTGGTAATTCATATAATTTGGAATTTTGTAATTAATAAAATCCTTAGAATGTGTCAAAGAATATAGTATCTTTGGACAACAATGCCGCAGTTGCTATAAAATTAAGCATTTCATATGAAATCTTCCTTAAAAGTAGGAGGAAAACATAGAACTCACATAATTATTTCCTACTTCAGTAAAATCAGACACTAACCTTCAAGAATTTTATAGTAATGTGTTAAAGTGACTTAAGGCCCATGGCCAGTCTTTTGATACTTCATCAAAGCTTTAACTAAATTGTATAATTAATCATGTCATTTTGAGAATGAAAAGTGTTATCTAAAGTCAGATACTCTTTTTTCTTTTACTTATTAAAGTAAAAATATATCTGCAAGTTTCTTTTTCAGTTTCCACCCAGTTCAATTTCACTATGTAGTAACATAAAATCAAAGCAAGTGACAGGCCAAGTGACAAAGGAATCAAATGTGAACAAATGTCACTCTTTTGAAAAGGTACTCTCTTGAAATGATGAAAGTTTTAACTGAAGATGACAATAATACAAGAACTACTATGACTATAAAGTGAAAACAATGCCTTCGAGACTCCTTTGAGTATACCATTCCAATCAGCAATTATAAATTCCTAAAATTTACAGAGTCAAACTAAACAAAAAGTCATTACACAAAATCTTTTATGTTCCACGTATATCAAGAAGAAGGAGCTATCATGACGAGACAGAACAACTACAGAGAGTTAGAAATAAAGTCATATACTATAGCTGAATCATTATTTGAGGCATAAACAAAGTTTTAAAAATAAGTTAGAGAAAATATGGCAGATTGAAAATTTGAATTTATCCTCTCTCTTTGATAATAAATCCTTTCTCTCCCTACTGAAAAAATAAATGAATGAAAGGCTATAAATGCATGAAGACAAAACATAAGAGAAGAAATGTTAGCAGATAAAAGAAGTCAACACAGTTTTGAAGCTGAAAAACAGATAAGCTGAGAGCCAAGAGTCTGAGAGAGAGGATGTCATAAAGACATACCAGGAAAAATCTGGAAGTTTACTCTCTGCTGGAAGAAGCTTACTCAGAAGAAGAGGCCCACTGCTGGTGACCGGGGGCTCCTTGCTGTTGGCCAGGTTCCTGCTTGACTACAGTCCACAAAGCTTACCAGCTGGCAGGCCTCAAGTGGACCAGCTTTCTGGTGCCTTGCTCTCACGAGTGAATGCAGAGAAAGACTGCCAGGATTTGAGAAACGCCTTTCATATGATAGAAAGCAACTGACCAATCTAACCAAAAAAAAAAAAACAAATCAAAACATGAGTACCTTGGGAAAAAAGCTGATGTAGGGAGCAGGAAAACAACAGCTTTAATCATTGTCAGAGTTTAAAAAAAGACACACATGATCTATCAAATAAGAACAGGATGCAATAAAAAAACAAATCAGAGAATAAGGATGCATTCTCAGAAATTGAAAAAAAAATCACTGTACAAATAAAAGCTTCGATCAAAGGACTGGAAGACAAAGTGGAGGAAATATTCCATGGGAGAGAGGATAAGAAGCTTAAAACTAGGAGAGAAAATCCAAGCATTGGCATATACACACGAAAAGGCAAACAAAACAAATAGAAATTGAAGAAATTGAAGATATAATACAGGAACATTTCCCAGAAATAAAAAACTCAAATTTCTAGACTGACTCAATGAATGAATAAGGATCAATTCAGAACACAAGGGACAAAGAGAAAGTCCTAAAAATGTCCAGGGGATGAGATTCATAGGGTGGGGGAGGCAGAACAATCCTTTTTGTAAATTAAAATTTGATATGCCTTCAATATTCTGATGAAAAAGATTTATAACTGGAATTCTATCCATACCTAAACTGTGATTGAGGAGAGATAAAAAACATATTTAGCTATATTAAATACATACATAATTCATTCATACATACATACATACATACATACATACATACACTCATACATAACTACCTCCCACAGATCCCATCCCCAAAAGTTAGGAGAAAATAAACCAGACAAAAGAAGAAATAAAGAAATAAAGGAGCTAAGAGAAGGGAGGAAAAGGGAATTCCAGGAGGCAGGTAAGGCCCAAGAAGATGGCTATTCAGTAAACCTGCAGAGAAACCAATTCTGCCTGAAGGACTAGAGAATGGGGAAAAGGGCCCCACGAGGGTCACTTGCTGTGGGGGGCGGGGGAGAAGTGTTGATTAATGGACCACCAATGTGTCCAACTGCAGCTGAGAAAAGATTTAGAGGTCAGGGATAGCTAAGCAGGAGTCTGAGCCCGCCCAGAGCAGGGCTGAGATGAGTCAGAGGCCAGATGGAAAGTTTGTGTTCCAAGGTCACAATGCAGGGCAACCAGGGAGTGTTCACTCAAAAGCCAACCTAGAAGCAGGAAGACAGTGGAAGAAATATCATCCTTGAAGAAGAAAAGCTACTTCTAAGAATGACAAGAAATAAGTCTCTGAGGTAAAGAGCCCAAAGGAGTTCTCAGGCCTTGATTAAAAGGAAGATCAATGATTTAAAACAAACCATTTCATGTAAAGGCAGAGCAATGGAGTAAGAAATATGAGAGCTATTCCTCTAAGTCCTTCAGTAAGTGGAGCCCCAATTCTCAGAACGCTGCATGGACAGTCCAGGATCATTTCTCAACTGTACTGGGGACACATTGTTTACTGTTGTAGCATTGTTGTTTTGTTTCAAAAACCAACTCTTGAATATTGACACATTTACTGTTTTTCTGTGTTCCAATTCATTAATTTCAGTTTTTAGTTTAATATTTCTTTCCTTTTTCTATTTATTTAAAAAATTTCTATAACTTTGCCAGTGGAATATTTAATTAGTTTACTTTCTTTCTTGTTGTGTAGGATACAAATTTACCTCTGAACACAGACACAGTATATCCCAAACATTTATATTTTTAGTGTTCTCATTAGGCTAAATCCAGATTTTCTGAGATTTGAAGTTTGGCTTCTCCTTTGATCCTATGATTGCTTCAATGACATTTCTGAGTGTTTTTGCATATCTTCTCGGTGCTTGAGTTTTTTTCTCAACAATTTCTTATTTTATTGCATTTGATCTAAGAATGGATCTGAATTGTTTTGGTTTTCAGAATTTACTAAATTGTCCATGGCCTAATAGTTGATTTTCAAAAAGTGCTTTTAAGTAGGTTTATTTTGTTTTCAGTCAGTCTTTCTTTTTTAAATCATGTTATTCAGATTCTGTATATTCATATTGCTGTTTTGCCTATTTATAATCTACTATAGTCTGAAATGAATGAGTTAAAGCCTCCTCATATTATTCTGTTTCTCCCTACATTTCCTGTATTTATATATTCAGTAATATGATAGTGTATTATACAGTGAATGAAGACGTATGCTTCTTTTAATCTCACAGTGAAATTTAACATTTTCAATTGCAGAGCCCTCCTGTTTACAGACAAGGAAACTGAGGCTAAGAATAGTGTAGTAATTTGCCTCATATTTCATAGTAAGAGCTAGGTCTGGAAGTCTAACTCAGGCCAATCTGAAACTTGAAACATTAATAGAGACCAACACGCATGCACGCACGCATGCACATGCGTGCGTCAGGCAGCACATGTGAAAAGAAAACACCTGAAATAATTCCTATCGTTATTCTTGAGCTGGCAAAAAATAATTCCAAATGAGTCATGAATAGAGGCTGAGTTGTGCTAGAAGCTTCCATGAAGAGTACCCGAAACCTTTTAGATTTATCTGACATCCTAATCGCTGAGCAACAGATACTCCTTTCCTATTTGTGTTGTTTAGGGTGTGACACTGGCAATGTGTGTCCTCCATCCCACACAGTAACCCCGGGGAATGAGGTCCTTCCGTGTAACAATATCTGGGTCTCTGTGTAAAGAATGTAATTATTTAGTTACAAAATAAATTGCCTTTGTCTGTTTTATGACATAGTATTAGATCAAATCTTCCAGAGTTGGTTTTGCTCATTTAGAAAAAATAACATGTCCAATCTTGGACCCTGGCTTAAAAGTTAATTGACATCTTATAGTCCCAACATTGTCATCTTTAAATATTTTTATGTTAACAAATACACCTACTTCATTTCACTATGTAAATTAATTCAAATAAAATGTAAATTGTGTTGTAATTGTGTGCCAAAAGTCCTATTTTCATGCAGATAAGAACTGATGCAATTTCTTTCAAATAATGATTTATGCAGATTCTACATGAACTCTAAACAGATTTGAATATTATTAACCCCTTTACTATTTTAATGAAAACTAAAATAAACCTGTCTGAAATCCATCCAAAAAAGACATGAAGAGGTCTACCAGATTTCTTAAAGTGACGTATTATTTTCAAACATCTTCAGCAATATCCTGATATCACTGTTCTCCTTGTCAGCTGTGCAAAACAAGACACTGTCACTTACTTTAAGATTGTTTACTTTCTTTCAAAGCACCAAACCTTCAAAATCAGAATCAAAAATTCTGACATGAATGGTGAAAACAAGATTCACTACTTGCAAGCACTCCACTGCCAGGAAGGATTTTATAGAAAACCATTGAAATCGCCACCTTCCTTAAAGCCTAGCTCTATATTTCCAAGTGTTCCCAGAGGCTTTGGAAGCAGAAGTCAATTGAGCTGTTTCATGGAGGCCTTACTGGATCTGGAAGGGGGTTTCCTGGTTTTATTTTTTCTTATTTTTTCAAAGGTAAAATATTTGCCTAAGAATCTTTTGGGCTAGTCACTGTAAAAAGCATCTTACAGAATGATGACTCTTTGGTAGAGGTACAAATCTATGATGAGGAAAAAATACTTTCATTTTGGAATATGCAAGTTTTACTAATTAAAATGCTTCAGGAAACTCAAGCTAGAGATGATTATAATGGTACAAATGGGATTCTGGGAGAATGCAGCAACACTGTAAAATTCTAATATCTTTCTTACCATCTAAATGACATGTAAGAAGCAAAATATACAATGACAACCACGGGCGTGCTATGGCAAATTTGTAGCAGGTATGGTTAAGTGTGTGTGTGTGTGTGTGTGTGTGTGTGTGTGTGTGTGTATGTGTGTGTAATATTTTCAACAGATACCATCAAAGATATATACTAAAGAACAATATTTTTCATCTTTTAGAGCTATATATAATTTAGACTACAAAAATAGAAATAACATGAAAACAAACCCCAGAAATTTATGAATGATATCAAAACAATTTTTGCCCAGTTAATTATAAGAGGATTTAAATCAATTCTTAAGTTATACACATAGTTACGTAAGTAAATTGACTAATGTGGTAAATGACATTCAGAATGTAATAATCAAGAGTGAAAAAAGAACTGGTGGCTTAAAAGAAATCAGTGTATTAACTGAAAAGGGTCAAAGAGTAACTCTAGCACCTCAGAGCTAAATTTGTAAAGATAGACCTGTTACTGAAAATGATTAAAGCAAGAGAGAAATGCTCAGTACATACTAGACCTAAGATTACTCCTATCTTCTACCCTCTAAAAACTGCCTTACAATCACCACCAATTCCACCAAGAAGTTTATCTTCATTCCTTCAATATGAAATAGTGTTAAATAAAATAAAATAAAAGCTATCTATCTTCTTTTCACAGGTAAGTTAGAATTTATTTACCTGATGGTTTAAATCCCTTATAAATTCTACATGAAAATACAAGTTCAAGAAACAACCAGTTGTCTAATTTTAGTCTTTTTCATTCTAGAGAGATGCTAATTACATGAACTCACTGCTTTTTATTTTTCTTTTCTGAGATAATGGAATCATTACACTTTTACTTATGTGAGCCCTGCTGTATCATAACATTGTCTATGACAGGGGAAAAGCTATGATCCAATCACAGATGTGTCACCTTGAGCAGCCCTGTGAATTGTGAAGTCTGGAGGTATAATGCCTCATGTCTTCAAGTTCCCTTAACACGTCCCATCCTGCTCACAATCATGTGTGTTCAGTATTTCATTTTTTCCCTAAGTGTCATAGAATGCCTTTCTTTAAACTCTTCTTTATTTTTACATTCTTCTAATTTCTTCAGAAGTTCTGAGGACAACTGGTAAAGGCTATTTGATGGAAAAAATCATGTCAGATATTCTCAATATTATTCATAATTAGATAGTACAAGTAAGAACAATTAGACCTCACACTGGATGTGAAAAGTTCAGGGAAGCTTCTGGAACAAAATGGAGCATACTTACTGTGACTTTGTTCACATTTTCATAATTTAAGTAGGAAGAGGAGAATAGGAACACTGTGGGAGGCAAGTCGGCTGTGATGAAGTGGAAGAAGAGGCCTTGAGTGAACACCCTGGCAATCTTAAGGAGCTGTCCAGGGTGGTACTTGTTATTTTGGCCCCAGTGCCACAAGAGAGTAAACTCCAAAGACTGCTAACGGACAGGCCAATCACAATGTTATGGTCTAACTAACTTTGAGAATAATGATTCAGGTTTTGAGGGAGGCACTAAGATGGCCAGTGACTTCAAGTGGAAAAACCTGCATTAAAAAATCTACCGTGAGAGGCAGAACACGGTAAACTCCCTCAGGGCTGTCTTACGGAACTTTCTGTGCTGTCCAGTGTGGCAGCTAGTAGCCATGTGTGGCTACAGAGTGTTTGAAATGTAGCTAATGTGACCAAAAAAACTGAAGTTTTAATTTTATTTAATTGTGTTTGTTAATTTAAACAGGCACCTATGGCTAGTGGCTACCATATTGGACTTTGCAGTTCTGGGTTTAAAAACAAAACACACACACGTGAGAAGCCTGAGGAAGATTATTTGCAGCCACATATCCCTAGTGGTATGGAAATGGTTCTATCAACTCCAACAGGATCTTCATCTAATACAGACCACTCCCCCAATGAGGTGATCACTCCTCTTTTCCTTCCCCGCCCCACATGTTCTCTACTCTCTCTTCCTCATAAAATACTACATTGTGTCCACCAGATCCAGCTCCACTCTCATAATCCCATGACTCATACACATTTGCACAAGTAATCACCAATATGTCTATATGTCTTCAATTTATTTCTTTTTTATGGCTAGTATATTGTATTCTGCTCTTTTAAGTATTAATATTATTTTATACATATAACATCCATGTATGCTGTCTGGGAGTGTTTACCATTATTTCTTACAATAATACTTGCTTTCATTTATTTAGAACTGTTTCAAGCACTTGTTTCCAGAATTGCAACTACCTAATAAAACATGGGCTTCCATTTGAATCTCTTTTATTCAAACAAATGTTTTCTTGCTCCACATATTATATGATTTATTCTTTTCTATTTATACTTCTCTAGGATACTTGTTTCATATATTTGTGTGATTGGACAAATTAGATGAAAACTCTTTTCTGTTTTAATTTATAAATTCTGTAAGTGAATCACCAATATTAATAATCCAACTATACATTATTTATCAATTGATGAGGACATAAAAAGCAATAAGAACTTATATACATTTATTTGTACTTATTTTTTGTTATAAGCACTATCTTCTTCATTTTATTATCGAATATTTAGAGCACAGGTATATTCTACAAAATAACTTCACATTTATTATTTTCTACTCTCACAGAATTATATTATCTCCAAATGAGTAAGAAATAGAGAAAAAATAGGGAAGGGGCAAGGGAAAAAGGAAGAGGTTCTGGAATTTCTCTAAAGAAAGCAAGACTTGGCAGTTGTGTGGAGAAAATTCAGGACAGGGCTAGAACACAGAGTGGTGAGTGTATCCTATGGAGTGTGCACTTGTTTAAAAAGCTGTTAGAGAGCAGAGGTGCTGGGGAATGACATGGGTCTGAGCAAGTCCTCAGGAATCCAAGAAGGCTCTAGGAAGGTGAGGTTGGCAGAGAGCAGGAAATGTCAAGAAAGGACCTTAGGAGCACAGAGAAGACAGTATGATAGGGAGCTGTCTGGCCTCAAGAGTCATTTATGACACTACCTATAGCTACAAATCTGGATAATGTTTTAATTTTTCCCTGAAATAATTTAAAGAAAAAAAGAATTTTACCTGTGATGTCCTGAGTACCGTGGACCACGGATATGGCCTATCCCTCGGCACCCTGGAGTAGGACAAACAGCTTGACCTGGAAGGATTTTCACATCATTTGCTCCTTCAGGAAGTAAAAGAACATACCTTGAAAATATCCTTAGTAAAGAAGAACTAGAAAGACTAAAATATGTAAATGATATTCATTGAGATTTTACAAATTTAAAACAAACCATCACCAAAAAACACTTATTGGATACTTATGATGTTTTATAAAATGATTTAGCAGAAAATATCGTTGCTGTAATAGATAACACTAATAGCAACTAATATCAGAGGGAGAGCAAATTAAATAGGACTTGAAGAAATAATACACACACACACACACACACACACACACACACACACACACACACGAACATTCACTCATCCCTTTCAGAGAATCATACTGGCAATGGCAATAAAGCCATGAACTGAGAATGTGAGAAGGTAAAGTCTGTTTTGTGGTTCCCCATTACACTCCCACTCAGCCACAGCAAGGCTTCCCCCCAAATGCTAGACAGACACTGTGCTAGCAGACGAGTCATGCCAAAGACAGTGAACATGGTCCTACCTGTTTCTTCAATCATCTGTCAAAAGTAGCTAAAAAAGAACTGCCTGACCCATACTATACCACACCATAGCACACCACATCACACCACACTATATACAACCACTCCAGGCCAGAGATAAATTCTGTCAAGCCCAAGAGGCAATCCATCTCTAAAGATTATCAGGATTTAAAACCCCTCACTCAATTCTGTGATTTTTTTCAGTCTGCTCTCCCTCCCTTTCCCCTTTCCCTCACACAGATATCAGCTCCTGGAATGTTCTATCCCACACTGTCATACTGTCTGGGCTTCATTTCCCTGACAGTCACACACATTCCCAGCTCTCAGACTTCAATTTCCTGTGCAGGCTCTCTATTTCCTTGTCCTTATGTCAATATTTTCTCCATTTCCCAGCTGTAACTTTATCTTGTTGTTAGTTGAAGACTAAAGTGCATTCTGCAGCTTTCTTCAGGAGAAAACATTCATTTTCACATACCCCATGTGTCTCAGGATTGGCAGGGAAGTCAAAACCCTCTTCCTCACATCACCTCCTCTAGATTACATTTCTTCCATATTCTTTAAGACCAACACTGGTCCCTGGCCTTTTAGGAACCAGGCCATACAGTGGGAGGTGAGTGGTGGGCAATCAAGTGAAGCTTCATCTGTATTTGCAGCTGCTCCCCAGAGCTAGCATCACCACCTCAGTTCCAGCTCAGATCATCAGGCATTAGATTCTCAAAGGAACACTGGTCCTTGGTGCCAAAAAGGTTGGGGACTGCTGTTTTAAGACTCCTGTTCTGAGGTTGACACTGTGGGTCTCCGCCATCACAGGTCCTTTCATTGTTTTCATCCATCTGCCTCCGTCACCCACATCAATCAGGGAAGACTGCAGCAGCCACTCACTGTGTTATACTCCATTCCAGCTCCAGCAGTGGTAACGTCCAACATGCTGCCTTCACAGATCATTAACCAACTCATCTCCATTGACTTCATTCCTGAATCCATCTGGACGACACCACACAAAGTAAACTCTGCATCTTGTTATCACTAAAATGACACTGCTTCTAAAAACCACTAACCAAACAGCCTATCTGACTACAAAATCCTTACGGATTGTCTGCTCAGGTATCAAGACTGCTAATGTTTTCAACATCATTGGAATGTCCAGGCCACTAATTTCCCTTCTTTTCCCATCATCAATCATCAGCCCCCTCTCATAACCCTTCCCTTGTCTTGGAGTCTATCAAACCGTTTTTGACCTTCAAGTGCAAATAACTTAAATTCCTTTGACCTTGACTTTCTGACTTATCACAGGCAGCTGTTAAAAATTTTTTAAAAAGCCAACCATGGATCAACTGTACTCTTCTGCTGGTTTGTGTTTTATGTAATTTTCTCCTGGGAAAAAAATTACACAACAGTGCAGACTAAATGCTACCAAAACTACTGTCTTCAACTTCACCTGAACCCCTCCACACTCTCCCAAACCTTCCACCAAACTTAACCCTTTGGCTCTCAATAGCTAAAACTGCCTGCTACTTCACTGAGAAAACAGAAGTTCATCTGTGAGCCATCATTTCCTCCCTTTCCTTTCCATCACAACATAGTGACCATTCTCCCCTGTTCAAAGCAAACTCCTTACCAGTTTTTGAGTCTTATCCATCTCATTATCCAGGATCTTTAGGTGATCACATATTCTAATAGCTCCTGGACTATTGAATTCTTTCTACCAACATTTAAACATACTCCAGTTTCCTCCATTATTAAAAGGAATAAAAACAAACAAAACAGAAAATAAAAGCTTAAAACTCTACTTGGAATCCACATTCCCCTTTACAACTATTCACTCTTTTCCCCTTCATACCTAAACTTTCAAATAAGTTATCTCTATTTCCTTACATCTTACTTCTCAAATCATATCAACTTATCTTGTAAGGGTCAGAAAAGACCTTTATGAATTAAGCCCAACATGCATTTGAGAATGCATCATACTCAGTGCTGTGGTATTATTAGTCACTATCTCATTCTTGAATTGTTCTTGCCCACTTCCTTTGGTGACATCATACTCTGACGGTTTCCTTGCTGCATATGGGCATTCTCTTGTAATCTCCTTTGCCAGCTTCTTCTCCTCTAGTTAACCTCAAAATGTCAGAGAACTCCACGTTTTGCTCCTGGGCTATCCATTTCTACAGCTGCATTCACAACTGTATGCTGCAGATGCTCACAGGCTATAGCCCAGAAGCTCTTTATGCCCCAGACCAATACTTCAAGTCCACACATCTCCATATATTCAACTGCAATATGTCTCCACTGGGATCTCTTAAAGGCATTTCAAACTCAACATACTCAACACTGAAGTCATCATCTTGTCCCCCCAATCTTCTTTTCTATAGAGCTGCTCATCTCAATAAAGTACATCGTACTCCAGGCCAGAAACCTAGAGGTAATCCTTGACATCTCCTCTCCCTCATTTCATTCTGATGCAACTTCTGGTCATTTCTAAATCCCTTAAATATTTCTTTAATTTGACAATTTATCTTCATCACTACTGTGATTGGCCTAAAGTCATCATTACCTCCTCCTTGGAGAATTTCCATAGCCATTCTTTACTCATTCTAATCTATTCTCCACTTTGCAACCAGAGTGACACTTTCAACACACAAGTCTAACCGTATCACTTCCCTCTTAGCACCTTCCGATAGTTTGTCATAGTCGTTAGGATTAAGTCCAAAATCCTTTCAGCCTGGCCTATCTGACCTGACTCCTATATACCTCTTTAGATAAATGTCACTTGATTTTTCTCTATATTCAATATTCTGCATCCAAACTGGTCTTTTCCTGTTCCTTGAACCCACCAGGTTCTTTTGCAACTTGGGCATTTGCATGTTGGGGTGAGCTTCCTATCTCTAAAGCCTGGATAACTTCTATTTATCTTTCAAGTCATGGTTTATATTTCACTTTCACAGGCTACCTTCCAAGAGTATGTTAGAACCCCTTTTTATACAGCATTTATCTCTAATACAAATTAAATGATTATTTGCTCCATGTTTATATCTCTTATTAGACTATAAGCTGTGAGCCTGTGCGTATTCCATCACTGTGTCACCAGTACCTAGTTTGACACATAGTTGGTACTCAGGAAACGCTTACTGAATGAACAAATAAGTATCTCATAGTTCTTTATTCAAGATGCTCTTGGTCAGGAAAAGAAGCTTTACATATAAACCAGAAATCTGCATTACACTATGATTATGTTGCATCAAAATACTGACTGAGGCTGAGTTCCAAGGTGTGGTGATATTAGAATAAATATTCATATTTCAAATAAATTTTTATTAAATTTATCAAACAATTAAGAAAGTATGTCTTACACACTTACTACACTCACAACTTCACAAAACACCTTGAGAGATAAATAGAAATAAGAGCTGCCCTATTCAAAGGGAGCTTTTGGAAATAGCTTTAAAAACAATTTTTAAAGAAATTCAAGGAATTGATGTTTAAAAATTGTAAACAAGTCCCTAATTAAGAACTATTCTTGTGTTAGTAAATAAAAGAATCTACAAGAAAAGAAATACAGGATATAAAGTGACATTTCTCCAAACTTCATCTCACAATACACTACATAAAGCCACCATCACAAAGGCCTGGAATATTAAACCCATAAATAAGCCAACTAACAAGCAAATACTTTCCATCAGCAAGCCGCAATGTCGCTCTGTGTGGACAACATTCTAGTAAACCTTTAATGAAATGTTCTCGGTATTTTTTTCAGAACTATTTTAATGTACTTGATTAAATTACCGCAGAGAGGCTGTCCCTGACCACATTACCCTTTCCTGCCTTCTTTTTTACCACCTTACTGGAAATCATTTTCATAGTTTACCTATTTATCACCTGTCTCCCTTCACTAGAGAGAGGACATCAACTTTATCTAATTTGTTTACCATTGTATCTCCAGCACCTACTACAGTAGCAATCGGCACATAATAGATACTGAATAAGTATGTTTTATAAAAGAATAAAGAATCATAAAGACAACAACAATTAACATCTGAAAGCATTATTTTGGTATGTCCTGACTAGAGTGCTGTAAGATAATCACTATTTTATTTTCGTTTCAGAGCTTAGCGTGTCTAAAATCAATCTCTGATTTTCTATTTCCAAATGTTATGAGCTACTCCCTATATCAAGCAACATGAATAACTTCTAATTTATTCCAGGTCTTCTATGAAAATAAGAGTAAATCAGGTAAGAGTAAATCAAATTGCAGAGTTCCTTCTGCAAGGATAACAAAGAAATGGAAAATATACTTGTAAACTAGAAGTTATCTGAGTAATTAATGATGATTCACCTCACATGATACTATTGTAAAATGTTTTCATGGATCACCATTCACATGGAACTTCATGGTTGCCATAAGGCAGCTGCTGTAGTTGCCCATCGAACATCCATTCCCTCCTTTCTTGCAGGCCAAAACCTGATTTAGTTCAGGGCAGGAATGTGCCCAATTAAAAATGTTGGCTTTCCCAGCCCCTCTCACTTCCAGACATGGTCATTTTGATACTGTCCTGGATAGTAATATAAAGATGTCTATAAATGCTGTTCTTTCCTATTAAAAGGGTAAAAATGATGCTGGTGCTGCTTTGCCCATTACCCCTTCTTTGACCTTTGCTGAATGCAGCTGTAAAAGCTCATGAGGTAACAAGCACAAGTCCAAATGCATAAGTGCTGAAGAAGGCAGAGAATAAAGAAAGACTGAATCTGGACCCAGGACATGCCAAAGGAACCTATCAACATCGGTATGTGTTATACAGGAAAAATAATCCCCTTTTTGATTAAGCCATTGCAAATAGATTTTTTGTGTTACTTGAAGCTGAAAAATCCCTAGGATAAAAGAGCAATTTTATTTTGTTTCTTTTGTGAAATCAAGCAATTGTTCTAAAATAAAAACTAAAATTGGATATAGGTATTAGATCTATTGTGATGTAAAGATGATGTAAGAGAGCAAGGGCAAAATCAAGAAATAAAAGGTTGCATTCATCTCTAGAAAATGAGAAGAACTGTCCTCTATTTCGAAATGGCCAAAATGAGTGACCATGAGTGATGTGAATGGAAGGGCTTATTATCTCACCCAAAACATGTTAGAAGCTGAGATCATCTCCTTCCTTCCAAATAGAAAGCAGCTCCCTCTTGGAATTGTTATTTTATTTAGTACAGAGCTGACCCGGAGCAGAATGACAATACTGACACTGATTGAAGCAAATTAAGATATACGTATGTTCCAGACTGATGCTGGCCAGCATCAAAAAATAAGGACCAAGCTGCAGCATTCTTATCCTTATTTCAGCACCAATTACTCACTCCTGAAAAAGCATTCACTTCGACCTGATTCATTCAGAAAGTGTTTTATAGAGAAATGACATTAGCATTAAGTGGCAACATCCACTAGCGGATATATAGAAAGTGGAACAGGTTTAAAAGTCATTAATAACAGACAAGTTAAAATAGTTTATGTTTTAAATAAAAATAACCACTAAGGGCTATTCATTCATTTAAATAGATATTAAGTGCCTGCTATGTGCCAGATGGTATTCTGGGAGCTAAGGATATAGCAGCATACCAAACAGAAAGACCCGCCCCCTTGGAGCTTACCTTCCGGTGCCAAAGACAGAATAAACAAGCAAATAAGAAACAGAACATAATGCCAGACAGTGGTGGGAAGATATGTACCGTGGGTGAGGAAAAGAAAGTGATGGGGTGGAAGTGGGGGTGCTTTTTTAAGGAACAGTAGTCAGGGAGCAAGTCCTGACATTTAAACAGGATCCTACATGAAGTGAAACTTTCTGGGACGACAGCAGGAAGGCCACTGCAGCTAGAGTCGCATGGACAAC
>CM053504.1:47815731-47838846 GCA_028627145.1 Eidolon dupreanum | reverse complement strand
CGTGCTAGCTATGTATGAAATTAATTACATCTCTCTATGTGGTTTTTACTCTAAACCTAACTCTACAATTAATGACATTCCTATATTGAATGACTTGTGAACAGTCTTGGCAGAACTGCTGTTTCTAATGGGAAGGAAATCGTCTACTCTGCTCTCTGTAATATATGCCTGAATGAAATAGAAGGAGCAGCTCACCTTCCCTCTAAGACCTGTGCATTAGTTTACTTACTGATGGCTTTGAATTAGTCTGGATTCTAGACCTTAGAAAGAGGAGCAAGTCCTTACTGACTGTGTCAGTGCTGCCTCAGAGGGAGCTCCATGCAAGGAGATGCCACAGACTAGCATGCTTGTTGGTGGAAACAGTAAGCAATGCTCATGTTCATTATAGATACAGAGGTGCTCCATTCAGAGAAAGCTACCATCACAGGGTCCAATGATTCAAATTCTAACTTGCCTATGGCTGTGTGAATGTCCACAGTGCACAGACCCCAGGGACTGCCATTTCATTCCAGTCTAAAGCAGCAGGACAACAACGGACCAGGCTCCACAAAACCAGAGGTCATGGACACGGCAGGATCAGAAGAACCTGAGAGTCCACTAAAGGAAGGAGAGAGGTTCCATTACTGGCGCACGAAGCAGGAAGGGACAAAGATGTTTAAATATATAAATTTACAGGCCCCACAAAATCAGAATCTGGAGGTAAGCTTGTGACTCTTATTTCTTTAGTGGCTGGGAACCACTGAGCTAGTCTATCTATGCAAATAAAGAGATAAAGGCTTAGAAGGTTACATAAGCTATGCCAGATCATAAATCATATTTTATTGGTTAGAACAAGAATTCAAGGTTCCTAACTTGCAGATCTGTGTTCTTTTCATTCTGCTATGTTGCCCAATATGTAATTGCTATAATTGAAACTTTAATACATTTATATACATAAACTTTCTTAATCAACTATTCCTAGTTCTAAAAGACAGCAAGAGTAGCCATGAATGTCAAGGAAGTCAAATATCTGCGATAAGCAGAATGAAGTCTGGGGGACTCCACCCCCACCACTCAGCAACAGAAGTGGGGAGGAGCCTGTGCTGGGAGTCAGAAACCATCATTCCTCTCCTCAGTGCACATGTGCTCCTCACCATGAGAGCAGATCACTGAGCTCACAATGGTCCTGGCATTTGGAATGCATATGATTTTTACACAGCATGAGCCTCGACTCATACCAATCACTACCTAATGCGCAACATGTGCCAACTGTCTAGTTCCATGAGGGAGAATAACCCACTGCACTGGGCTTACTGAGACACTTTTCAGTAATAGTGACTAAACACATTTTTTGCTTAACTTGCTGAATTTAGAAGTTAACCCTAGAATAAGATGTGACTCCACCGTGTTGCTTAGTTTCCCCTGGCTGCTGGTATTATATGAAATTGTGTCAGAGATATTACAGAAAAGATTCCTCTTCTATGTTAAGGACTTTCATAACAAAACAGATTCACTGATCTGAACAAGAGAATGATGACTTCAAAAGAAATGATGGAAGACATTCTTGTTAATCTAAAATACACAAACTGCACATTAAAGAATAAAAACTTATGAAATTCTATTTCTTTTACTCTGCTTTATGATTCTTTAGGACATAAAAATCTTTTAATAGTCAGGAAAACAGTCAAGTAAAGATGCACTAAGGAGAATATGGGATTATTCAAGGGGAAAAATGTCTTGCAGGAGAGGGTCAGTAATGCAAAAGGTATTCATTACTGGGATGCAATTTCAGTATGGTATGCTATCAGCAACTGTATCCTCACCCTTGATGGCTGTCAACTATTTATAATTACAGGAATAACAATACATATAGAAAAAATTTTATGAATGAATGATTCAAGTAAAATGAAGAGCATTCTAAAGAATGCTGCAGGGTGAGTGAGATGCAGCAGCAGAAGTCCAGCAGCCACTTTGCTATAGCAGAGAGGGACTACTGTCTGGTCAAAGTAGCTCTGACTCTGTGGCCACAGCCCATAGGGTGAAGAGCTCTTAAACATGTCAATCCTGTGAGCAGGTCATGAAGGAAAGACCTACGGTCACAATGGCAGGTCACAATGCAGAGAGCTGTTAGTCCAAAGACCAAAGGAAAGCATTCTGCCATTGCTTATAATTACAGTAATCTTAAGTGTTTAAGTGAAACTTATTGCTTTGCTAAGGAAAAAAATCTAACTTTTACTTTCTGGTAAAAGTTGACTTTTTTCTAAAAATGAAAAGTAACATATGAGCCAAAGGCTCATAGTTCCCAAATATGCTATAAAATTTTCAGTCTCTAAGTTTGTCATGTGCAGCAGTCATTGAATTTTAGGTTCAAGTATGTTTTCAACTTCATAATTCTTAGTTACTTAAAATGAAGAAAACAAAAACACTCCATAATCTAGAAACAGCTTCTTTCATAATATAAATATATAATATTTATTTTCATTTAAAATATTTGACATTTATTCTATTTTCATTCAAGGAAATCACTTGAGGATATATCTACTTGTAAGATAAAACAAATAACTATTTTTTAATCTTTCTAAAACCATGAAAGACATATGAACAAAACAATTCTAAGATACTAATACAACTAAGCTTGTCTTTAAAGCAACACCCAGAGTTGCCCTCCCCAACTTTCTAAACTCACTCCACTCTGACCCCCAAGTTTGAAAGAAGATCTTAAGAAGCATCTTGGGAGGAGGAATTTTAATCCCTTTAAACTGAGTTCTGGTGCCTGTGGCAGCCAGAGCAGCCCTGTGATGCCTCCAGTGTGACCTCCACCAAGGCATGCTGTGGTGCCTGTTCACAGGGCCATCTCTCCTTCCAAACTGCGTCATCGTAGTTGCCAGTGCAGAACTATGTCTCACAGAACTTTCTAAGTTCTAGCACAGTGCTCAGTATGCTTGAGATACCAAGTAAATCTTTATTCAAACACAACAGTAACATGACCCTTCCTTAAGATGGTAAATCCTTCCTCAACTATTATTTTCAGGACCTCGGCTAATCACTCAAGGTTTCCATGAATCGGGCCCTGTAGGAGGATTAAAGCATGAGTATAATAATTGCATTTTGTCCCTTTCCCCTTCCCTTGAAGGCATTACAGTCTTTTGAATAAAGTTAAAACTCAGAGAAATCCTGAAGGGTCTCCTGCCCAACGCAGGATCTCCACTGGACATCCATATGCTGCCATCTGCAAATGTGGCCAAACATGACTCAGAAACTAGGACAGGATAAGAATCTGCTTTGGCTTACTGTCAAACCTGTGAGTCATTCCATGACTTTTAGAAGTTACCATGTATTTGTTTTAAATGTCAGTAACTTTGTACAGAGCTGTACCTTGTTTAGATACAATCTACCAGTGTCTGTAATGTGACAAATAAGACCTGCCTTGTTACATTACATCTCAATTGTGAACAGTAACAAATGGAGTTATCTAGGGATGATGAGAAAATAATCTATAAAGTCATTCTCAGCTAACAGTAAGATCTCAAAGACCAAGTTTTGGAACAAAATAAGTGAATTCTGCCTTCACACCTCCAGAAGGCAGAGCACACAAGATAAGCACTTTAACAAGAACCATTTAAAACAGATAATATCATTAAGACTGTAAGTACTTTTTGAAATGTATTATTTTTCTTTGATAAGTCTATCATGTAAATCTGTAATTAGGGACTTCTAAAATAGCTAACTTTTTTTTAACACAATGTGCTGTAATTGTCTATTAAGTCAATGTGTACTTAGGGACTCTTAAAACTGCTGATTACTTGCTCCCTGTATTTTGGAAGAACAAGTACTAAAGATTCCTTATGAAATTCTCTTTAGAGTTAAACTGAAAATGTGCTATTATCTGGTTAAGTTAACAATCTTCATTTTTCCTTGGAATGACATCTACTCATCATCATGTTTATCATTCTAGATTTAGGCAATAATTTCATTAATTCTTATTTTATAACCTAAGAGAATTGCCATCTCTGATGGAATAAAACTTTTTAAATTTAACAGGGTCCCAAATGTTCATCAAAAAAGGCTTTATTAATCATTCATTTCTTAATGTTGATTTAAGAATTTCATCTCAATTAACAGGATGAACAATGTATCAGGCCATATGGTATATTTACAATTCATTCTGCTATATTATACATCTGCTGTGTAATGAAACAAATGGGATAAAAATGAGCTATATCTTTTATCAAGTTATGTTCTATTTTGCTTAACAGCTAAATAAATTAGCAATGTTCTCAAGGTCTTTAATTATAAAGGTTATAGATATTATCATACTTTGTACTACCATTCTATTAATGTACACTTTAACTTCACAGTAATGTTTCATTTAATTTACTTTGTAATCAAGCATCCAAATTACTTCTAAATATAAATCAAACAGAAACTAAAGAAAGAACAATGATAAAATTATTTAGACATGGAAGCCAGCTAGAAAATCTCTTTTTCCACCTGTCAACTTTTTATTATGAAAGTTTCCTTTGTTAGCAGTGGGGAGTGTTTGGCGTCTGTCTTTCCTCCTAGGTCTGACTAGACAAATTCCATAGCTACAACTCAAGAATTCACTCCATAGAGGTTGCAGGTGAGAGCCTCAGGTGGCCTCTAGAGATGCATGTTGTTTGGCATAAGTGATTAACCAACTTTCACAGAAATGAACATATAGACAAATATTTATTGGAGGCCAAACACTAGAGAAATGCTGACAGAACACTGATTGTCCCTCCACTCATGAAGCTTACTGAGGACTACTGACAAAAAGGAAGTCTCCTGAGGACTATTGACAAAAAGGAAGGAAACAGACAAAATAATTGCATATTGTGATATACACTATGCAGAAAAGGAAGTGGAGAAATGAAAAAGAATAGAAATGGTTGTTCTTAGAGGTGACCAGGAAAGACCTTTTTCAGAAGAAACCATTTGAGATGAATTCTAAAGGGTGAGAAAGAGTCATCTATTATAAGAGCACATAGACCATTTTGGACAGACAAGAGAGCATATGCAAAAGCTCTGGGTGGAAAGAATGTGCATTCAGGAAATTGAAAGAAAGAAGTGGAGGAGACATGCAGATCAGAGATGGGTGTGCTCACATTCTTTCTCTCTTCTTATATTTCCCCCCGTCCTCATTTCACCCCCTCTTCAGGCTGACATTGGAGTAGGCATTTATTTAAGAATAGCGAACCCCCTAATGAAGCTGGAGCAAAGGCCATCTATTTGCTTCCTTTGGTATACTAAGAGGTAGCTTCACGTCTCCAGGAAAAGATCACACATGGCAGGAGGTGATGTAGCAGTGGCCAGTGGCCAAGTTAATGAGCCCAAGGCTGTACTTCTGCTTCAGCACAATCTGGGTGGAAGGCACCGGAAGTTCTTCTATGCCTCAGTAAGGAGGCACAGGATCTCTGAAGGACTGATAGATGAGCAGAAGCCTGCAGTCAAGATACAAAAGGCTCTTACAGAGAGATTTAAGGACTAGAACAAACAGCCAAGGTCACACAATTTGGGTGAACTTTCTTGAGGTAACAACCCAGGGGACTTCTCCCAGGCCCACTAAGAATTCTTCTGTAGGGAAAGACTAAGCTCTGTCAGCCTTTGCCCTAAAAACCAGCTGCGCACCATGAGTTGCTGATTATCACAAAGGCTGTGCAGTTACTGTAGACTCTCCAGGTATGTACAAGGCTGTGCTGCAATGTCATCTATTTTTATCTTTTGCCATCCTCTTCCCATCATGCCTCATGCAACATTGCTGATGCTGCACAACAGAGGGTGCCACCCCTTTTTGGAAGTCCAGACTCAGGATTTCCACAGGCTTCTCCAAGGCTGGAACCTCACAGCTGGGTCGCCCACCTTCTCGTCTAAAGAGGAGGTAACGGGAAGGGAAGCTTTACATGATTATAAAAAAATATATACACAATAGGTTTCAAGTGAATCAGGAATACATTCTGACTAGGGCCTGAGACCCACCTTTGTCTTCAACAAGTGGGGCAAACTACGACGTCTCTGTGCCTCTGAAGGACAGGTTGTAACCTGATGAGCTCAGATGATTCTGTTAGTTTTATGTTCAACATATACATCATTAGTGACTCCCAAGGATAAAGTACTTTTTCTAGGTTGGTTTGGACTTTCCAAGAGTATTTTTATACCCATGCTGAGAGAATAGTCCATTCCTCTCAAGTTTCTGATGCATGGTATTCACGGCACAAATTGTAAAGCCAGCCTTGTTGGGTGGTTACCTGCATGGAGGTGCTCTTCCTGGAGGGCTGAGCAACTCACCATGTCACTCCATAACCCCATCAGCTCTTTGCATGTGGTTCTCTGTCACTTCAGGAAAAAAATACTTTCATACGCACCTAGTGAGAAAAGTCTGTTTCAAAGTGGCGCACCCAAATCTGAATTCGATTAAAAAAATTGTCTTTTTTTTTTTTTTTTTTTTTGTCTCCAGCTGTATCTCTCTTATTACAGGCTTTGGGAAACATCATATTTTATTTTATTATTTCTATTCCTACCTTAAAACATTAGCAAGACATAACCATGCAGCTGAATATTTTATTCTGTTTAACTCTCATTTCTAAAAGAGTGTTTGAAACAAGAGCTGAAGGAGCAGGTAGGATGAAATAAATGTAGACGAATTACAACTGATAAAATGTAGGAAGTTAGGAAAACAAGAATTAGACAAATATTCACTGAGGGCTTGCTCTGCATGGAGGACACAGGCTAAGCCAAACCAGTACACAGGAAGGAGAATTGTGGAGTCTGTAGGCTGGGGGTGGGGGAAGTGGCCACAGCAGGTTGGCAGATTGGCAGTTCCAGTCTGGACCCTTCTACAATCATTTTCTGACATGTGTTTACCACCTGCAAGAACTCTGAACACTCCACAAAGCGAAAGTAAATACCATGAAGACCCTACTCCAAGGGATCTTGAGGTGTAAAGGGGGTGCCATTTGTTCATTCCCTCATTCATTCACTCAGTGATGCTCTTGAGCCCTGAGTCTGCACTGTTCTGTGGAGGTGATGTAGAGCAAGCAGTGAAGGGCCAATGGCAACACAAAGTCCCTGATATGATGGAAGAGGTATTCTAGTTAGGGAGGAGGGGTAAGAACAAAAACAAATAAGCTTATCATATCAGCCTTTGAGAACTGCCATAAAGAAACACAAGGGTGGCTAATGGACTAAAGAATGGCAGGGTTGTTGTCTGTGGATAGCTTGGGCAGAAAAAGCATCTCTGGGAGGGTACCTCTGAACAAGCCTTAGGAGTTCATGGTGGCACAAAGCTCCAAGCCAAGGGAACAACAGAGGCAGAAGCTGGTGTGCTGGAGACAGAGCAAGGCCAGTGCTGCCAGCCAGCCCTGAATAAGCAAGAACAAGAGTAAAAATACTCATGGGAGCTTCTAGGGGCTAGATTTCCAATGAGAGTAAGCACTTTGAACAAACTCTGTATGAGACAGGAGGCCACTAGAGGGTTCTGGGCATGAGAGTGGCAAGAAAAATAAATGTAACTCACAGAACAGAAGAGAGGACAAAATACTATAGGATGGTAAGGATGAAGAGAATCTCATCTCCCCTAGGACATCAGACAAGTTTTGGAGAGGAAGTGACTCTTAACTGCAAAGGACTTCTTCTTCTTGGCCCAAATGCTAGAAGGATTAGCACTAGGCACTCACCACACCCAGAAGCAGAGGAGCCCTAAGTGTAGACTAAGAAGAGAGGCAGAAGGAGACCTTAGGAAAGTACCACTGCCTAAAACAGGGACAAAGGAATGATAAATTGTACTTAATAGAGAAGGCTCCTATGAGAACTGGTTATATCCATTTAATTTGATAACTAGAAAGCTATAAAACAGCTCAATGAGAATAATTTTATTTCACTGGTGGTATATTTATAATTGTTCTAATTGTGATTTATAACAAGAAATATATATTTAATTTTCATCCCTCTCCTGGAACAGAGCTCCTAAAAACCTTGGAATTTCCTGTGCTGAGAGCAATAAAGGTGTCTTTTGTTATGTTAGTAAGATGACTACATTTGGAAAGCACCTAAGAATGAGGGAGGCTTGCCTGTAGAGCCAACCATGTGATTACAGGGTTGAACTTTCAGTCCCACCCCTGGACCTCTGAGGAGGGGAGAGAGGCTAGAGACTGAGTTCAACCCCCAATGGACAATAATTTAATTAATCATGCCTATGTAATAAAGCCTCCATAAAAACCCAGGATGAGATCTGGACAGCTTCCGGGTTAGTGAATCAGAACATATGCATGTACCACCACGCTGGGTTCCAAACTCCACAAAGACAGAAGCTGTTTTGTTCAGGACCTCACCTGACATTTGTCTTCACAACTAGTTTCCAGAATACTGCGAGCTGCTCTAGGAAATTAACTGAACCCAAAGAAAGGGTTGTGGAAACCTCTGATTTAAAGGCAGTTTTTCAGAAGAAAGAGTAACCTGTGATTGGCATCTGAAGTGGAGTCAGTCTTGTGGCTCTGAGCCCTTCACCTGTGGAATATGATGCTATCTTTGGGTAGACAGTGTCAGAACGAAGCTGAATTACAGGACATCTGACTGGTGTCAGAAAATTGCTTGATATGAGGAAAGAACCCAGACAACATCAGAATTGGGTAAAGAACTGAAACAATGTGTTCAGATTTTTAAAAAATTAGTTCTTTAGTTCTCAACACAACAGGGCTTATGGGGCCTACTTATCTTAAGCCTAAACCAATAATTTTAAATGTTTTGAACTGTCCAATTGTTATTCAATATTCACTCAGTGATCAGCAACCCCTTTATGGATAGTGCAATTATAACAGTACCTAGGGGAAAAAAATCATATTTGTTGTGCAAATTTCAGTAAATAAAGTCAACTCTCAATTTTCTGGATCAATAAGAAATAGTGGCATGGGAAGCAAATGTGCCTGTGCTCTTCACCCCAGCCCTACTGTTTAACTGAAGGGCTACTGTGCACCAGACAACCGAAAGCAGCCATTAAGGTATTTAATCTCACGAGTCTGCAAATTCCAGAGGTCAAGTAACTTGCCCAAAAGCATAGAGTCAGTCAGAGCAGAACAGAAATTTCAATCCAAGTTTTTCTAACTCCAAAGTCCATCATCTTCTCAAGCTTGGTTAATTTCCAAAGTAAGACATATTAGATATTGCATTGCTCAGTGGAGTAGGTAATCTGTGGGTAGATAACTAACAATATAGGAGGGGGAAATGAGCTCTATTTAAGAAATTTAACAACAAATATGACTAGGATTAGTTTCCAAATAATATGACTAAAAAGACTGCCAGAAGGGAATCAATTAGATGACCAAGGTAGTCACAGTTTTTTAGTTCTGATATTTTTATATCTTTTTAAGGACATTCATGAAATGCAAAGCATGAAAGAAAGATCTTGAAAACTAAATAGTACTAAATCTTAAGTATTTAATTTTGACTTAAGTGTAGCAGAAGTCGACCATGAAGGACTATACATTAGATAAAACACAAATTGTGCCCTCATGGAATGAGAAAAGAAAAGTTTAATCTGACAGTGGGAGGCAGGGCGACCTGCAGGTAAGCATCTGTGGCTGGGAATGGTAGCTAAGTGGAAATTGTCATTACCTGGCCACACAAACTGGCACTCTTCCTAGTTAAATGGGAACGTTCAAGTCTTCACACTTGAGGCTTTCACAGTCACCTATTCAAGAACTTTGTGATTGAATATTATAAATTATTGAATATTATGGTCTTAAAGAAAATGAGGTAAAATTTGGGTTTTATACAGACTAGTACAGGGAGGAAACAAGAAAAGAGAGTCATGAAGCCGTGACAATAGTCAATGCTAGACTCTCAAACTTTGTTTTGTTTTAGTACCTAGACTAACCATTTGTTTCTATTTCCAGTGGGAAAAGAATTCAGTGACAAATAAATAACAGAATAAATTCTGGAGTCGAATTGTGTGTGTGTTTGTGTTAATTTTTTCTTTAACAATAGGAACGTGGATGTTATATATTGAACTATATTATAAGCGTGTCTTAAAGTCTTGATATTTAAAAATTAGTAAGACAAATGATACATATACCAATAATTATAAACCATGAAGTTAGCTGAGAAATCAATAATAAACCACATTAATAATGATTAATTCCAAAAAAAATTTATAACAAAAAAGTAAGCAGAGCAATAAGAGAATATCATGACCAACTTGAGATAGCTGATTGCAAGTTATCTTCCCCCCAAATTACAGGGATTCCAATCACCTGAATGTGAGTACACAAAATAGTAATCTTATAATATTGCCAACACATAAAACTTAAAACAAAATTGAATATTTCAAAATATTTTGAAAACTCTAGTCACATATTAATTTTACCAAAATTTCATATTTTGTAATCCTTAATAATTCACATAGTATTGTATAAAAATGAAAATCTATAGAATGTTATATAATGTCCTGATAGCAACTAACATTGAGCACATAATATAGGCCAGGCAGTTTTTGAAGTGTTGTGCATATAGTGACCTCATTTCATCATTATAAATTTATGAGACAGATATACTAATATTATCTCTATTTTACAGATGAGGATACAAGCATAGAGACACAAGGTTAAGCAAGCAGTGAAACTGACTTTCAAATCCAAGCATTCTGACTCCACATTTCACACATGTAATGACTAGGCTATACTGCTTCTAGAACTTAAAATTTTAAAATTTAGAGTCCATTCTAGACTCTTCAAGGAGGATCTGTGAAGCTCACTTGCAGACTGCAGATCATATTCTATGAACTATCTATAAGTACAATAAGAGTGCAGACCGTGTGATGGAGTTGGGAGGGAGGAGTGGGAGTCAAAGATGGGCACTGGAGAAATTAAGAAAGAGAATCAGCAAGACTTAACGACTAGTTGTATGAGATGGGTGAGGAATGGGTAAGGAGGGAGTGGAGTCCAGAATGACTTCGAATAAGAAGTGGGAGATTTGCAAGCAAGTAGAAACTATAGTAGAAAAGCAAGTTTTTGGCTTGGGATGATGTTCAGGTTTGATCCATAGGCTTCAGAATATTTATGAAATATTCAGATCAAGAAGCCAGGTAGGCAGCTTGACAAGAGTAGGCAATGGGCGAAGTGGAGTGAAAAGGGCTGTTCTTGTACCTGAAATGCTGACCCATCCCTACCTCCATTTAAATCATTCCTACTTGAGAAGGTTACTGGGATGAGAGACCAATGTGTGCATGTGGGTGTGTGGGGGGTGGTTAAGATAAAGTGAGAACCATTTTCCTGGCATGCTGGGGTGTGAAATCAGGAGAGTAAAGGGTGGGATCAAAGAAACCACAAAGTACAAATGCTTACACTTCTCTCCCACCAGTCTCCCTATTGTACATTCTTTCTACAGACTCTAGGATTGCTGAGGGACTGTAAGTTACACAAGGACCTATACCTTACTGAGTTTGTGGTTTTTGAAGAACCTAACAAAACATAAAATTGCTTCTCAAGTTGTTAATTCGGGGACTCTTCTCACTTCTACAAAAGTTAAGGAATTCTTTCAAGATGTATTTAGTCCTTTTAGATCTAGAGTTCAAGCATCACTGGGCTGGCTCAGTGTAAGGCATCTTCATTAATAGAATAACTTGCTAGCTTCATCCCAAGAAGCCAAAGGGAGGGTAATAGAAGCAGTGAGGAAACAAAACAAATCTAAGAATGGAGAGTGCTTGCATTGTGTTTAAAACTAGTTATTAGCCATGACAGCCTATTTTGATGAGAGGAATGCTTCAGACAAAGAATAAGATATTTTAGTTTGAGGTTCATTGGAATTTTGGGTGGTTAACTTCCTCCTTAACTTTAAGTAGCTAGAAAGACAGAAATAATGAATATATCAATAAAATAGAAGATTTTATGAAATTTTTTACAACTAAATTTTTAACTACTGAAATTTAAAATATTTCTGTTTTTTTCCAAAATATTTTGTAATACAATATATAAAAAAAATTAAGATGGAATGTTTAAAAAACAAAAACATACTTCAGCTAAAAGCAATGGCTAAAATTAGATGAGTTTAGCCCTGGCTCCATTTTCTCAACTAAAATGTAAAAAATGAAAATTCCTTTAGATAACAAAATTAAAAGAATTTCTTAATGATTATAACTTTTCATTTATATGAAGCATGCCCTTTGAGGCTTAATTGTGAGTAACTGGCTTTCAGCTTAGCTGTAGAGGTGATTAATCAATTCATTTATCTGATATTTAGCTTCCAAATACTTACAATGACATAAAAATAACATTAAAGTAGTAATTCAGGCTAAGTATTTAAAAATCAAAAGCAAAAACAAAATACTCACGATATGGCCTTTCTAGTGGATGCCCTGTTACACCACACCATCCAGCTGGGTGAATGTCAGGGCTATCTGCATCCATCCAATAGTCATATTTGTGGTCCCAGCCATCAAAATGAATCTGTTGAATAATTAGTATTTAGTAATTAGTTTCACTAGCCCTGTATCAAAACATTGGAAAATAGATCTCTGAAACTGAGACTGAAATTTTATTAATCACACATTACAGTTGAAATAGTGTTTAAAATGTGTTATCAAACAGCCTTATATTCTAGACACCAAAGACTACTGTACCAATTTTTCCAAGAAATTAAAAAAACTGGTAAATAAACAATCTGTCAAGGATTGGAATTTGAAGGGATAAGACCAATCCATTTTTCCCACCTAAGAAACACTGTAAGGATATTGCCTGTCCTGGTAGTCACTGCAAGAACTATGTCAGCATCATCAATAAGAGTCACCAATTTGACATCTGTACCAGCCTTATACTGATGGAAGATGCATGGATTAAAGTAAAAGGAAACAATAAGTTTCGAGATCCTGAAAAATGAGGAAAGATGGAGCCACTGGAACAATGGAGGCAAAGAGAGAAGAAAAAATGTGCTATTGATGTAGACAAATTAATAGCTGTCTTAATAGCTATCATTGTACAAAGTGTAAGCTTTCAGGAAACCTGAGGAAGAAGTATGACCAAGGTCCAGCAATCTTATTGGTTGTCACTGTTTTGCAACTTACCTACAAACACACACACACTATGCATATATACATACAGATGTGAGAATAATTAAATTAAAATAAAGGCCAATTTCTGAAACAAAAACCAAATACTTATGTCTGAAATTTATCAAATTCCATATTCCAGAAGATTCATATTGATTGAAAAAATCGAATTTCTGCAGACAAAACCATTAGAATGATATTTCATTTTTACAGCTCTACTTATTATCTTACATATTTTCTGTTTCTGACTATAAATTAAATGAAGACTCTATCGCTTTCATCTAAAAATGAAACCTCAAAATTTTTAGAAAAATCATATTTTAGATAAAAAGAGCAAGATGCCTAGCATTATAACAAAGCAATTGAAATGTAAGTTTATTATGCAGAGCACAGGGCCAAAACAAACAAACAGCAAAATAGTGTGTACTAAGTCCCAATATTTTTCTGAAGACCGATCTTTCTAAGCAAGTGGTTTTCAAAGTGTGGTTCCCAGACCAGCACCATCAGCATCACTTGGGCATGTGTTAGAAAAACAAATTCTTGGATCCCAATAAATCCTCCTGAACCAGAAATTCTAAAGGGTGGGGCCTATCAATCTCTGTGTTAAAGTCCTCCAGAAGAATATGATATATGCTAAAGTTTGAGAACCAACGACGGTAGAAATAACTTTCAAGAGAATATTTCTACCAGATTTAGGCTTCTGGACCTGAGAGATTGTCCGTTCACAGTAATATCTAAACACTCTAGGCACAGACAAACTGCATACTACTGTCAGTACTAGGTAATTAAATATTCCAGTTTTGAAAAGGCAAAATTGGCATTCTTTTCCAGAATGATGCTGGCTGCTTTGGACTTACCAATAGAAAGAAATTTATGTAAGAGTATATAATGAATGGGGTGATGGAGAAGTAGAAAAATTTCTCAAGCTTTAATATTTCAACCTATCTAATTTCGGTGTCCTCTTTTAAGTTTGCAGAGTAATTTTTGTTTCTATTTCAAAACATCCTCTAAGCACAAACAAGACAGGCCAACAATTCCAGCAAGATTCTTCTTCATGAGGTAAGGCCTTTCTGTTGCAGCTGTTGTCCCTGGACCTGGGAATCCTACTGGGTAATTTAGGTCTAAAACTGAAAAAGTAAAAAGGTAATATCCTAACAAAACTTTCGAAAGCAGATACAATTTTTTTATGTACTCTATTCAACATTTTCCTTTATGTTCATTAAAAAATATTAAATTATCCTTTCCAAGGCTGTATATAATTACTTATAATGAAAGCATGGGCATTAAAAGTACCCCCTCTTAATCCAATGATGCAAAGGCTGTCTAAATATATAACCCAAATCTGTGCCCATATGCATCTTTATGAAAGATATTTTCATGTTTTGCTTTTCATATTTCTGGAGTGAAAATCCAGTTTTAAGAATTTTAACCAGATGGTCAAATTAATAGAGGAGATTGGCATTTTAAGAATATTTACAGAGCCCTTTGGAAAGCAAATAATCATTTTGAAAACCAAATCATCTCCAGCACTGTATTTCCTATATTTATGACTTTGAGTTTGCATAATGCTGAACATATAGATGCTTTTTGCTCAGACTCTAAGAAACTAGAAAACAAAGGACAGCTAACTGAATCAATCACTGTCTCAAGTTATTATCCTTAAATGAACAGTGACATTTCCTGATGGTACTAAGATTATACACATGAGTTATTTACAATTAGTAAAATAACTTGGACATTTAAGAACTAGATCAGTATATAAAAATCTAAGTATACACTCCCCAATGTAAATCCAAAGCTGTCAATCATCTGGACTGACATACTCTTGGTTTGCTTATCATTTACTGCCCTACACCCACACTAGGAATTTTCCCTTGAGCTTTGTCACTTTGCCCCAGTTATCTTTGCTGCCTCCATGATTCTTTGCACCATGGCTAACACATTGTCAGACCTCAAAAAACTTTGGCTCAATAAGATGCATGATGGTAATCATCATTTCTTGCTGTTCCTTTGGGCAGATGGCAAATAAGCAATTATTTTATCTAGGAACACTGGAGCTAAACTGAAGGCTCAATCACAACAATTTTATCAGCTTAAGTGATTATTATATTTATTTGCTCCTGCTAAATAGTTTTAACTTTTTTAATTTCCATTTTAACAGGCTTATTGGATATGTGTATTTTACTGTTATGGCCTCTCATCTATTTTAAAGGCTTATGGTGAAACATTATAAGCATATATATGATGCAAACTTATTTACAAAAAGGCTCTACTGTACCTGAACTCCTCTAGTTTTTATTGAATAAATTTTCAGTTAACTAAACTTAGCCTTAATTTTCATTCTAGGAAGAAGAACTGAGTCTTTATATGTTATCCCAATACCACTTACTCATAACCATTGGTGCTAATAAGACTACAGAAAATTTTACTTCCTATGACATAAGGCTCTGTTGTGGGATGGAGTGGGGAGATGCAGGAGCGGTACCAAAGCCAGACACCTGTTCCACTGTGGGACACGCCTTCGCAACATACTACCATCCCAAGAGCAAGAGCGTTGGGCACTGCAGAGGGACTCACTTTGTTGTGTGCTTACACATTCCAAGCATACTTGTAAAATATACAGATTGTCACTTAATGTTCACAATATGTTGTTTTCATAGATAATAAAAGGAACCTTTTTAAGAGGTTTGCCAAGATCATACAGCCAGCAAATGGCAAAACCAGACTGAAGTTGAGAACGGTTTACTGGGAAAACCATACAAGAGTATAAATTGTGAAAATATTTGAGACTACTGTACCTATGAATCTATTGTAGCAGAGGTAAATTACACTTATAAAATATAAAAATGTTAATAATGTTTTAAAATTTTAAAGTATGATGAAAATAACATGGAATAACATGGGGCTGCAGTCAAGAATTACCTATACTTCTGAATATTAAACATTAATTCCATGCTGAGCCATCTGCTTCCATGTCTATCCGGGCAAAAACAGAGGGGGAAGGAATGTGAAGGTAAGAAATTATAACAGAAAAGTATATACTTTTGAATTTTACTCTCACATATTATTATCTCCATTTTACCTATGAAGCTATGGAGATACACAGGGATTAAGAAATGAGTCTACCATTTCCAAGTCATTGTGGTTTGAAAACCCTCCTCTCCCCCTGGCCATGAGCCTGAACTAATGTTCAGAAGTTCTGGAAATGGTGGCCCCCATGTTCTTTCCCACTGCTTGCATACCTACTCTTGATAAATTATCTCCATTCTCTTTCCCTGCTAACCTCTCCGTGAACCCATCTGCTCTTTCAACAAATACAATTGTTTCTATCTTCCTACTAGTCCACTACTGTAATAACTGTTATAGAAAAAATATTTTAATCATTACATTGGAAATTTAATAGTCTTCACTATAGCTATTCTAAAATTTTCATTTTTCAAGGTCACTGCTCAAATTCATCACATTTCTTGGACAGTGTTTTTCAAAAGTTAGTAAGCAAAATACTAACTACTCTTTGCTCCCCAGCAGGACTCTAATTCTTTGGGGAAGGGGTCAGAAATGAAGCCTGGAAATTGCATCTTTAAATGACACAAAGATTATTCTGCTAAAGGTGATTTTTGAATAAAAATTGAAGTGCTTCTTTAGGATACTGCCATGGTAAGAAGGTTGTTAACCAACTGGACCTGCCATCAAATTCACAGTTCTATCAAAAGTAATCAAGAATAACCTAACTTTTTAAAAAGATCATAGCTCTTTTTTAATTTTGTAAGACAAGAAGCCCAAGAGAAACTTGGCTGAAGCTCCAAAGCAGAAGTCATTCAACTACAAATGTTTCCATTTGTGATAAATGTTTATGTAAGGTTCCAATTCCCTATGTCTATGGTTATTGGTATAACAAATACAATTAGTTTTCCCCATAAAATACATTTTCCCCATGAGATCGCACAACAAATACAAATGCCACCTTTCTAACAGAATCCTCAGGGCTTTAATTCTTGCTAAGAAATTCTTAAATATTTCATCAGCGTTAGGCATAACAGCCACATTCAGGGCTCCATGGCCACATGTCTGTGGGTAATGTCTCAGGAAGAAAAACCTTTTTCATAAGCAGTGCGAGGACAAACAATCTCAAAATCAATTTATAACATAATTAACATAAATATCTTTGTTAGCTCTGCCCTAAGATAGGCAGAGTATTAGCATGGAAGCGGCACACACCACATGTTCACTGTGAACAGAAAGGCCATTTCCTTTCCGGTTACTTGCCCAGTTGCTGCCCTTTCTCTTCCATTCAGGACACCGGCCCGGGCAAAGGACATTGTTTCAACATGCGTTCTCCATTTGTTCTGACATTCTGAACTTCCATTTTGGATCCTATATAAAATCATCAAGGTTTTTCTACTAAATCATACGAGGCATATGAAAGAGATGAAAAGCTGACTGTATCTTGAGTGACCAATTAATTTATTGTCCAAACAGGACATTTTTGAGAATGAGAATACTATTAATGATTACAGAATTGAAACAGGCATAATCCAGGATTATCCCAAGGTAACCCATGATATATTACTCTTGGAATTCTAAGGGTGATTGCTATAAATAAGTCATACCCAGAAAACCAATGGCAAAAGGGAAATGGTATACAGTTCCAAATATAATATGTAAAAACCACACCAGTTAGTCTAAAGTTCCAAAATTTCCACTTACAGACATTTATTGTGCAAACATTTATATAGAAACATGGAATAACACAATGGGCCATATGATGTAGTGCATGAATAGAGATTTATGTCACTACATAATATTTAACTACATAGGTGTTATCAGCAAAATGGAAATGCATATATAAACACACATACAGCTATACTTTCGAACTGAACACATAATGAAGCACTATTTCTAAAATTTTTGAAGGCATGAGTAGGTTATATATTTTTCTATCCATTCTTATAATTTACCTATTAGTACATCAATTTTATTAATAGCAAGTTCTAAATTAGTCATATAAATGTCTGAGAGGTTTTTTTTTTTTTAATCATGAATGGGTGTTGAATTTTGTCCAATCTTTTTCTGTATCTATTGATATGATTATGTGTTTTTCCTTTTTTTAGCCTGTCGATGTGATGGGTTACATTAATTGACTTGAGATTGTTGAACCAATGCTGCATACCTGGGATAAATCCTACTTGGTCACGGTGTGTAATTTTTTAGACATTGTTGAATTTGATGTGCTAATATTTTGTTGAGGATTTCTGCATCTATGTTCACAACAGCTATTGGTCTGCAGTTTTCTTTTCCTGTAATGTCTTTGTGTGGTTTTGTTATTAGGGTTAATGCTGGCCTCACAGAATGAGTCAGGAAGTAGTCCCTCTCCTGTCCTCTGAAGGAGACTATAGAGAAATGGTATAACTCCTCCCTTAAATGTTTGGTAGAATTCACCAAATACCCCCATCTAAGCCTGGTACTTTTTGGTTACCAATGACAAGGGTATTCATACTCAGAGTAAATGCTTGTCAGACCTAGATGCTTTTTAGCATGTGTATTTAAAATATCATTTTTAATGATTTGTTAGTCTCTTTATTAAAAAATATCTCAGTATTTCACTCCAACATTACTCAATTCAAAGGTTTTCATCCAAAAAGTCAAATCATAACAGACGAAGATCTTGGCTTTATTTCAACAATAATAACTATGTTTAGTAAGTTTCATTTACATACTGATTATATTTGTGTCCTTTGAAGTATACTGGGGCATTAAAATAAATGTAGTACGTTGCTTCTAATGGACAAGGAAATGGACTCAAAATGTTATGAATTTAAAATTCTGTATAAAGTATTCATGTTTACATGTACCATACCCTCTGAAACAGGTAATTTATCCAGTTGACTGCAGGAGCCTTCACTTTTTGTGTATAACTGAGTAATTATCTCAACCAGCACAACCCATTCTGAAAATGGATTAAATTTCTGTAGAAAATAAATAATATTCAAGCCAGTGAATAACTTTCAAGCAACAGAGCAGAATGAATGTTTGTAATTAACATGTTTGCTCATGTTTTATTATATTTTTGTTCATAATTCAACACCAGAAGTCTAAATTATTTCTGTTAAAACTATATTTGTTGTCTATAGGGTTCTTGGTACAAAAAAAACCCCAACTATTTACAACCTGGCTTTTGCCCTCTAAACCTCGGCATGCCATGATAGCTACACATAAAGTAAATTAAAAGCATCATACAAAGATCTAATCATCTAGGGTTAGTTTTCTACTTTACTTTAGATAAATGCCAAAAATAAATCATTATTTTTTAGCCAGAAACCATTTCAAATATTTTTGTACACGTGTTCCTGAATATTTATGCCTATCGATTTATTCCCTACTTTTCTCTCATTTTTCTGCTATGAAAGCCTGGGCCTAGAATCTGTAATCAGCAACTATTGGCCTTCACACAGATCATACACCAGCCCCACTAACCTGTACAAAGATCATAGACAAAAGTATTAATAATTAACTAATTACATTTTAAATTACATGTATAATTATATACAACTATATTTTAATATTATTACATATATATTTATCTGTACCATATTTATATAGCATATAATAATATCAAAAGTGTAATTATACATTAATTGATCATTTAAAACTACAATAGGTACATTATCAAGTTCTACTTCTGGTTAGGATGTTGAACATCAGGAAAGATCAATTAGGAGTACTACGAGAAACTAACTACTACAAAACTATAAAACCTATTTTTAAATTAATTGTGGATGCAAAGAAGTCCAAATGATATGAATGCCAGACAAGGCGGGGCCCCTTCCTAAGTGAACAAAGATCATCAGAAGCTTCACAGAGAAGCAGAGGATCAAACCTGACATGGGTAAGAGGATTCTGCTGGAAGGAAAAACAGCCAGTGGAGTTGTCAGAAGCCATTATGGGCCGGCTAGATGGACTGGGATCTTGAGGAACCCCAGACCCGAAGTCGCTTCTCTCCCACCTGGGCGCTGCCATGTGCCCAGTGGCACAAGAGGCTGTGGGGAAAGGCTGGGAAGCAAAGAGATCTGCAATCTGCTGGTCCTAATCACCAGAGACAGGGACTGTACTGCACACAACAAAGTCTTTTTTCTCAACATTTGAAAGGAGAAATGAACTAAAACCAAACCTGCACCTATCCCAGACCCAACTCAATTCCTAACCAGATCAAAGTGATCAGTCCCTGTATTAGTTTCCTAAGGTTGCCATAACATATTTAACAAACTTAAAACAACAGAAATTTATTCCCTTACAGTTCTGGAAGCCAGAAGTCTGGAATGAAAGCGCTGACAAGGCTGTGCTACCTCTAAAAGCTCTAGAAGAAAATCAACCCTCACCTCTTCTAGCATCCCATGGTGCCAAGTATTCCTTGGCTTGGGGTTGCATCACTTCTCTCTCCTCTGTGTCTTCTCTTTCTTATAAGGACAACTGTTATTGGATTTAGGGCCCACCTGGACAATCCAGAATGATCTCGTCTCAGGATCTTTAACTTAATTACAAACGCAAATACCTTTTTCCCAAATAAGGTCATGGTCACAGGTTCAGGAGGTTGGGAGGTGAATTTGGAGGGCCATCATTCAAACTACTATAGTCCCTCACACTAGCCGCCTAATAGAAGAAAAGACATGGCCTCCCAGGGGGAAACTAATATATATTTTAGTCTCTATGGTTCTTTTATACATAACATCCAGCATATATTAAAAATTATAAGACGTAAAGAAACAGGATAATATGACTCAGAATCAAAAGAAAATACAGCCAATAGAGGCAAACCAACAGGTGAATTGGATGTTAAAATTAACAGTCAAGAATATTAAAGTAATTATTTTAAAAATATTCAAGGAAATTTAAAAAAAAGATAAGCCAAATGGGTAGAAAAATGAAGAAATTAAACAGAAAAATGTACTCTCTGAAAAAGAACTAAATGGATATTCTAGAATTTAAAACGTCATATCTAAAATAAAGAATTCGTAGAATTTGACCTCAACCACCAAGCACTCTGACCTGAGAGGTCAACAGTTTATGATCCTCTGGAAAATGGTAGAACTTAACCCATGACTCATTTGCCCTTGGTCATGTGGAAGTAATGGCAAGGTGTAGAGCCAGAGAAGAGGTAGAGCAATCGGGGATCGATTATAAACTATATAGATGTATAACCAATGTACTGTATACTTGAAACTAATAATAAAATAAATAAATAAAATTAAATTTAAAAAAATAATTTTAATTTAAGAATTTCTTGATGGAGCTTAACAGCAGACTGGAAACAGCAGTGAAAATAACAAGAAATATGAAAGATACATCAATAGAAATTACCTAAATTCAAATACAGAAAGAATGAATACAAATAGAACAGATCATGAGAGATATGGTACACTCTCAGTCTAATGCAGAAGGATTAAGAGACAGATAATGAGCACAGTGTTTGGAGAAAAAATGACTGAGAAATTTCCAAAATTTATGATGACCATCAACCCACGTACCAAAAAAACTAAATTAATTCTGAACATGAAAAATGCAAAGAACAACCCACCTAGGCACATTGAGTCAAAATGAAAATGAACTACCTAGAGATTACCAGACTAAATGAAAAGCAAGACTCAACTATATTTTGTTTTTTTATGTTTTATATCTGCTTAATTCTATAAAGATACATAGGTTGAAAATAAAAATGTTGAATCAAAGAATTCTGACAAAGAGTATATAGTGTATAATTGCACTCATAAGAATGTAAGAATAGGAAAATTTAATCTATGCCAAAATAGAAGTCAGAATAATGGTTACCTCTAGATAGGTATGGTTGGGGGTGTGGTACTGATTGAGGAGGGCTTAAGAGAAATTTGTTGAATCATGATAATGCTTTGCATTTTGACCTGGATGATAACAGCATAAATAGATATATATGTAAAAACTTATTAAGCTCAACACTTAAGATGTATACACTTAACTCTATAAATTATCCTTTATTAAAAAAAAAAGGAATGGGTCCACAAATATTTACTACATTGTAACATACTTGCTAGTCTGATAATGAAACAGATTCAGAATTTACAGAGCTCTAAACAATCACTAATTTATTCATTCAATACACTAATCCTAACTAAGCACTTGCTACACACCTAGAACTATTTTAGATATTAGTAATATATTAGCAAACAAAAGTGGGAAAAAAAGCCTTTTGAAGCTTATATTCTAGTAGGGATAGTCAGATACTATCAAATAAGTGAAATTTTTAGTAAATTAAAAGGTGGTTTAAAAAAAAGCTGAAAAAGACAGAGCAGAGTTCAGAGATTAGGAGTGTGCCAACAAGAGTTGTTGCGATTTTAAATAAAGTAGCACAGGGAGGCTTAAAAGAATTGAGGGCATTAGAGATTTGGGTATATGGGGGAAAATGTTATAGACAAAGGGAATATCCAGAGCAAAGATCCTGAGGCAGCAGCCTAACAAGTTTAGGAATAGCAAGAAGTATAGTTTAGCTGAAGAAGGGTGAGCAAAAGAGAAAGTAGTAAGGGTAAAAGTCAGAGCAGTAACATTGCCATCATATCAGGTAGGGCCTTGTGGACTTTGTCTTTTACTCTTGGGAGAAACAGAGAGGCACTAGAGGGTTTTACGCAGAAGAGTAATGTACCTGATCTGTGTTTTAAAAGAATCAGTCTGGCTGTTACACTGAGACTACCAGATCTGATGGGAGGGGGGTGCAGCTAGGTTGAAAGTTGGTAATAAGCCCAGTAAGAGATGATGGTGGTCTGGACTAGAGTGGTATCAGCAGAAGTGGTAAAAAGAAGCCTGAGTGTATGTATGTTTCAAAGGTAGAGCCAGTTTGCTGTCAGATTTAAATATTAGTTAAGATGGAAATAGAGGAGTCAAAGGTAATACATTTTTTTGACTTGAGCAATGGTAAGAATGAATTACCATTACCTGAGATGAAGAAGGCAGTAAGTGAGAAAAGTTTAGAAAAGATCAGGTTTCAAATCTGGGACATGTCAAGTATGAGCTATCTAGCAGATATCACATGGACATGTCAAGTAGGTAGTTTGATATGG
>CM053504.1:47774316-47815231 GCA_028627145.1 Eidolon dupreanum | reverse complement strand
AGGGCAGAAAACAAGCAGACCACCTCTCCCCTAGTGGTAAAACAAGCATTCCTTGTTCATGTGTGAGAAGAGACTAGGTGAGGCTTTTGTTAAAATAAAGATTCTGACTCAGCAGGTCTGGGACGAGAGGCCCAGGAGTCTCCATTTCTCCCAGGTGATGATGAATCTGTCTCCTGCTGCTCTAGAAACTGCTCACCTGTACTAAACCCTTGAAATGCTACACCTAGTTCTGTCCTGAAGGCAGGATGTGAAATCTTCCCCAAATGCTTTCAGCTGTGCCTCTTTCCAGTCTGTGCCTGGCCTACCTCCCAAATCATTAACCTGTTCACTAGGGTTGTCATCCAGCCCAACCTGCACCTCTGGACTTCATCCTCAGTTCAGCTTTGATTCATCCCCTGTTTAGTCCTACAACTCTAAAACAGGAGTCTATCTGCTGAGTGTACAAGATCTATACAACCCTTCTTTTTCTATCAATAGACCCCTTTGGGGTTGGGGGAAGATAATCCCTGTGAGTGGCCTGGTCCTGCTATTTCCATGGCCAAGGGCTGGTTCTGCTAAGGAAGCAAGGACACACTCCACATGGAGTCCTGGGGTAGGAGGTGCAGAGAATAAACCTTTAAGAAGTAATAGTAGAAAAAGAAGATCTGTAGCAACTGCCTAATCTGTGGACCTCTATCCTCTATTTCTCACAGCTAGGCCCTGATGGCTCCTAAAGCCATGCAACTTCTCAAAAGTCCTTGCACGCAGGTCTTGTATAGACCTGCCCAAGGGGCTTTCAATTTAAACCAAATATGCACATAATAAAAGAGATTAAATTTGAAGTTTCCTTTGTCTCTATGTAATAGTAAATAAAGGCATTTGGTGTTTAGAAATGCAAATAAAACAAGGCATGTTATATACTTTTTCTGACAGAAGAAAAACTGTTCTTCTTGAGAAGCCATCTGCCCCTCAGCATCTTTGCTCACAAAGCTTACTGTATTTGCAATAAACTTTTACAGCACTTGATGGTTTGTGCCACACATTATGTGTCGAGCCGTGATTTAACTCAGGGGTCCCCAACCTCGGGCCGTGAACTGGTACCAGTCTGTGGCCTGTTAGGAAACAGGCTTCACAGCAGGAGGTGAGTGGCCAGTGAGCCAGTGAAGTTTCACCTGTATATCAGCTGCTCCCTAGTGCTAGCATAGCTACCTCAGCTCCACCTCAGATCATCAGGCATTAGGTTCTCGTTAGAGCACTGGTCTCTGGTGCCAAAAAGGTGGGGGCCGCTGACTTAACCTATCTCCCCAACTAGATTGTGAGGGCTAGTTCCAAGAGTTAATCTCATCACAGGGCTCACAGCTCCTGGAATGATCTCTTCTATCCTAGGAATGCTCAGTAAATAAAAGCTGTTCAACATAACAGGCCTCAACCTCTTTCACCTCTTTTTAATAAGTTTCTTAACTTTATCTAATACTATTGCAGTAAGTTAGATAATGGTTCACAAAGACGTCACATCCTTACCCCTGAAACCTGTGAAAATATTACCTTACGTGGCAAGGGGGGTTTACAGGTGTGCTTAAGTTAATATCTTGAGATTATCCTGAATTGCCTGGTGGGTCCAAGGTAATTACAATAGTCCTAATTAGTGGGAGGCAAGGATGTCACAGAGAGGTTTGAAGATGCTACACTGTTGGCTTTGAATACGGATAAAGGGGCCATGAGTCAAGGAATAGAGATGGTCTCTATACCTAGAAAAGGCTAGGAAACAAATTGCCCAGAGCTTTCAAAAGGAACACTGCCCCGCTGGAACCCTGATTTTAGCCCAGTTGACACTTCTGACCTAGAGAAGTACAACATAACAAATATGTGTTATTTTAAGCCACTAAATTAGTAATAATTTGTTACAGTATCAAAGGAAAATAATACAACTATATTTGGGGAATAAATTAATCTGGTGTAAGAATCTATTCATTCCCTTCTCATAGAACAATCTCCTTTCTCGGAGTCTATCACCTTTTCCTATATCACAAAAATTAACATAGACTTTGGAACAAAAGGGAAAACATATTTATCATTTTGCCTAGTTAATTTATTCTGGAGTGGTTTTTTCACTTATTTATTTTTGATAGATATTGTTTTAGTGGTAAAAAAAATTGCCTACAAAGCAGGATGTGAGAAAAGGAGATGATATTCAGCATAATTAGCTAAGTATCAGTATTAGTAAGGGCATTTGGAATGTCAAAACTGCAGCTGGCCAGAAATAGTACACTTCTGTTCAGGAAAACAGCAGAGAATGTATATGTCTCTCCAAAGCTCAGATGAATCCAACAGACTCTCTTGTTTGCTCTGAAGGAAGATAGTCCATATTGGACAATCTGACTGAAGGCCTGGAAAATAAGAGGCTTCCTTATCTCAGCAAGCAAGGGTCTCATACTTTTTGAGTAAATATAAAGCATGGAATGAAGTGAAAAGAGTATAGAGAATGGAGGTCCTTTTATTAACTTAAGAATTGTTAGTATAAAATAATACTCAAAAGTCCATTAACTTTTGAAATACAAATATCTAGTATTTGTATACACATGTATGTGCACTTTGCAACAGAGCAATCTGTAGCATTCCTCAGACACTCAAAGAAATACATAACTTTAAAATAAGGGTTAAGAACAACTATTGCTACAACATCATCATCTTTTATTTAGGAAGTTTCTCCACAGACAGTGTTCTGCATGGAAAACTGTGAAATGTTCTATTTCTATTCTATCTAGCTCATGACTAAGCCAATGCGTCTAGCCAAACAATCACATGTTAGGATCTCTTTAGATCATGCAAGTCAGACTGGTTAGAAGAGGGCAGGGTGAAGATTACCTAAAGAGTGCAGCACTGGCTCCAGACTGGGGTATCTAATTCATCGTCAAGACAGTTCTTCACTGCTTTGCTGTTGGGCATATGTTTCTGTTCTGGATATACTGACTTTAATAAAAAATGGAAAAGGTAAGTCTCCACTTAAAGTTTTTGGGGAATACAATTCTAGTGGTAGAGAAGCCTACTCTGTGAAAGATTATACATCATTTAAGGGATTGACTACATTCACATTGAAAATCAAAACAAATGAATGGTAATCAATTGATACTAGTGTTAGGTAGATATGAACGATGGGGGAAATAAAGGAATGAAGGCCCCTCAAAAGACCTCCTTGGAACATCCATTTTATGATTATAAATTACCCCCACATCCTAAGCCATGAAGGGGTAAGAAGCCATAAACAAGCTGAATCCACCGCAAGCGCACACGCATTCACTCCTACACTAACCTCTCCGTGACCTGGCCTCACTATACCATGATATCATGCTTATGGTGGGAAGTTCATGAATCTGTAACAGATGAATTCCAAGAAACCACATGCGCAGTAGACAAGAGGTTATATCAAAATGACCTAACGTGCCAATGTTGAGTACTACTCTTGTAACCTCCCATCATAGCCCTAATATAATACAGACCTCCCCAGCTCCACATTGTTAACAGCCTTTTCACTGTAACCTATCCCTCCTTGGAGCATACTTTCCCTTTTGTTTCTGCACGGCTATAGCCCTCTTTAGCGTAATCCATTTCCCTCTTGAAACATACTTTAATAAATCTTACTTTTTCTAAATTGCACTGATCTGTAATTCTTTACCTGGTTGGTGAAAAGAACTGAGAACCCTTCAGTGCCACCAGGGTAATGATGGATTTTAGACAGTCCCAAAGGTAACACTAGGAAAAATATTTAAGTGTAGAAGCTGTTGATTACATGGTATGTCTCATTTCTTCTTCCTCTTTTTTACTGAATACTTAAAACTTATTTAAAACCAAATTAAAAATTAAATATAGATGTAGTTTGATTCAAAAACCAAATATTAGAAAAAAGTAAGGCAAGGATACAAAACTACTTATACTAAAGGTAACTTGATAAGTTTATCATCTCATAGTCTAGTATAGTGTACCTATGAAGACAGGTGTTGCCAAATTATAGCCTATCACCTGTTTTTACATTTTCAAATGGCTGGAAACAAAATCAAAAGAATATTTCACGACACATGAAAACTGTATGGAATTTAAATTTCGGTGTCAGCAAATAGAGTTTTATAGAAACACAGATATACCCATCTGTTTACATATTGTTTATGGTTGCTTTTGTGCAAAACCACAGAGCTGAGCAATTGTGACAGAGACCACATGGCCCACAAAGGCTGAAATATTTACTCTCTGGCCCTTTACAAGAGACCCCAAACTCTGGGCCGCAGACTGGTACTGCTCCATGGCCTGCTCGGACCTGGGCCGCACAGCAGGAAGTGAGTGGCTGGCGAGCAAAGCTTCATCTGTATTTGCAGCAGTTCCTCAGCACTAGTATCACCAACTCAGCAACACCTCAGATCATCAGGAATGAGATTCTCATAGAAGCACCAGTTCCTGTTTCAAAAAAGGTTGAGGACCACTGCTTCACAGAAAACGATGCTGCCCCGTAGATTAATCACTCAGGCTAAAGAACCAGATCACCTGATTCCCACCTGGTTCGCCCACTTATGGGCTGCATAACCTTGGGCAAGTTGCTTAAGCTGCCTGCATCTGTTTCCTCACCTATATCTACCATATAGAGTTGCTGTGTGGATCACAAGAGTAAGAAAATGTAAAGCATGTAAACAACAACATGTAGACGTCATAGTCAAATTAGCCATCACTGATATTATTGTTGTTTGTTGTTATCGTAATTACACTAATGCACTTTTACCAGGTAGAGCAGTCTGCCTGCTAGAACTTTCCTAAAAATCATGGTTGACACTAGTTTTACCCACTCTAAAAATTATCTTTCCATTAATTGGTTATAATAGTTTTGAAAACTGTCACAGTCTCCTTCCCACATGAAGATAGTCATCAATCACTGCAGCACTGTAATGGCCATTAACTAGAAGCTTAGCTCAAAGGATAGTTAATGTTAGTAACTTGTCCTATCCTCATATTTTAAAACCATTTTCAAAAATGCATCCTGGTTAGAGACAGTGGCAAGTAAAATGACATATTCCAGATTCTGCTCCCTTTTTGGCAGATAATTAAACTAAGACTCACAGGGGTCAAGCGACTTTCTCAAAGCACAGCAATCCTTAATTAGAGTGAGTATTCACTGACTTGTATTTGGACTTGCTTTGTCCTAATCCACCTGCAGGTTTTTTCAAAAGCTTTGAACTTATTAGTCTTACCTAAAATTCAAAAGAGTTTCTAGTCATACAAGTAGACAACTTACCATGACAATTTCTCTTGGTCATGATGCTCTTATTTCATTTAGAGATGCCACAAATACATCCAGTCAAAGCATTAAATATGAAAAGACTTACTGAAGAGACTCAATTTATTAATGATTCAGTAGAACTTCCTAAAGCATCTATTTGGGATTCATTTATAATTTATTTCACAGATTAGCTGCATTTCCCACAGGGCAAATATTTATCAAATATTACTGTTTTAAGTCTTCCTTCATATTTATTTGTAGAAGAATAATTTTTTTTTTCTGAGTAAAGGCTAAATTTCCTAAAAGCATCCATCTGTCTATCGTAATTTAATGTGCATTTCCTGATAAGGTGACAGTAATGGGCTTTCAGACATAACAGAGTATACTATGCAACCAAACAAGAGTAACTATTATACATAATAGCTGGCGATAAATTGAACAAAATATACACTGAGCTCATCATAAATATTTATTAGAGAGTAACCATGGTAATTAATAACCCAGTAATCAACACAAAAGAAAAATAGCACCTTAAAACCCTGCCCTGGCAAGAAAAACTTCACTAATGAACAATACAACCAAATTAATATTTTTGGTATGAACATCAGACTATCTGGCCTGACTAATACCAGTGAGAGCAAGAGAACAGAATATCTTGAACCAAATTACCTCTGTCCCATACCCCAACACTGACAATTTATAGTCTCAAATTCCAATGGCTAATCACAATTCCAGGGCAGTTGCTGAAATGAGAGAGCACTGGCTTTGGAGTTAGAACTATTTGGTAAAACTACTTAAATTCTCCATGCCAACTATAAAGAAACAGTACCTACCTATAAGATTTGTTGTGTAACTAGACTTATTGTGATCATTTCATAATATGTACAAATATTTAATTATCAAATTGTATACCTGAAACTAATATATGTTAGTTGTAGCTCAAAATTAAATAAATTAATTAATTAAAAAAAAACTGTTGTGAAGATAAAGTTGTAATATGTAACATACTTAGCTAAATATCCAGAAAAAAGTCGACATTCAATAACTGGGTCTTCTTACATTACTGCTGCTACTTCTGTGACTTCTGAGACTGATGACCACATCCACTACTGTGCTACTTCTACCACTACAATCACTAATAGTCACTGCATCCCATTCCTCTTGGCCAAGATATTATCACTGGTCACATGTAAACTATAATAATTTAGATTCTTTGGATCTAAACACACAAGGCCCACTGGGATAGCTAGAAGAAACAAAAATAGACAATAACAAATGTTGGTGAGGATGTGGAGAAATTAGAACCTTCATATACAGCTGGTAGGAATATAAAATGATGCAGTCGCTTTGGAAAACATTTTGGTAGTTCTTCAAAATGTTAAAGTTACCATATGACCCAGCAATTCCACTCCTAGATACATACCCAACAGAAATGAAAACATATGTCCATACAAAAACATACACAAATGTTCATTGCAGCATTATTTAAAATAGCCATAAAGTGGAAACAACCCAAATGTCTGTCAACAACAAATGGATAAACAAATATGGTACACCCATACAATGGAATACTATTCAGAAATTAAAAAATGAAGTATTGATATGTGTCACAACATGGATGAAACATTATGCTAAGTAAGAGAAGCCAGATATAAAAGGTACCACATTATATGATTCCATTTATATGATATGTTCAGAATACCAAATCCATAGAGACGGAAAGTAGGTTAGTGATTGCCAGGGGTTAGGGGGAAGGTGCTGAATGAAGAATGAATGCTAATAGATATGAGCTTTCTTTTGGGGGGAATGAAAATATTCTAAACTTAGATTGGGGTAATGGTTGAACAATTCTGGGAATATACTCGAAACCAATGAATTTTATGATATTTGAATTATACCTCAAAAAAGCTGTGATAAAAACAGAATTAATCAAGAACATAAAGGCAATTACATATTTGGGGAGTGGCAGAAAGGAATAAAGTCAATCTTTACTGGATCTACTGTGCTCTGCAGGGAATACCAATACCAAACACAAACCTCCAAGCATTTGTGGCTAGAACAAAAGACAGAGAAGGGTGGGGTTACAAGTGAACACTGTTCTCCATCCTAGACATCTGTTCTCCCACTCTGAAGCAGGATATTTATGATAAAAATTAGAACATAAGAGTAGAAGAAGTAGGAAGACTATAAACTCTAAGAGTTAAAAACCTCTGTTTGAAAGCCAGTGTTTAAAACTTGGTTCCCCCATATACTAGCTTGTGACCTTGGGCCAATCAACGTCTCTGAGCTTCCCTTTCCTTATCTATAAAATGAATATAATAGTAGTACATATGTCACACAGGTGCTGTGCAGATACACTGTGCATGTAAAGCCTTTAGAAGAGTATCTGAAAAAAACTAAGTATCATCGTCACTATCATCATTACTAATACCATAACCTTGTTCGACAGACTGACTACTCTCAACAAACGCCCATGCTGCACACTCACACATGCACATACTAGCATTCCCCAGATGAATTCCAATCAAACTCTACTTTGTTCCCCAAGGAGTATGAGCTTGTTCCTTCTCCATCTACTGATGACAATTACGTCCAGGAGGCCCCTTCATCAACACAGAAGAAAATAAAGGCCCCCAGGGAGAGCAGCACAAAGCATTTACACTGATAAGTAACAGCAGTTACCACTGAAGTACCTAGAAAGAGTCAGGCACAGTTTCAGGTATTTTACATACATTACTCCACTGAATGTTCACAACAAGCTTAACAAGATAGGCATTATTAACTCTATTACTTTACAGATACAGAAAGCTCAAATAAGTTGAGTAACCACTAAGTTAATAACCACCAAGTTAATAATAAAAAAGAGTAAAAGCTGGAATTCAAATCTAGATCAGTTTATCCTATGGCACTTTCCAGTACATTATGTTGAATTGGATTTCCAACAGGAGCATAACTAGGAAAGGAATTAAGAATGACAAAAGAATACTTTTTGACTAACAATTATTTCACACATTCAAATAACAAGATACCAAAGTACATTCAATGCCATTCACTCCATCACTCATTCATTCATTAACACATATATTAAGCATGTGTTGTGTGCCAGTAATAAAAACAGTCTTCGAAGGATATTGACTTAAAAGAGAAAATTATAAAACAATATGGCCAACACATTAATAAAGGAATAGAGGAATGTACTGGGCAAAGAGGAGGTCAGGAAAGCATCAGCTGCTTTCTCAATTGGCAAAGACAGCCCAGCCCACTACTTTCAGTCTTCTTAAACAAGGATTCGGAGAAAAAAATCTGACACTCATTTTCACTACCTTTTTTCTCCTTGGGAACACTGATGAGCGCAATTTTAAGCCATACTGCTAAATCTTTATAGTTTGTTTCTATTCAGCAAACAGCTGGCCCACAGAAAATCTTTTCACCTCTACCTCATGGAGCAAGATGAGCATTTTCCCAACTGCAGAACTGACTGGGGGACGGTGGGGAGTCCATGGCAGGATCTCCCAGGAATGGGCTGGCTGCAAGAGATTAGAGGCTTTTCCTGAGACCTTGAGTATGCCATAAGCCCTAGGGTATTTACTTCCATTCCAGACTGATATATTCCGATGCCCTGAATGATATGTGGAAGCAACTCATTTCACATTTTATGAAGCACCATTTCACAGGCTAGAGAGTGTCACTTGCATAAACACATCTTAATTAAGCCCTATAATCCTAGAGGGATTTTTATTATGCCCAAACCACAGAAGCAACAATTATGGCTCTAATTCTGTCAGAGGCACCAGGTACTTTTCAACTCTTTTCTTCTAATAAAGGAATTACCATTAAAGAAAAAGAATAAGGAGAAGATACCTGAAATATTTCTTTGGAATGGTCAGTTATATTCTTGGAGATGTCAACAGATCAGTACTGAGATGTAAAATAAGAAATATACTAAATTCACTTTAGAAACTAAAGTTTTCCAAGTGATATTTTGAGGTGATAGGCTAATCCAATATGATAACATAACAATCTGGCAACAGACATTCAAATGGATACTTATAGTATGAATCTTACAAAAAAATTTCTGTCAATTAAATTCTAAATAAGATTTGATGTACTATTAAAATTGAACTTTTCTTATAAGTACAATAATTTTATAATAAAAGTTAAATGAGAATTCAGAGAAAAAAACCCAATGTTAATTTCAATGACAAAATATTCCTGAATTTATAAAGTAAATACAATATCCAAGTTTTTCCCACAGTAGGTTCCATCAGAGTAAACAATAAAAAGCTATAAATAAATAAGAATTGAAGCAATATGCTTAAATTTAAAATAAAGCATTAGTGACAAGGTATGTGAAAAATATCTATAACATATTATTCCTGAATAGTGTTTAGCACAGTTATTATTTGTCAGAAGAATAATGGACATTGCCAGTATCTGCTCTTGAAAATCTATGGACAGACAATCATCTTTAAATTTTACTAAAATATATGTACTGATTATTCTCTATGATATGAATTAAACATTGTTTTCAAAGTGGGTATATAGAAAATAGGATTTCTTTTAAATTATATGAAACAATATATCAAATTTAAACACACCATTCTTGATAATGCTCATTAAAATTAGTTGACTTCAATTTTTTTTTTATTATAAAATAAAACTGTACTAGGGTGAAAAATAACTTTTGAACTGTCATATGCTGAAGAAGATTTATTGATTTCTACAATGCTTTTTTACTCTCTGTATAAAAAATAAAATAAAATCTTGCATTTTAGGAAGATTTCATTTTGAAGATATACATATTTTTATGAAAATATGTCATAACAAGGACAGTATATTGAATCTTCAAAATCTAACCTTTTGTTTCAGCTAGTGACTGAAGTGTATTTTTATTGATTTTGATCTGACAAATGGTAGAAAACAAAGACTTAATTATTCTAGATAAGCTGTTAAATGACAATTTCAAGGAATTCTTATGCCAACAAAAAAGAAGCTTAAAAAAAGAAAGAAAAAACTTATAATGTCTAAACAGCAAACCAAAACAGGAATATACTAGAAATCCTCTCAAAATCAGTTGTGTCTAACCTATAGATTTCCCACATCATAGACACTTCAGCTAGAAATCTGTCTACCCAAAGACATGTGACTAGAAATGAAGCCAGTCAAAGTGTTGTTTTTCTACTGAGCCAAGAAGTCAGAGCCTCTTTGGCCAACATGGAAGGAAACATGAGGGAAAATGCTAATATAATAATGTAATAATCTAAAACATGTACCTTTATTCTTTGGTCATCAACATCTATAATCGTAGCAACGCGAATTAACCTAGGGTTTCGTTTATCCACAACTTCAAGTTTCATATTTGGCAGAAAACCATGAGGCAAACGCTGTAACATTACAAGTGCAGCAAGTCATATGCAAAATTCAACAATTCAGTTATGCTATGAAATTTTTTCTAAAATATTGTTCTATTTTTACATTCAGATCTTTAGTAGAAACAGAATTTAGTTTAAGAGCACATAGGACTTTACACATATTAATTTATCCAATTTCATAAAAACCTGTGAGAAAAGGAAGAAGTTTCTGGTCATTTTCAAGACCACTAAAAAGACATAGATAGATTAAAGCATAAATTTATTGATAATCATAACAAGGCTCAAATAAATAACTTATTACAATTTATCTATGGGTTTGGATATTTTTTCTGAAATTAACTTTACAAATTAGGGAATTGTTGACTATTTTCACTGCCCAGTTAGAGTGTGTGACCCTGAAGACAAAATTATTTAATAAGTAATTAGAAAGGGTAAACATGGCATTTTATAAATTTAAACTTTAAAATATATTTAGATAAAAGTTTCAAAATTTCAACTGTTAAACTAATTTAAAATCACACCATAATGTAATTTAAAACCATAACCTGTACTTTTGTTATTTTATCTGTAACATAGGCATGCTGTACTATACTAATTTAAGGTTTCTTCCAAGTCTTACAATGCTAGGAACCAGTGTCTATAATGATGAACACTTGAGCAGTAATAAAGAATAGAGTAGGAAAAAATATACCAGGACTTACATTGAAACTAAGTAAATTTAACAAAATTAAAGTCAAAAGACATCTCTAACACTGTTTATAGGTTGGCAAAAAGTTTCACTTTGAAACTGTTATACATAAAAGTGTTCAATTGACCTTATTGAAAATAAAAGTGTACTTGAATTCCTCAAGTCTAGAAATGGCAATAGGAAAATAAAAGCCTTCTAATATGTAAGTAATAAACAGTTAACTCTTTCTACAGTTCTGGTTTGTTTCTCTCCAGCTTTTGTGGAAGCATATTTTCTTTCTAAAATGCATTATTACATCTATTAAACAGAGTATGCTATCATTTAAGTCTCTAATCCCTGAAAATCTTTGTCTTCTCCCCAAGGTCACTGTCTTGACAACAAACATAATTGTTTCATTTTGTGTATGTCAAGTGTATATAGTTTGAGGTGAACCTATAATAACCCAAATAGGGTCAAGGATGCCTTTCTAGCTAAATCTTTTCATAACTTTATTTCATTTTAATTTTCCTCTTGGAAAAGTAAAATGAAGTTTTTACCGTAAGATAAAAAGAGAGACTATAACAGCAGCTGGTATTTTTGCTTATGAAATTTTCAGAATTCTTAAAACCCTTCTTAGCACTCTAGAACTTCAAACCTTCTTAATTTGATTTTACTTCCCCCTCCCAAATCTAGCTGATTATAATCAATTTCTTTAAAAAATGAAATAGCATTTTGTTTTAAACTCCTTTTGATTGCTAGAAAACTTTCAGTAAATGAAATCATATGTTGAGGCTCCCTATATAAAGTTCTGATTAAAGACGAGTTGGGGAACCCAGAGCTCATCATTATTGCTGAAAGGGAACAGAGTTTGAAAACCACTGGTTTAGGGCATAAATATCTCTAAATATGTCATCAACACACTTTCTTTTACAAAATTATTTATAATGGATCAATCTTGAAACACATATATAAGGATAAATTTGAAATTAAAAAAAATTGGTATTCTAATAAATGCTAAAAAGCAAGGTTTCCCTCAAAATGGATAAAACTATGGCATATATAGACTATATGCAATTCCCCTATTTTATTATGGCCTCATCAACATTGAAATAGTCCTCAAGACTGAAACTTCAGCGTCCACACTCAGTGAACTAACAACTGGGAATGAAGAACTCATTCGTCAGAGGGTGATGAGGGGCTTTCATCAGCACTAGTATGGGCTACTGTGTTTTCCAAGAAGGGAAATAAATCATCACTTATATTTCATTTGTGTATGGGAACAATAGTAAAGAGTCACCTCCCTTGTATTTTTAATTAAAAGCAAGACAAACTGGTTATGAAAATAACACTAGAATTTAAAAAGAAAAAATAATATTTTAAAGCTGCCAAATGAAGGCCTGACTCAACAAGGACACAGTTTAGAGTTGAGCATGTATACAGATACAAACTTACCATTTTAAAAACTTCAGCAGGAACTGCACTAGTATGAGTAGCTTCCAGATATTTTGTCCAGGAAAAATTATTTGGATCAGGATAACCTGAAAAAAAATATAAATATCAGAAGATTCTTCATTGATATTTTGATTCCTATGTACAATTCATTGAATAATACTGACACCTGCTGTGCTTCTAACTTAACATAAACTACCCAACTTAAGTCTAGATAACCCCTGACAGGGCTGTTTTACCCCCACTAAGGCACAAGAGCACTCATTCATTTGTTCATTCATTCACCCAACAAGGCCAAGGTCAAATGGCAAAGCTAGGTCACATTCAAAAGGCCTCTTTACAAGTCTGAAAATATTCATAATCACTGTCTAAGGTCAAGCTATAAACTGATAATCTTTCTAATTCCTCCACTACTTCTGCATTTATTAGAGTTTTAGTCTCATAATTAAATCTTTATAATTACAGTTTCCCAGGTTTGCTATTATCATTGCAATTAAAAAAAAAATAGTATAACATGGTATAAAGTACTCTATGTTTTAAAATATTTCCACTTAATTTGATTTTTGGTTTTTCTGTTTGTGTTATTTTATTCCTAATTACATTTACCAGAGGTCTGTCTACATCTGTCTACATTGCTGTGTTGTTTACTTTTTCTTTTCAAGGAATAAGTACTTAGATTTATTCATCAACTCTACTGTTTCCTTTTTTTTTTTTTTAAAGGCATGACTACCTTTAGTTGACCTCACAGATTGCAAGGACCTTGTCAGTTTACAATCCCTTATTTTTTTTATTTTTTATGCCTACATCACCTGGTCTTCCTACGTAGTCTCCCATCCAAGTACTAACCAGGCCCGATCCTGCTTAGCTTCCAAGATCAGATGGGATTGGGCTTGTTTAGGGTAGCATGCCCATAGACTTTACTGATTTCCTTTGTCTTCTAATTATCTAATTTTCTGCTTTTATTTATTCCTTCCTTCCTCATACTTCTGTTAGGTTTGTTTTATACTTGCTTATTGTGCTAAACTGAATAGTAAAAATAATTTTTTTTAATAAGAAAAACATTTAAGACTATGAACTTACCATTGTTGACCGCTGAATACAGCTTTAAAAATATGAACAAACTTTTTAAAAATATTTTTTCTCTCACTTTTACTTTCTAAAAAACAATTCTAATCTTTCATTGTCATCTGACTTAATCATTGACCAAGTATTTATTTAAGAGATACACCAAGTGGTTAATTCTTGTAATTGTTTAAGATATTAATAATAGTGACTAGTTGACCACATGGTAGTGTCAGAATGTCACATTGTCTATATAATTCCTGTTTGGAGGACTTTAGGATTTCTTTTCGGTGTGATACAGGATAAATAGTTAAAAAAATTTTAAGTATATACATATGCATACATATATGTTTCAAGGTATAATATCAATATAGATTAATTCAATCTTAATTGAATTCAATCAAGCTACATTACCCAAAAATCTGGTTTTTAGTTAAGCAAAAAGCCTGAAGAAGTATACTTAAAAACCTCTAACATAATTTTTCTATATTGTTCTCCAATATTTCTGATAATTTATCTTCACATTTAAACTTTTACTAAAATGAAATATATTTAAAGAAATATATGCAAACCAAATGGACAGCTTGAAAATTTCTCACAAAATTAGCATACCTTTGTAACCAGAACCCAGGACACCCCTGCCTCTTGTATTCCTTTACTACCATCATACCTCAAAGAGGAACACCTATCCCAGCTTCTAACCTCTGAGACTACTTCTGTTCTGCTTGTTCTGTTTTTTTTGTTTGTTTGTTTGTTTTCCTTTATATAAATGAAATCATATAGCATTCACTCATGGGTGGTAGATGGCTTTCACCCAGCATTCTGTGACATTCATGTTAACTGCTGCATGCAGAACATTTGTTTTCATTGCTGTTTAATATTTCTTTAGGTAAGTATTTCACAATTTATTTATCCATTCTATTGGTGCTGGTCATTTGAGTAGTTTCAATTTGGGGGCTATTATAAAAAGTGCTGCTATGAACATTCTAGTACATTATTTTTGGTGACCAGAAGTTTATATTTCTGTTAGAATGCACTCAGGAAAAAAAAAAAAAAACCTGCTGGATCATAGGGTATTTTACTTCATATTTTGTGTTATATTATTTAGCATATAAAAGTACATGTAATGTTCACTATTAATTGCACTTTGTAGAGACAATTTCCCCTTGGACAAATTTATTGCATTTTGCCTCAGATTCTTCTTTTAAAAACTAAAAACTAAATTAATTGTATGCGATCCTGTTACTTTACGTTTGCCTGATAAAATTTTGTCCATCTTTTTCACTTTTATGTTATTTTATTTCAGGTGTACCTACTTTAAACATCTTTTAAATTAATTTTTAAAATCACTTATCTTTACTTTCCTAATTTTTTTTAATCTAAAAGTTATAAACATGTTTAAACAGGATTTTAAAAAAAAGCTCTCTTGGGCTTCCTTTGCTTTTTGTCTTTTTCTAAAGGAATTATATATTATGTCCCAATAATCATTTCTATACTTGCATTTACTTTATAGCTCATATATTTTTAAATATTGTCCAAAACCATTCCTTGTATGTTAAATTTCCTCATTTCTGCATGTGTTCTGAATATGCTCATACCATGCCCCTTCAGTGTTGGATTCTCCACCTCCTTGTGAGTAAGTTCCTCACTCAGGAGCCTGACCAGCAGATCCAGTGGAACAATGGGAAAAGAAACAGAGTGTGGTGGGTTGAGGAATAAATTCAAAATGAGTAAAAGAAGCAATTAGTCCTGCTGTAGCCTCTTAAAGACACCTGGCATCATGCCGCTATGAGAGAAACTATCTTTTTCCCCCTTTTTGTGATCAATAAATGAAAATACAAGGCTGTGGCTGTTTTAAGTAGAGCGTAAACAATAACTGCCTCTATGCCAATCTCCAGAAATGATCTATGTATGTATGAAAGCGGGAAAGAAACATGCATTATGTATATCTACCCTGTTCAATCACCCCAAAGAAGAGGAGAATGTCTTATAGCCTAGGGAGGCTTGCAAAGCCACCTACTCCTGGCTCTCTTCCACTTAGCCCCATCCCTGAGTCCTGCTGGACTTGGGGGCTCAAAGTAGGATCACAGAGAAAGTGGCAGGGAACATGTCCGTTCACACAGCTGTGTGGTAATACCACAACAGAAGCTTTTCTGTTCTTTTTTCCTTTTTTTTCCCCCGGTGGGACTAAATCTGTTATTTTTTTTAAATATTTATTTATTTTTTAATTGAAAAGATTTAAATTTTTTCCCCTGTCTACCTCCCCCCTCCGCCCATCCCCCTACCCTCTGGTAACCCGTCGTCCATTGTCCATGTCCACGAGTCTGTTTGTTTGTCCTGTTCATTTGTTGCTTTTAGGTTTATATCCCACATATAAGTGATATAATGTGAATTTCAACTTTTTCTGTCTGGCTTATTTCACTTAGCATGATTATCTCAAGGTCCATCCATGTTGTCTCAAATGGCAGTATTTCATCTCTTCTTATGGCTGAGTAATATTCCATTGTATATATGTACCACAGCTTCTTTAGCTAATCATCTACCGTAGGACACTTTGGTTCCATGTCCTGGCCACTGTGAATAATGCTTCTATGAACATTGGTGTGCAAATATCTTTTCGGATATGAGTTTTCAAGTCTTTGGGGTAAATTCCCAGTAGAGAGAAGCTTTTCAAAAGTTTAAATTCCTACTTGAAATAAGAAGGAAACATGAGGCCACACCCCAATGAGACAAGAGCAGCCTTTTCACTTGTCTCAAAGAAATGTAACTCTAATTGGATTCCCTTCATTGGTAAGCACGGTACTGAGTACTCCATTTATATGAAGTCATTTATTCCTACTATATACCTGGGAGGTTCAGAGAGCTTGCACAGCTTGCCAAGTATTACATAGTTAGGAAGCAGAAAAAATGGGATTTGAACAATTATATCTTACTCCATCACTGCTTCCCCTTAGTATTTTAACTCAGAGCATCCATGAATCAAGGCAGTTTATCCTTCTTGGTCTCAGGACTGAGAGTTTGAGCTACCCCTGGAGGCAAGTATGTGGCACTGCGAGGGTGAGCAGCAGGAACATAAACAGCTGGATTGGAGACTGTGCCATATGTGTAAACCCATTTATTCATGCCTTACCTCATTCCACACTACTTAGAGTTTAAAATTTCAGAGTTGAACAATACCTTGGAGAAAAACGAAGCCCTAGCTGTAGCTATGGGCATGGATGGCTAAACCAAATAAAAAAAGGGTCAGACAATGGGACCAATGAACTACAAAGCAGGGCATCAGCCAGGCAGCTCCTGGATTTTCCCATGGTGCCGGCAGTTCTCTAGAAGAAGAGGAAGATCCAGTGACAAACATCTTCAATTAATGTTAAAGAATAACTAGAAGGCAACTAGATGACAGCAAGAAGAGGAATAAGGTGTGGTGGAGTAGAAGAGCTTGAGCCCTCAGGGAGAAGGGCCCTTCTAAATAGATAAAAGCTGTCTTAGGAAACTCAGTGGGACTACTTGGGATATGGTGATATGTGTTGTCTCCTTTATGGGCTCAGAGAAATGGAGGTCTCAAGAGAGGCAATAGAGGAAGCCCTATGTGAAAAAGCTGGAGTAGATGGTCAATTCCAAAGCTTTGAGTTGAAATAACTTATTGTCAAGAAAAAGCATTTAGAATATAAATGTGGGGTGGGTACAAAATATGGAGAAACTTAAGGTAAAAGCAAGTTAAATGCAAGTGAAAACATACCTAAATCATGTTATTCCAATGGCTGTCTATAACACACAGGGACAAAGCAAGTCCTGCAGGCCCGTACACAACATGGTCCATTACTACCCTGACCTCACCTCCCTTTTGCTCCACTCCTGCTCTCACTAGAACACAGCTGACTTTCTCACTCCCCAAGTTCTTGCATTTGTTGTTCTTTCACCAGGATAGGAAAGTTCTCTCTGTGGAGCCTCCAGACTTCTCACCTTACCTCCTTTAAGTCATTGCTCAAAAGTCACATTCTTGGTAAGTCCTACCTTGAACTCCCTGGACAATTAGAGAACCACCCCCCCTCCCACACACACACGCCTGAATATATGTGCCCTTTCTAAACTCATTGCCTGCCTTATTTTTCTCCATAGCACTTATTACCACCTAACACATTATATATTTTACATGCTTATTGTTTCTCTTGCTCTGCAAGAATATAAGTTGCCTTATGATAGAAGTATGTTTGTTAACTTCACTGCTATTTCCTCTGAGCCTACAACAGTACCTAACATGTAGTTGGAAAATATTTCTTGAGCGAAGGAAATGTATTTCTTGAGAAGTTTGTCTTTAATACTGTGGTCTCCAAGAATGACAGAGGTATGAGCCAAATGATACTGGTCTAGTTTCAAAATACTGAATAGAATTCTGATGTAAACTTGTTTGCTTGCTGGTGCTAATGGTATCAGAGGTATCACTAGAACAGATGATACTCCTACATCAACACTGGCTAAGGTTTCAAATAGCACTGACAACTAGGTAGTGCAAAGGGAAGCCATCTGATTTGTGGCACCTATACAAGGCAAATGTAATACTCAACTGTTCCACGTAAGAAAGACCAACTTAAGTATTAGATCAGTTATAGACTCTTCTTATAACAGCAACTTCCATTACTTTTCCTCCAGAAACAATAACATAAGCAGAATTATGCAGTCATTAATAGCTAAGTTCTCAAAGAGTATTTAAAGAAAATTATATTTTCAAGTAGAAGGGGGGAAAGGGCTACAAAAGTAGTATAAACACTAAGATCGCAATTCTAATTTTTAAGTTACATCTATACGTCAAGTGAAAAGACAAGATAATTGGAAAAATAAATGACAATAATAATGGTAAGCTGTATTAGTGGGATTAATATTTTAATTTGTTTATTGCAACATTTCATATTTTACCCTTTTCCTATAGATTTATAATAAAAATATAATTAACTTTTATTTAAATAAGCTTAACTTATAAGAAGTCCACAGGATGATTATGTGTAAGAATTCAAAGGTAAAATAAACTTAGATTCATAAACAGTAAAATTTAGCTGACTGAGCACTCTTTACAGAGAAAGAGAACACTATCTTTTTAGAATGTGTCTATAAACTGTGTTGGAAATTCACTCTCTGTGAGATGCCTGGGGAAAATGGTGATATGATTTGTAATCAAGTTAAAGAACAAGGGAAAGATAACGATATTATGTGCTACAGTGGCAAAATTAGCTAGTGATGGAATCACAGTAATATCCTATGGGAACTATGGTAGAATCTCTACCTGAGGCACAGACACACAACATAAAGTAATATTGCGTACTGTATCAAATGACCAAGGAAAATTGTCCCACGGTTAGCAAAATAGGCAAGTTTAATTTTTTTTTCTCGCTTCAGGTGGCTTTTGGCTATCACATAAAAATGCATTTACTGTAGAACATGATATTTACAAAAATAAGAAAGCCTTGCAAAGTCAAGAACCAAATTTATTTTCCTTACCCATCAATTCACAGGGCCCTCCAGATCAGAAGAAACTCTAAATAAAGCGCTTATACATGTCTTCTCAGTCAGTCACTTGTCAAATTAAGTAAGTAGCAATCCTAAAATATCTTACCTCTTCCTAGCTCCCTTCCCACAGCCCTGGTAAAGGCCCATACTCCTACTTTCATATATCATGAATCTCTCAAATGGTCTTTCCATTCCACCTTTCTAATCTGGTCTACTACTGACAAATACGTGCTCCCTAAATAGTTACAGCAGAGATTTGACTATATACTCCTCATTTTGGCTTTTAAAGATCTTTCATAAAATAGCCTCAATCTACCATTCTACTAATTCCTTAATAGTCTAAAACATAAGTGAAATCCATTTAGACTCTCGACCTCTAGAAATATAACAAACGTGTTGTTTTAGGCCACTAAGTTTGTAATAATTTGTTACAGAGAAGTACACCATCATTTTCTCCATGAAGTACTTGTTTTTTCTGGCCAGGTGTTATCTCACTGACTAATTTCCTTGCTGTAATCTACATGTTATTTATAAACTCATCAAACAGTCCATGGTAGACTTTTAGCTCCCTGAGCTCAAGAAAGGCTGCTCACAAACCTTTCTATCCCAACCGCCACCACCCACTACTCCCGCAACATCCTACATAATGACAGAAACAGAATATAGCACAAATAAAATAGGAACTCATGATTTCATACTACGTTAAGTGAAAAAACAGAATAAATAAATTTTAGGGAAGCATAAATCAACTAATAAATATAGAAGGAATAGTGAAATTAAAAAATCACCATTTGGCAAAGATCATACTAATAACTTACGTATCTAATGAACATCAATACTTGCTAAAAACTAGTGGGTGAATGATGAGAAATAAAATGTTTACATAACCTTAAAATAACTCTCTACCAAATATATACTAATTACAAAAGGAAAAATAATAATTTTACAGTGGACAAACTTGGCAACACCACTTTAAGCAAGTACCAAACTTAACATTAACAGGAAAGGGACAGACTGAAATCATGCACCACCTAAGAGGATGCAATGAGAACACAGCATTGCTTCTGGAATAGTCCTGCCCAAGTTTATAACCTGCATCCACTCTGAGAAAACACCAGACAAACCCAAACTGAGGAGCATGGCCTGTACTTTTCAAAAGTGTCAAGTTCATAAAAGTCAAGCAAGGACTGAAGAACTGTAGCATACTGAAGAACACTAAAGAGATATGACAAGTAAACACATGTGATTCTGGATTAAATGTTTCTTTTTCTCTCTGCTTATTTGTTTTTTTCTTAGAGGATATTAATGGATGACTGACAAAACTTTTATTTTGGCAACTTAATCTCAAATGATTTGGCAGGAGAGAGTTTTGTTTTCTTATGTTTATTTCTGTGTTTGTATGTGTGTGTTTTGGTTATTGTGACTCCTATATCTTTAAAATGATTTCAAATTTTCGATAAAGTAAAAATATCTATACAGCCAATCACAAATCAGTCTGAGTCTAATATTCTAAGTCGCTTCTCACCTCGCACCTCTCATTCTCCTCCGTCCTACCCTGCAGCCCAGCACATTACTCATAATGCCTGTAACTCTTAAGTTTGCTATGAACTTCCTGTTATCTTGCTTCTGTGTATACTGTTCTCTCTATTCAATATTGTCTTTCACCCCATATCTCAGTTAAAATTTTACATATCCTTCAAAGACTAATGCAAACACTGCTTCCACTGTCAAGACTTCCACGTACTAAGTTGGAATTCACAGCTCCCTCTCCAGTGTTCCCAGCACTCCACTAAAAGTTTCCCTTCTATCACAATCAGAAAACCCTGTATAGTACTTCAAGCAGCATAAGGGCAAAGGAGTTCCTGAAGTCAACTAACAGCCCTGCCACCAAATCCCCAACACTCCACCTGGGAGGTACAGAGCCAGTTACCCGATCTCTCTGGACCTCAGTTTTTCAACTATGAAATTGAAATAATTGACAAAAACTTCATGAAGTTACAACGAGAACAGGTAAATGTGTGAAGTCATATAGGTCATTCAAAAAAAAATGAGATCCAAAAATAAGAATCTACTTTACATTCATTATGATGGCTATAAACAAAAACACAGACAACAAGTGTTAGCAAGGATACAGAGAAATTGTAACCCTCACATGCTGCTGATGGGAATATAAAATGGTGCACTTCCTGTGGCAAAGAGTCTGGCAATTACTCAGCAAGTTAAACCTAGAATTACTATATGATCCAGCAATTCCACTCCTAAGTATATACTCTAGAGAACTGAATATATGTTCATAGAAACACTCGTATACAAAGATTCACAGCAACATTATTCAAAATAAACAATCCAAATCCCCATTAACTGATGGATAAACAAATTGTGGTTTACTATAAAACGAAGCAACATTTGGAATTAAAAAGAAATAATGTGTTGATACATGCTGCAACATCTATGAACTCTAAAGTCATTATGCTAAGCAAAAGAGGCCAGATGCAAAAGAACACGTATTGTATGATTCTATTTACATGAAATATTCAGAATAGGCAAATCTATAAAAACAGGAAGTAGATTAATGGTTAATAAAGGCTGGAGGGAATGGAGGATTGGGAGATAATAGCTAAATGGTTCAGGGTTTCTTTTGGGGGAGGGCGGTGATGGAAACATTCCAAAACTGATTGAGGTCATGCTTACACAACTCTGTAAATACGTTTAAAAAATCTGAATTGTACACTATAATCAGATGAATTGTATAGTGTATGAATTATATTTCAATAAAGCTTTCACAAAAACATAAATAGATACCTTCTTTCAGGGCAAGCATTCTATTTTATTTATTTGGTTCTCCCCAAACACAGAAGTCACTATGGAGAATTTTGCTGAATTGAATTTAAGTTTAGATGTAGTCTGTGCTTCAATCTGCATTTGGAGAGGCACTCTATGCAGGACTGTCACCCTTTCTAGGAGATGTGGTCCCACTGTCAGTCAGACAAGCCCTGATAGCCATCATGGTTCCATGGGGCTTCCTGTCCACCTACCCAGATTGAGCGGGAGGCTTGCTGAGGTAGAGGCTCCTGTCATCAATTACAGGTCAGATTTTCACATACAGAAGACCTGATAAAACAGTCTTGCAATATTGCTTTACCTAGTAAACAAGCCACTTCCAGAAATACTGCAATATAGAGTACTGAAAATTTCATATACAAACAAATCAATCTGAGTTACTTTTAAAATAGCAATAACATCCAAAAGAACTGTAAAAGCAAATAATGTAACTTTCAGCTGACAAATCTTTAATATTTTTAATAGATATAATTTTTAACTATACAGAAGTGGCCGTATGATGTACCATCTAAAACTATGCTACTAAGAGATTTTACTTCAACAAGAATCAGATCAGATTTGCCTCTATTTGTGAGGAAGTGATTCTTTCCTTAACTGCCCATCTCTGAATTAAAATCAAGATCTCACTATGAGGCTCAACAACCCTTCTGGAGAGCAGCGACCTTCTTCAAATGCTAAGACTGATATTATTAGGGTTTTCTATATATCTACCTAACACGGTTTTGTCATTTTGTAACTTCAGCTAAAATTCCAGCAGATTGCTTCTGAGGAATAGAAGCCCCTGCCATATTTTTTAGTCCTCTCTAGAAATATACTGAATAGAATTTGTAACACCTTGGATTAAATTTATATCAGCAAAAAGCACCTTTACATTTTATAATTAACATGTTTTAAAAACTGGCCTTTCTTTTTATCTCTATAGAGGCTCTTTTATCTGGAATTTATGAGAATCTGAATACACACCAGGGGCAACTATACAGATCAACACATGCTGTTCTACTTTCAAGCATCTTAATTGCTCTTTCTCACACACACACGTTATGATAATATAGCAAATACATTTTTTTTTTCTGACAACAATGTAATTACAACTATAAACTAAAATTTAATGTAAAAATCTACAGGCCTAACGGATGTCTAAAATATAAATTCACCTTAAGTAAAATAACTACAGCTAACAAATTTTGAGGCCAAATTAATAACAGAAACAATTCAAACAATGTTTATTTCTTATCTTTTCCTATATTTTAAACTAAAAATAGACACATAAAAATACAAAATATTTAACACCACCAAGCGGTTCTTGCTCCAGACTTATAATAGGAGAGAGAACATCTGAAGACTATGGGAGCTGGTTTACTTTCCTTTTAAAATCTCATTTTTAAACTCCCATTTGTGAACTTCCTGAGTACACAGCATTCTATTTATCCCTACTACTGACCATGGTTTCATACCTTTTCTTTCTTATGCAGTTTATAAGGACCTGTTATCTTTAGTGCTCTCATGTTTTTACACAAACATATAGATCTGAATGATCATAACTCATCACAAGCTTTAAGCAATTTTGTTTATGCTAAACTTTAATTGCCTTTACCCAATTTTTGCTCACAGTTCCTTTACATATATTTTCATTGCACTCCACTCTCTCGTTCACACCTTGATTAAGTGGCTGATCAACTTGTATTTCCATTTTACATATGACCATATCAGTGGGAAGTGTCCTGGGGGTTTAAACAAAGGTCACGATGAAGGGGCAACCCCCTGCAACACCACAAGAGGGAACTCCTTTATGACATAATTGAGTCCTTCAACTATAATGACAAGTAATTATACTGTGACTGAACAGTCTAAAATAACTAAACTTTTTGATATGTTATTCATCCTGTTTTCCCTTAGCACTCAGAGCAGCTTTAGATACTTAGTTAGGAATAAAAATCTTTTAAAAGAGTAGACAAAATTATGAGCATAAACACTGAATTGCTCAAAAAATATTAGCAAACCAAGCCCAGCAACACATCCAAAATACACATACACACACACACATGCATGCACACACACACACACACACACACACACACAGACTTTTGAGATTTATCTCAGAAATACAGGATAGGTTCAGTGTATAAAAAGCAATCAATATAACAACACAATATTCAAAGAATAAAGGACCATACTTTGATGATAAAACAAAATATGAATTGAAGGAAACTTCCTCAGATAAAAGGCATTTACAAAAACCACAGCAAAAATCATACTTAATGTGGAAAGACTGAGCATTTTCCTAAGATAAGGAACAAGAAAATGATGTCCGATATTGCCACTAGTATTTAACAATGTACTGGAAGGTATAGCCAGATAAATTGGGAAAAATAAAAGGGATCTAGAATGGAAAGGAAAAAGTTAAAGTATCTCTACTTACAGATGACATAATTTTGCATATAGAGAATATCAAGGAATCCAAACACATACACAAAAATATTAGAGCTAGTACACAAATTCAGCAAAGTTCAGAATATAAAACCAATATACAAAAATAAAGTATCTCTACATTTAGCAATAAGTGATTCAAAGATGAAATTAAGAAAATTTCATTTATAATAGCATAAAAACAGACCATATATATAAACAGACCAAAGATATAAAGAGAATATTACATACTAATATACCTTATGAACATATATACAAAACTCCTCAACAAAATAATAGCCAACTGAACCCAACAGCTTATTAAAAAGGTTATGCATCATGAAACAAAGCAGAAAAACATCTCCCACATGATCATCTCAATAGATGCAGAGAAATTATTTGACAAAAGTCAACACTCTTTTTACTGATAAAAACACTTAGAAAACTAGAAATAGAAGGAAACTTTCTTAGCATGAAACAGGGCATTTATTAAACAACAACAACAACAACAACAACAACAACAACAACAACAGCTAACATCATACTCAGTGATGAGAAACTAAAATCTTTCCACCCTAAGACTGGGATGCCAGCTTTTACAACAGCTATTCAACATTATACTTTAATTCCTACCCAGAACAACAGGTCAGGAAACAAAATTAACAGTCTTCAAATTGGATATTTGAATCTTTGAACTTTGCTCTTTTAATAGATTGTCTAATTTTATATAGAATTCAAACAAAAAACCTACTAGAGCTAATAAAAAATTTCAGTAAAAGTGCAGGGTATAAAATCAGTTGCATTTCTTTATGCCAGAAATAAATATTTCCAAATGGAAATAAATAAAACAATTCCATTTACAATAGCATCCAAAAGAATAAAATACCTAGAAATAAATTTAACCAAGGAGATAAAAGACTTGTACGCTGCAACCTAAAAAACACGGCTGACAGTAATTAAAGAAGACTTAAAAAAAAAGAATAAAGACATCCCATGTTCATGGACTGGAAAATTCAATATTGTTAAGATGGCAACACTTCCTAAAACAATCTACAGATTCAGTGTAACCCTTATCATAAGCTCAATAGTATTCCTCTAGAAATAAAAAAGCCAATCCTCAAATTCATATGGAACTGCAAGGGGTCACAGATAGCCAAAATAATCTTGAAAAAGAAAAACAAAGTTGGAGGATTCGCACTTCCACATTTCAAAACTGACTACAAAGCTACAGTAATCAAAACAATAACACAAGAAAAAGAAATAAAAGGAATAAAGATTGGTAAGGAAGAAATAAAACTTTGTTCACAGAGGACTGTATAGAATATCTAAATGAATCGACATAAAATTCTTGGACCTAATAAGCAATTATAACAAAATTGCAGGACACAAGGTTAATGTATAAAATTAAATTGCTTTTTTATATCAGCAATGAACAAGTGAAACTTGAAATTAAAACACAATACCATTTACATTGGCACCCAAAATAATGAAATAAATATAATACCTAACAAATTATGTACAAGATTTATAAAAGGAAACTACAAAATTGCTGAAATAAATGAAAGAACTAAATAGATAGTCCATATCTCATGGATAGGAAAACTCAATATTGTCAGGATGGCAGTTCTTCCTAACTTGATCTATAGATTCACTGCAAGCCCAATTAAAATCCTAGAAAGTTATTTTATGGATATTGACAAACTGATTCCAAAGTTTATGTAGAGAAGCAAAAAACTCAAAATGGTTAACACAATATTGAAAAAGAACAACAAATTGGAGGACTGGCATTATCCATGGTTTGAGTCTCACTATACAGCAACATTAAGTAAGACAATACAGTATTGGTAAAAGAATAGACAAATAGATCAATGAAACAGAATAGAGAGCCTAGAAATAGACCCATATAAATACAGTCAACTGATCTTTGACAACGGAACAAAGAAATACAATGGAGTAAAGGTAGTCTTAACAAACAGTGCTGTAACAACTGGACATCCACATGCAAAACAATGATTTAAACAGAGACTTTACTCTCTTCACAAAAATTAGCTCAAAATGGATCACAGATCCGAAATGTAAAATGCAAAACTATAAATCTCCTAAAAGATAATATAGGAAAAAAACCTAGATAATTTTGGGTTTGGTGCTAACTTTTTAATATGACACCAAAGACATAATTCATCAAAGAAATTTATATGCTGGACTTCATTAAAATTAAAAATTCCTTCTCTGTTAAAGATATTGTCAAGAGAATGAAAAGACTGGGAGAAAACATTTGCAAAATACAATGAAGGACTAATTCAAAATATACAAAGAACTCTTAAAGCTTGAAAATAATAAAATCAACAACCTAATTTAAAAATAGGCCAAAAATCTTAATAGACACCTCACTGAAGAAGATTTACAGAGAGTAAATAAACATGTCATCGCAAAAATGCAAATTAAAACAATGTTACCACTACACACTTATTACAATGTTGAAAATCCAAAACACTGACAATACCAAATGCTGGTGAGGATGTGGAGCAACAGAAACTCTCATTCACTTTCAGTAGGAATGTAAAGTGGTACAGCCACTTTAGAGGACAGTTTGGCTGTTTCTTGACAAAACTAAACATACTCTTACCATATGATCTAGCAGTAGTGCTTCTTGATATCTACCCAAAAAAGCTGAAAACTATGTCCACACAAACATCTACAAATGAATGTTTACGGCAGGTTTACTTATAATTGCCAAAACTTGGAAACAACCAAGAGGTCCTTCAGTAGGTGAATGGATAAACAAACTATGGTACATAGAGACAATGGAATATTATCCAGCACTAAAAAGAAATAAGTTCTCAAAGCATAAGAAAACATGAAGGAAACTTAAATGTATATTATTACTTACTAGAAGCCAATCTGAAAGGGTTACATACTGTATGATTCCAACTATACGGCACTCTGTAAAAGGCAAACTATGGAGAGAGCAAAAAGTTCAGTGGTTGCCCGGGGCCTGCGGGGGTGGGAGAGATGACTAGGCAGAGCACAGAGGATTTGGGGGCAGTGAAAATACTTCGTATGATACCACAATGATGGGCACGTGTCATTATACATTTGTCAAATCCACAGAATACATAATACCAAGAGTGAACTCTAAGTAAACTATCTACTTTTGGGTGATAACCATGTGGCAATGTCGATTCAACAATTATAACGAATGTACTACTGCAGTGGTGGATGCTGAAAATGGGGGAGACCATGCATGTGTAGGAATAGGGATATATGAGATATCTCTGTACCTTCCTTCCTCTCCATTGTGCTCTGAACTTGAATTTTTTCTAAAAAATAACTTTAAAAAAAACTGTGATAAAAGCATAATGAGAGGCATATAATAGAATTGAGAGTCTAGAAATAAACCTAAATATCTATGGCCAATTGATTTTTGACAATGGTGTCAAGACCATTTGATGCGAAAAAGCAGTCTCTTCAACAAATGGTACTGGGAAAACTGGATAACCAGACACAAAAGAATGTAGGTGAACCTCTACCTCACTTCATATACAAAAATTAAAGCAAAATGGATCACCCTTGAATATAAGAGCTAAAACTATAAAAACCACAGAAAAAGATCATAGGAATAAATCCTCATGACCTCAAATTTGGCAATGGATTCTTAGAGTTAACACCCAAGTACAAGCAATAAAAGAAATAACAGATATATAGGAGTTCCTCAAAATTGAAAACTAATGTACATCGAAGGACATTGTCAAAAATGTGAAAATACAATCTATAAAATGGAAGAAAACATTTGCGAATCACTTATACAATATGGGTTTAATATCCAGAATATCTTTTTAAACTCTTATGTTAATAAAGAATAGTAAATTGATACAATATTTAAATAATAATCTTAAATAATAAACAAACGATAAAAATACCACCAAATTTAAAAAATGGACAAAGGCTTTGAATAGATATTTCTCAACAGATGTACAAATGGCCAATACCACATGGAAAGATGTTCAACATCATTTATCATTAGAAAAACACAAATCAAAACCATAAAGAGATACTACTTCACACCCACTGGGATGGCTGTAATTAAAAAGATAGACAGTAAAATGTGTTGGTAAGTATGTAGAGAAATTAGAATTTTCATACATTGCTAGTGGAAATGTAAAAAAAATATGCAGCCACTTTGAAAAATAGTTTGGTGATTCCTCAAATACAGAGTTACCTCAGGACCCAGTAATTCTAGCATTATACCCAAGAGAAATAAACAATAAAGTTCACACTAGCATTATTCATAAAGTCAAAAGGTGAAAACCAAATGCCCTTAAACTAATGAATACATGATCAAAATACAGTATATCCATACACTGAAATATTATTTGTAAATAAAAAGGAATGAAGTACTGATACATGCTGAAAACACTATGCTAAGTGAATGCAGCCAGACTATGATTACATTTACATGCAGTGTCCAGAATAGTCAAATCCATAGAAACATAAAGTAGATTAGTGTTTTCCAGCACCTGAGAGGGAGGGGAGAATGAGGAGTAACTGCTAACAGGTGCTAGGGGCGGGGTGTGATAATCTTTTGAGAGTAGTAAAAATCCCTGGCAATAAAAAGTGATGATGATTGTTCAACCTTATGAATATACTAACAACCACTGAATTTACACTAAACAATTTATACTAAAAAGTACTGAATGTACACTAAATGATGAAAATGATAGCATATGAATTATAGAAAAAAAGAGTGGATAAAGAATATACTACAGAGAAACAATGTATTTTTATAGGAATTAGGGCTGGGTGGCCAGTATTTTAGTCTATAAAAACACTTTTTAAGTTGTAAAAGGAATACTAATAAGTGTGAGATGTTAGGGGTAGGTTAATTGTAAGATTCTAATTTAAACATTGTGTATCAGGACAAAAATCTCCTCAGAATTTTAAAATTAACTCAAAGTGAAGATAATTTGACCTCGCAGTAGAAAGTTTCTTTTACTAAGTTAATCTGGTTGAAACTATCACTCGGATTTCAGCATGGTGAGAATATTTATATAAGCAATTAATTCTACAGTGAAAACCAAAAGTCTGGATTCAATCGTTTTGTTACTTTTTTAACTGAATAGTCTCCCATTCACAATCAACCAGGGCCTTAAGCCTCAGCCTCACCTGGGGTACAGGAGATTTGTTCCCCTCAATCCTTTGTGTATGTTAATGATGGAAGGATTATGGACCTCCAATTCTTAATGTGCTGCGTACACTATTACCAGACTCATACAGCACCAACAGATAGGGGTGATGGACATAAAAACCGAGTTTATCCATAAAGTTAGTGAGAGCAAGTTGCAAGAAGCAGAGAAGTTATTTCACCAGAGGAAAATAGAAAAGAGCCTGTGCAGTATCTTTAGGCACAACCACTCAAACCATATATTCCGAGATCTAACTAACGTTTCGCCTCATCATAAACAACATCATCTAAAGTGAGCATTAGCCAATTTTACAGAAAAAATAGGAAAACAAGTCTAAATCTGTGCATCAGAATTGGAGAAGATACTATATATTTTATAAAACTTTTCACGACTACATTTTTGAGTAGGTTTGTGGGATTTTTGTTTATTTTGTTTTGTTTGGCTTGTTTATTGTTTTTAAATCTTGAACCTTTTTCACTGAACTCAAGAAATTGATGAGAAATCTTGATATTTCCCTATACTTAAGGGGAAAAAAGATTTAAAAAACAGCAAAATTCCAGAATCATTCAAATCAAAAGGTAAACATTTACTCTGCTTAAAATGGCATATTCCTTACTTTATACTTCTGTATTTTTATTGAAAGAAAATAGGTTTCTCTTAGAACATTGTTTTAAAAATGTTAAGATTACACAGCCACTATATCTAATTCATTTTAAAATGAAAAAAAAAAAAAACATGATTTGATAGAGCAAATCTCTAAAGTATTTCTTAATACCTCTGTAATAAGAAAAATATAACTAAAAAGAGTCTCAAGTTCAGAGCTTACCTGTCATTAAATAGGCTTGGTGAAGGGGCCTGGCAAGTCTGGAGACTCACTGTTAACTCTCACTTCTTAGATTTCTACATTTCTTACACTGAACTCCAAAGTAAAGTATATTTAATAATTTTATGGTTCAATTAATGAATTAACATGTTATAAGATAAATTATGTAGCTATAAATAGCTTGTTTTAAATGCTGATCCACAGCATTTTGTTGGATAAAATATTTTAGCAATTTTTTTAATGGTGCTCAATTCATCTTTATAAACAAGTCTGTTATTGTTATGGGGAAGAACATGGAGATTTCAGATATATAGGTCACATGGTGGTACAGAACCTTGCACAGTATTTATATCATATATTTTGTACTGAAATATGGTTTATATAAATCAAAACAAGAATGGCCACTCACCTTGAGGTGCTATCAGAGTTCTTCCATTCTCCTGACACCAACCAACTGGCTGGACATAAGGACTATTTACATCACACCTACAGAAACAGGATTCTATTTTAGATCCCATTTTACTCAATGTCAGAGGGAAAAAAATCCAAGAGTAATGAAAATTCTGTAGAAGATATTACTTCACAGCTAAAATATTTTACAGCTAGAATGAATTAGAACTATTTTTTAGTACTGTATTTTGTAAGTTGAGTAAGCAAATTTCTCTTACATAATCTGCTTGAAATTTAAAAGCACACACACAAAAAAGTATTTGACTAGGACCTGAACTGCCAGTGACATCTCCAAAGAGTGAACATTTTAATAAACCTCTTCTACCACTTCTTGCTAGCAGCAAGGAAATATTAATAGGCCAGTCCAAATTTTAATAGAACAGCCCAATCAGACTCCATATAACTACATACTTCTTCCCTCTCCTCTTCAAAGAACCCAGGCTATTCTACCTAAGACACATATGGCAATTATTCTATGCTCTGCTTCTTGGTTCATGCACATGAAGAACCACAGCCTGAGGCAGTGACTTGCTGGTTATTCAGGACACACTGTGAAGAAAGACTGCAAAAATGATTTTTGCCATGCCCTCTTCCATATTTCAGGTTTTTGCCCAGAAAACCCTTTTAACTTGAGCAATGTTAGTTTAATGATATTATAGCATAGATTTTCTCTGCTCCCCACAGGCTTTCAAATATTTCACTTCATTCTCCCTGAATCTTCTAAGAATATGACAGGTGAGTTCAACATTTTTCAGGAAAAATATACTGCAAGTTCTTACCTCGCTCTTCACAAAAATGTTTCCCTTACAAACTAGACAAAATATAGTGAAGTACCCTGAACTGGTCATATTATTTCAGATGAGGGAGGCCTCATTAGGTAACCTCTCATGGAATGAAGAAAATTTCTCAGGCTCTTTAATTCGACAATTCATGCAGAAGAGAAAGTAGTGAAAAGTCACCCACTAAATTCCTGATCTTCATAACTTTAAAAACAATAAGAACAGCAACAGTGCTTGAGTGAAAAGAAATTCTTAACACCAAATATGAACACAAGAAAATAAAACACACGTTGGTGTCTCACCAGTAATCGTAACTATCATCCCAATTGTCAAAATGCACTAGTAAGCGATCTTCAACAGTATCTGCTATGGTTGCCACACACATCAAAGAAGGGTTCTTCCTGTCGACGGCCTCCAGCTTCATTCCAACCTGAAATTCTTTAGACATTGGCCCATTCTAACACAGCACCAGAAGAAAGAGGCACAAAAAGAAATAGGAACACCAAACAGGACTGAGCCACTGTCAAAACTTCTATGATGTTTAGCATCAGAAAAGTCTATAGGGTATCAACACTTACTCTCTTGAATGATGCTGGCAAATGCCAGTAAAAATATTCCAGCAAACTGTTAGGAAGTTTACATTTAGAACAAATACCCAGGAAATCAGCTTTTACATTGTGCTTTTCTTTTTCTTTGTCCAGGTCGGTTTTACTTCCCTTATCATTGTCATTTTCCAAACTCTTCAGTTCTTAGAGTATTTTGTATTAGCTTTAAAAAACGATGTTTATTGAATATGGTAGTATAATTTCCTCTGCTCCCTATAGGCTTTGAATAGTTTCCAAATACCATTATTTGAAAAAGTAATAAAGATATATGCTCTTTAGTGGCAAAATTATCATTTACTTTGATCAGATGCGAATAGTGGTTTTCGTAATATTTAAGAAACATAGTCACTAATCCATAAATAAGTTAGAGTTGAAAAAATCTAAATGCTTTTTATAGTATCTGCACATATTTTTAGTATTAAAAAATACTAAGGACTATGATTTACAGTAATATTACAATGACAAATGCCACTTTTGGAAAGCTATAATTAGCCAGTCCTGGGATTCGGGAAGTATCCATACAATATATCTGGGGACTAGAAGAGGTTTTTTTTTCTCTACGATTAACATGAAGCCCTGATTTCTGTTTTCCTTTAGCACATTACATTTTTTAAAAGCAATTTCACATTTCTTTCCTTGATGCAATTCTATGAATCACATCAAGAAGTTGTATAACATAGATTTCAAGATCAGGACACGGAAACTTGGAGAAGCTGGGCGAGTGTCCTACACAGGGACACAGCCCACAGGTGGCAGGACTGACCTCTGACCCTAGGCTTCCAAACCGCTTTTCCTGATTGTGGCCTCACTACTGGGCCCAGAGAGGGGCTTAGAGGAGGCCAGAGCTACAACTTATCTTCACTCTCTCCTAATGACTTGTTAGGTTGCTGGTTGCACAGGTAGCATAAGTGTGCTCTACCCAAATCCTCATACACTCCTTGAGTCTGTATGAAATGTCACCTTCATTCTCATTACATATATATCCAACAAGGCTGAATACGTTCTAAGTCTACCTGGGATTATCTACTGTTCTCAAAACACCAAAACTAAGTTTAAATGACTACCTAACTAGAAGCACCAAAACAAAAAGCAAAAAACAAAAAACAAAAAACAAAAAAACAAAAAAAAACTAACTAAAAGGCATTTTAAACTTTAGCAGACTTTAAATATAAAGCTTTCAACTCTCTCCATCTAATGAAAGTATTTAATTATATGCCTAAAGGGGAAAAAAAGAATACCCATAGGAAACTGACAAATTAGGTGAGAAAAATCAATAAAAAGCAAAGGATTCTCAACAGATAAATTTTCGTATTTTAAAAATTTAAGCTCCAGGAAAAAAATCTAATTTATACTGAGGCAGAAAATACTTACAGAACTTCTGTTTCTGAATAATTTCTTGGGAGCATTTTGCAATTTGCAAGCCTTCAAATAATCCATCCAAACAAATTTATCTTTTCTATAACCTAAGAAAAGTATGGATTACTCAAGATACCCACATGATGTAACTATGTGCATATCAAATACACAATTCTTATTCAATCTTCTGCCATAAATTCAATGTCCTTTAGCAGACCACGAAAGACTTAAATTAAAATCTCTAGATCTTTCAATGTTTTTTAATGTATGAAATTCAAAACTGTTGAGTGTGACTTCCCACCATGCATTTCATACTCCACAAAATTTTTAAATTGATTAGAATATGGAATTGGTACCCTAGTGGCTTGATGTGTGTCTCGTCTCCCATTAAGACTTTCCAAAATGGGCAAAGAGAAGAGACAAAAGTTTCTGAGGTTGTCATCACTCCTGAAGAGGCCCATGTCACCAAGACCATCAGAGATGAAACAATCCAGGATGCCAGACACTTGGTATAAATTACAGAAAAACCTTCACAATCCAGAGACTATTTGGTACCTCCAGCTTTCTGATCCATATCTTTACAGGTTCCCATTAAAAAAAATAATGCCTTATCCTCCCATCCATGTGCCCTAAAGTGGCTCACAGGGTGCTGGGTCCAAATAAAATGGACTCAATAAATATTTTATGAGTGTTACACTTAAAATAAATGTCAGACCCCTTGCATACGTTCAAGGCCAAGGTTACATCTCTAACTTCATCCCCTACCTTCTTGCCCTTGCTTCTTCACTCCAGCCACATTCATCTCCTTGTGATTCCTCAACTGCACCAAGCACACTCTGGCCCCGGGGCATTTACTCTTGTTTTTCTCTTTGACAACCACTCTTATCCAGGTAGCTACATTGTTTTCTCATTTCACCCACATATGTCAGATGTCACCTTCTCAGGCCTTTCTTCACCATGTTAAGTCAAAGAGTATCCTGTGACACTCTCAGTCCTCCCATCCTGCCACTGTCTGACACAATTTTTATCTTTGTTCATCATTTTTCTCCCCTCCAGAATGAAAGCCCCATGAAGGCAGAGACAGTTTATTTTATTTAGTGTTATATCTCCAGTGTCTGCACACAGTAAGGGCTCCATAAATACCTACTGAATGAATGAGCCTGTAGCCTCTTACCAACTTCCATGAAATCCAGCAGTCTTAAGGGACTCTGCCATTAATCTCAGGGACAGATTCCAAAGGACACCTGAGGTGGTTACTAAGAATAAAATGACTATATACCAACTCCAGAAGTGTCCACAATCATCAAATAGTCTAATATCTAAGCAGGAGACTTTAGATCTTATATAGAAGTTTACTATGCAAAGAAATGGGTCCACTGATGTCTCAACTGGTCAAATCCTCACCTCACTACCACCCAACAAATAAAAAAGGCTTCAGTTACATTTGCCATCCTCAGATTCCTCTAGCACATAACAAAAGACAAAGATAAGAATTTTATTTCCCATCAAAAGAAAACAGTGAAATTGTTTTCTTTTTCATTTCATAGTTCCCTATTCTCCATGACTTGTTTTAAACAAATGATAGCAAATCAAGTTTCTTCACTGTACAGTATCACCAATTGATATGTTTCATTTCGATTGATTTAAACATTAGTTTATTGATTTCTCATAAATTTTAATAAATTTTATGTAAAATAAAATGTTCTCATAAGGTTTTATTTCTGCAGGTACTTTATCAGAATATCTGACTTAAACAGTCATTAATGCTTTCCTTTTAAAGACATTTATTTCTAAGAATGGTATTCTCTTAGACCTATTGCATTGTGTAAATCAAACTTTCATCTTGGAAATCAATTCGCACCAGGCTCTCTTTTTATTATTTCATGAAATGTTGTTAAAATAAAACTGAAATAACAACTGACTCTCTTTCCATCCTGGCTTACCCTTAGGGATGTGCAATTCATGCTTGGTTTTTTCACACCATCCTACAGGATGAATGTCAGGGGAACCAGCATTGGTCCAAAAATCGTAGCAGCTTAAATAACCATCGAAATGAAGCCTTAGACGGTAACCACACACCTGCAAAACGGAATGTTTATAAGCGTTCGCTGTGTCATGCATTTAAAATACACACAAAATTAACAAAATATTCATATATTCTGTCAGTGCCATCAACATATGTGAACCAATCCTCTCATTCAAATGTGTTTGTATTACAGAACAAATTTATAGATGACATGTGAATAAGACAAAATGCTGACAAAATACACTGTCTTTCAAGTACCTAGAATTTTTTTCTGCAAAATAAAAAGAATCCTTGTAGTAAGTCTAGGAATCTGAGGTCAATTTACATGTCCATTAATTGATGAGTTTATTATTTCAATAACTGTCAAATATTCCTTTCAGAAACCTCATCTCCTACTGTCTGGCTTGAATTCACATCCTAAGACAAAGTAAGCTAAAATATAGTGAAACCAAAATCGGTATAGCCTTATTTCAACTCTAACATATAAATCTACCATGCTCAATAAAGAAATTAATAAAACGGTCTGAGAAAAACACCCTCTAGACATGCTATATAAGTTTAATAACTATAATCAATCAGTAAATTAAGTGAATAGTGTTTTCTATCTTTGATGTTATTAAAAACATGCAAGTGTTTTATCAACCTAATATAAAATGTTTAGTAAATATCACATTTTATAAGCCATTTACTTTCATCAATGGCTCTTCACTCTATATAATCTTCATAAAATGCATGTATTTATGTAAATATATCATTCATATGCATGGATATTTTTCATGTGCATTTCTCATTAGTTCAGCTAAAACTTGAATAATTATGTCTCTTTTAATAGACAAGTGCAATGTTGTGAGATTCACTGATTGTTATCAACCTCAGGTGAAAACTATTTACCAATTAAATCAAGAGTCACTGCTAGTGATGAAGAATTTATTAGAAAGCTAATCTTCAGAAGAAAAAGAATTCATTAAGAAACATATTTCACTCATCACTGACTAAAATAAATCCATAATGTACTGGAACTTGTTTATATTGTAAAGTACTCAAATTCATTATTCTCTAGAAAATTCTCTTCTATCACTGTGCAATTAATTAGCCCAAGACAATAACACCATCTCTTACCTCTGCTACAGAAAGCACACAAAATACAGATGGATGTCGGGGGTCAATGCCTTCTAATCTCATTCCAACCTGGAAACCATTTTCATGCTCCGGAAAGGACTGGTCCTATGAAATTTCATGTATAACATTAGCCACTGAAATATCTTCACAATGTGATATTAAAACACTTGATGTGGCCATGCATACAATCAAGAACTTACTATACCAGTTTGGAAGTTCATGAATACAGCTAAAGACAGAAGACTGCTCAACATTTGGCCTTCAAAGATGGTTAGATCATTTTTATGTGTTTTGAACTAGTTCATGTATAAAACAGTATATCCTGTGAACTCCCAATTTATTCCTTTTGCCCATTTTTCCTTAGTGATTTGAAAGAGTTCTTCCTATACTCGAGACAATCTTTTGTTGGTTATAACGATGGTCTATTTCCAGTCTGTAACTTGGCCTCTCACTTTGTCGCAAAGGATATTTTTTTTATTTTAACTTTGTAAAATATGTCAGTTATTTCTTGTGCAGTTTGTACATCTAGTCTATGAAATCCCTTGCACATGAAATTACACAGATATTCTCCTAGTTCTCCTTTAAAACTTTCGTTCTTCACATTTAAATCTACAATGCAACTGGAATTGATTTTTTTCTACGGTGTGAGGTAGGGGTCTATTTTTTCATATGGAAAACAAAGTATTCAACAAAATTTTTTGGAATAGTCATTTGATCTGAAAAGATTTTTCTGTCATATATACTTGTGGGTCTATTTCTATCTAGCCTTTTTATTCTGTTCATTGGCTAATATGCTTATATCACATTTTCTTATTTGTTTATAATGAGTCTTTCTATCTGGAGGGCAGTCTTTATCATAATGAGTTTTACAATTCAGGAACTAGTTCCCTCTCCATTTAATCTAATCATTTTCTCTAAGAGGTTTTCTACATTTTCATAGACTTCAAAACTACTTTGTTATACTTATTTCTGTGCACCTTTTAATGCTTATCGCCGTTATAAATGGAATCGATTTCATAATAGACTTCCTAATTTGTTCCCATTCAATATTATTATTTTCTTTAATAAATAAAGAAAAGAGTGGTCTTATTTCTCATAGCCTTGCTGAATTAGTATTATCAATTAGTAAATTTCCAATTAGCAAATTTACAGACAGAAAGTGTCTGTCTTTCAAGCAGATTCAGCATTACTAGTCAATTTATTCCTAATTACAAATAAACTTATAAGTATACTAATGGAAAATGATATTAAAACCCAATTTAACAGCTACTTTTTAATGATTAATGTTATTACTATTTATTACTGCTTAACATATAAATGCCTATTTTAGAGTAAAATGTATTCTTTTGAAAATATTTTCACTTAAAAATGTCGAACTTAAAGAAAAGTTGCAAGAACGAAATAGTACAGAGAATACTTATAGCCTTTGCTTAGATTTAATTATAACATTCTACCTCATTTGCTTTATCATTTCCATCTGCTCCCTCTCTCATATGTCTGTGTGTATGCAGAAACAGATACATAGATACAAATATACATATATATGTACGCGTGATTTTTTTTCTGAATCATTCAAGGGCCTTTTAACCCTAAGTACTAAATATGTTTCCCTAAGGGCAGTACATTTTCCATGAGGATAGAAACATTCTATTACATTAAAAAATAGCTCATTTATCAGTTTCTGTAAGTTTAACATTTTTATAACACTGTAACTAATCTTCTATTCATATTGCCATTTTTCCTATTTATCCAATGATGAACTTTATAAAAATTTTCTCCATCCAGAATAGGATTCAGTCTAGTGTCAGATATTAAATTTAATTGACATGTCTCTTTAGTCTTCCTTAACCTGGAACATTTTCCATAATTTCTTTATCTTTTATAACATTGACATTTTTAAAGAACATACTCTTTCCACTCCTCCATTTTATTAAACTAGAAAGTTCCTCATTTTGGATTTGTCTGACGTTTTCCCATGATTAGATTCAGGTTACACATTTTTTGACAGTATACTATATGGGTGATAATGTGTCCTCAGGATTCCACATGCCGAGTCACATGATGTTCATGTGACTCCTCATTGGTGATGTTAATTTTGATCACACAATTATAATGTTGTCCAATTGCTTCACGATACAGTTATACAAAGGACACACATATATACATAAACATGTACAAATGTATGTACATCTATGCATACATATACATTTTAATAAATCATAAGTTCAAGCAAATTCATTTTATTCTCATCCATTTCCAAAGGGTTTATACTGCCTTCTTCCATCCATATTTATATTTCCCCTCTAAAACAAGGTCAACACATTTACTCATGTGCTAAATCCTGTATCTGTTATAATTGCAGAATGGTTTCACCCACACTACTATAATTAAAACCTGTACAGTTCAGGGTTTGTTTGCAATTTTCCCTCCCTATGCTGCCATCCATGAATACGGCAAATAAAAACTACTTGAATTCACCCTTTTTTTTCTTTTTTTTTTTTTCAGTCCAGTTATGGCATTCATTTGAAGTACAGTGGAGTTTGTTTCAATTTGCTCTCAGTTTTTAATGATTTAATTTTATATTTTAATATGCAGAATGTTAACATGCTTCCAAAGTTAAAACAGTACACAAAGGAGCTCAAAGACGTGTTTCTCCTCCACACATCTCATCCACTTTCTCCTCCTCTTGTGTGTGAGCAGCTTCGCTCTTTTCTGGTTTATCCTTCCAGGGTTTCTCTTTGTAAAAATTAGCAGTTGTGTTTATGATTTTTTCTTAATTTTCCCTTTCTTCTAACTAAAGGTAACATACTATACGGGCTGTTTTCGCTTCCTAATGTCTCCTGGACATCGCTCCATCTCAGGTCACTGCAACTGGTTACATTCTTTTTTTATAGCTGCACTGCACTTCGCTGTGAGCAGGTACCATAGTTTATTCAACTGTCTATAATTAGGTGAATGTCTTTTTTTATATGAATATGAAATAGTTTTAAAATTGTTTATGAGTTGGCTTGTAAAATGTCATTAAAAACTTTCTTACATACACAAATCATTTTAGAAGCTTCCAAGGAAAATCTTAAAAGATGAGAAAACCCAAAAATGAAATGGTGAGAATGAATGATTTCTCAGGAATATTTCTACAAAAATAAATGTCATGTGTGTGTTTAACAATCCCAGCCTTATCACACCTACTCTGTTTTCCGGCAGATTTATTTAACAAGTTTCCTGTGACTACCTCCTGTTCATGGCTTTGAAATTTCTCGGTTAACTTCAAAAGCACCTCACAGATACACATACCCCTACAGCACTGATAGGAAAGCAAAGAGAAAGAAGAGACCATGAAGCAGAGGGAGTATATTAATAATGCTGAAAAGAAATTTAAAAAGCTGTGAAAACTGAAAGAACAATTTTTTTATGTTTTAACAAAACTGAAAGATGCAGAATTGGAACCAGTATTATATTGAGCAGACTATACTTTCTTATTACATGTGAATGATAAATTCAAGAGACGTGATAACTCACAGCCAGGAGTTAGGATGATCAATGTTACCCTTGTCAGCATTTCAAAATGGTTTTTCAATTGAACATTCGGGAGCCTAGTATAATGTTGCAAGGAACACTTATATGGCTAAAACAGCCACAGCATTCTTTGAAGGTTTCAAAGAAAAAAGATTCTATTTTAACAATCTGAAAGGCAGCATTTAGTGAGAAATATCACTGCCTTTCATCAATCTCTTCTGTAGAATGGTTTATTCAAAAAAGATTTAATGTTTTTTCCTTTCTAAAAATCTTATATTTTATGAACCTAATTCACAGCTGTACTTAAAAAATTATGTTTTAGATGAAAAAAGGGAACTGAAATCACATTTAAAGCAAACAATAAGCCCACTAAATTCAGTCATAAAAAACAGTAAGGTCTGTAGACCTAAATAAAACTTCTACAGATAAATGAACTCAAGCCCAGAGAGGTTAGGAGACTTTCTCAAGGTCACTCAACTAGTTTAGTAGTAGAGTATAACTAAGAGCACAAGTCTTCTTACAG